>CANIUD010000416.1:0-260558 GCA_947470075.1 Closterium sp. Yama58-4 | reverse complement strand
TAGAGGAAGAAGGGAGGAGGGTAGAGGAAGAAGGGAGGAGGGTAGAGGAAGAAGGGAGGAGGGTAGAGGAAGAAGGGAGGAGGGTAGAGGAAGAAGGGAGGAGGGTAGAGGAAGAAGGGAGGAGGGTAGAGGAAGAAGGGAGGAGGGTAGAGGAAGAAGGGAGGAGGGTAGAGGAAGAAGGGAGGAGGGTAGAGGAAGAAGGGAGGAGGGTAGAGGAAGAAGGGAGGAGGGTAGCAGACAGAGGGAAATTTTTTGATTCAGGTATCTGATACAAACAAATGTTCGTAAGAACCACGTCAGCATGCAACGAACGTGGCCACATCACCTGTAGGCATGGTCCACGTGGAGCCACCTGCCAGGAACAGCCTGATCGCATGGTGCTTCATGCCACTCCGCCTCTGCTTCCGCCAGCCAATCCCCCCCTTCCCCCCCCTCCGCTCGACCCTCCAGCCCCCCTTCTTTCCCCCATCCTTCCCCCCTTCCGCTCCTTTTTCTGCTCCTCCCTGCACTCTCCCCGTCCGCTCTGCTAGTACCCGCTCCACGTCCCCTCCTGGATGCCCCTGTTTCCCCCCATTTCCTGCCCCGATGCCAGGAGTTGGGGAAGATTCCGCAGGAAGCTGGGAGGAATATCTCGAGTTGGGGAGGTTTGCGAATGGGTGCGCAACGGTGAGGGTCCAGTTGGCAAAAGGCTCGACGCCCTGCTTGGCGAATTTTGCTGTGTAGTTGAGATTGGTGCAGCCGGATATGACTGTGACGCTGCAGCAGGGGGGAAGGGGGAGATGGGGAGGGTTTCGAGTCAACTCAGAAGAAGGTCCAGTTGGCAAGGGGCTCAATGACTTGCTTGGCGAATTTTGCCGTGTAGTTGAGATGACTGTGACGCTGCAGCAGGCACCAGCGGGGGATGGGGGTATGGAGTCTACTCAGGAATGGGTGTACTCGCCACGCCACGCCTTGCTTGGCAAACTTTGAGGTGCTGTTGAGATTGGTGCAGCCAGATATGACTGTGACGCTGCGTGGGGTGAGAGGGAGGAGCGGGAGAGGGGGAGGGAAAAAAGGTGGGGTGGGAAAGGGAAAGGGCAATGAGAGGGAGGATCCGCGGGAATATGGGAACAATCCCCCCAGGACGAACGGGTGGGCGATAACGAGGGTCCTCTTGGCACAGGAATATATATTCTTATGAATATATTCGGATGACCAAAAAAGCGTGTTGAGATTTGAGCAGGTGGATGTGACTGTGACGCTGCATGGGGAGGGGGGCTGGAGGTAGGGAGGTGAGTGATCACTCACCCACACTCACACCTGAAGAGTTAACTCACGTGTATTCCCCGGCGTCCCAGACTCGATAAGACACCTTCCATCGCTTGCTGTCGCTCCCAATGCGCTTCACGTCCGCGTACGCGATAGAAGGCCCCCACAGCTCCACTATAAGAAAGTCCACGAACGCTTCTGTCGCCGCAAACACCCACTTCGCGGGCGGTCTAATTTCGATCTCGAAGCTACACCACTCCCCCGCAACGCACCCCGCGCACCCGCTTCCGAACATCAACACCCCCCCGCGCCGCTGGCCGGAGTGCTTCCGCTTTTTCCGCCGCCGATCGCGGCTCGCGTCGTCGTCCCAGCCGTACCCGCCGTGGTCGCCGGACCACCAGCAGAGCGGCTTCCCGCCGAATTGCACGGCGCGAGCGTCAAACGCGGCGGCGGATGCGGTGGCGGACGCGTCGACAAGATCGCGCGCGCCGATAGCGGCGGCGTCGGTGACGCTGCCTTTGTCGCACGGAGCGGTTGTTGCGGCGGCATTTGCGGGAGAATCAACGACGAAGCCGCGCCATGCCGAGGCGCCATCGCCGTCCATTAAAACGAGAGGACTGAACCAAAACGCTAGAGCTAGGATTCCCCCCGTTAGTAGCACCAGCTTCAAGAACTGACGCGCGTATTGCGAAGCGGGGTGGGCCGCCGCTAATCCGATCGACATTTCCGTGACCTATTAAACTCAAAAGTGCCAGCTTTGTGTGAAACTATCTTTGTCTAGAACCTGTTTTGTAGGAAATGCGCGTCGGCTCCTCCGCGACACACGAGGCGGGGGGGGGACGTGAAGGAAGAAAGCGCACGGATAATTAGGAGACCAGTGTTTGGTTCTGGAATCTGTACCGCGAAACGAGGAGAGATGGGCGGAGATGGGAGAGAACTTCAAAGCGGGAGAGTTGGAGGGAAGAACGAAATGGAGGTGGAGAGGGAGGTGGGCTTGAGGTGGGATGGGGTTGGGTATGGTGGGGAGGGTAGAAGAGGCCAAATGGAGAGCAGTAGAGGGCGCGAATAGGAAACGAAGTGTGAGTCGGTGGGTGAGTACAGAACTTTCGAAACAAAATCTGGAAAACCACCTGGCTGAACGACGCGCGGGATGCTTTGATTGGTCCACCTGGCTGAGAAGCCTTGCCATTTGCGCTCCGGCAACACTTTTCTCAAACTAGTTATGGCGTGTAGCTGCATGCGTACGTTGTATTATACGAAGGGAGAGCTAAACGAGCGTGTATTATTTGCGTTTATGTACTTTTAGCGAGCAGGCACTTCTCCAACCGCCAGCAGTCTGCTTTTATGGAGGATTCGCAGCCGCAAGAAGTTGTCGGCAGCAGGCTTCGCGTCAGCAGGGAGATCGGCAATCCCAAAGGGTACATCACCACCAGCACTGGCTCCGCATTATTTTTCAACGGCAGGTTGGTGAAGTATGAAGTCCCATCCTAGCTTATGCTGACAAAGACCAGAGACAGCTGTGAAGTCTATCGCATGAATCTGTGGTCATCCGTGCTTCACCATAACCGTTGGAAGCGTAGACGAATCCTCTCGTTATCAGCGACAACAGCTGTGTCGTTCTGTACGGTATGTCATCTGATCTTCGCTAAGGCTCCCTACATCTAAAAACTAGCCCTGACAGTTGCCTGAAGGTGTTGATCTCCCCGTATCGAGTCTCCTCGCAACTGATTTGACATCTCAGGTCCTAGCCCTGACAGTAATCTGACGTTATCTGTCAGACCACTTTTGAGTCGTCGCCTATTCTGACGAGCCTTCTCTCAGTTTTGTCTCTCCTGCTTGACCGCCTGTTCATCGCAGCACGAACGCTTCATCCCGCATGGTAACGCCACTGTCGTACCACCACGATAAGTTAACAACGGAAACGTTGCAGCCATGGCCACGGTCACCCCACCGCTACTCCTCTCCGGCGCGGTCGTTCGCGGACTCGCACAACCCAGGAAGGTTCCCAGCAAATCGTCGGTATTTTCTGGGAAACTTCCGTCCTCGCCAGGCCTACTCCTTGTTTCTCCGAGATCTCTCACTGCTTCCGCCCTTCAGAACGAATTCTTGACCGGTCAGGGTTCGAACCCGGGTCGGGTTATTGCCATGTCCGCTGGACGAACTTCTGGAGGCAGGAACAGACCCGCGGTGCTTCGAAGCTCTTCTGAGGGACCCATTATGCTTCCGAGTGGAGCCGCAACCGGCAATCCCGAGGGTATTGGCCCAGCAGAAGGGTCAGAATTCGGCAGAAATTCGGATGAATCAAGCCCGAATTCGTGTGCACTGAGCCGCGACTGCACTCTTGTGCAAGGATCTGGGCGGATTATGGACGGATTGACGCAAGATGAAAACACTGGAAGCATTTACTATGCGCCTAAAAGGTCGTCTCGTCACACAGGAGCGTGGCGCAATCCGCATAGCTTGAGGCGGGATGGCGGGTGCGGTGACAGTGTGAGCGGGAGCAACTGCAACGGCGGGAACAAGGGCAGAGGTAGCAGGAGGAGAAGCGGCGGCAGCAGCAATAGAAGCAGCCGGAGTAAGAGCAGCAGCAGCAGTAGCAGCGGCAGCAGCAGCAGCAGCGGCAGCAGCAGCAGCAGCAGTGGCAGCGAGAGCAGGGAGCTTTTCACTGAAAAAGTCTCCTTTATAAGCACTCCACATAGTGGAACAGTCTCTCTGGGCTCAGGCACGAGGCGGAGCGTCAGTGGTGTTGTCAGACCCGCCACAAGGTATTCGTTACAAGCACAATTTGGTCACGTTACAAGCATCCCGCAGAGGGATGCGTCTTCGCCACAGAGGGCGAGGGCCTTAGAAACAGTCGTTCGTTATAGTCACGGAGAGAAGCCCTCTCTGCTGATGGACGACCAGGCCCTGCAGAACCTCCCGTTACAGTCACTTCGGACCCGTCACACTCCATACAAAGGGTCTGATGGTGGTGAACGTGACTATAGCGGGAGTAGCAGCAAGGCAAGGGGAAGAGGGAGGGGCAGGGGCAGGCCCGGCAGGGGGAGGGCGGGGGAGAGTGAGAGGGGGAGGGAAAGAGGGAGAGGAGAGATAATCCAGGCGGACAGACAGGAGGGATCGTGGGTGCGAGAAGGTAGGTCAGGGGAGAGAGGGAGGAGAGGAGAGGAGGAGGCAGATGCGAGAGGCGCGAGAGCAAGGGCTGCTGCGCTGCAGAAGTGGCTGGAAGAGGGGTATGCGCTCCTGTATGGCTCCCATAGCCCTCCTGATGCCCCTGGTGCGTCTGATGCCCATGGCCTTCCTGATGCCCATGGTGCTTGGGATGGTGCTCGTGATGGCATTGCTGACAGCGGTCGTGCTGATGTGGCGAATCGAGGGAAGGCGGGTGCATTGATAGGAGAGTCCGTGCACAGCACAAGCAGCACAAGCAGCACAAGCAGCACGAGCAGCACGAGCAGACCCAGCAGGAGCAGACTCAGCAGCACCAGCAGAACCAGCACCAGCAGAACCAGCACCAGCTGAACCAGCAGGAACAGTCTCAGCACCAGGAGTAGCAGCAGATTTATCCTCGCCCAAGGGTGCTTCATTTATGCGAGTGCCGTTTCTGGAGGTGGAGAAGATACCGGAAGGGCAGAGGTCGGCTGTAGCGTCAGCTGTAGCGAGGGAGATGTGGACAGCAGGCGCAGCCCATGTCGTGGCAGAGATCTGCCGCCAGGTAACGCCTTCCCCACTAGCTGCCGAGCTTGGCCGCTCGGTCCTGCCCTGGACGGCCCACGACGACGCCTGGCTGTTTCCTGCTGCTGCTCCTGCTGCTCCTGCTGCTCCTGCCGCCAATGCTTCTGCTGCTGCTCCTGCTTCCAGTTCTGCAAAGGGTGCTGCTAGCAACTCTGGTACATTGTTTACTCGTGCTCCTGCTGGTGATGCTGCTGCTGCTGATGCTGGTGGTGCTGGTGCTGGTGGTTTGGACACGGGTCGAATGAGGACGCGGAGAAGAAGTACGAACCTTCAAATTGCCGTGCGACAGGCAGCAGCATTTGGTCGGCACGCCAGAGAAAGTGGGCGTCATGCAGTGGCTGAAGGTGGAAGGCAGAGGAGGAGTGGTGCTTCTAGTCAGGGATGGGGCAACGGAGCAGCCAAGAGAGATATGGATTTGAAGGCATGGGGAGGAGGAGAATCGGCTATTGGGGAAGATGAGAGGGAGGCATGGAGGGAGGCGTGGAGGGAGGCAGGGCGGGAGGCAAGAAGGGAAGCAGGGAGGGAGGCAGGGGGCGGGGAGGAGCAGGAGGGAGGGAGTGACGCGTGGGGAGCAGAGAAACGGGGGAGAAATAAGCAAGGGGGTAGCAAGAAGCGGAGGAGTGCGAGTGAGGGGCGTGTGGGGAAGAAGGATGGTGCAAGTGCAGCTATGGGGGGAAGTGGTGTGGCATGGGAGAGGGAAGGTGCAGGGTTGGGTGGTCGGTTGAGCCAGGAGGAAGCAGAGGCATACAGCCGTGTGATGAAGGTGAGTGAGTGAGTGAGTGAGTGAGTGGGTGAGTGAGTGTGAGTGAGGGGCAGTTGGGGGGATGGATGGTCTGCGTGCAGCTAACAGGGACTGGTGTAGGGGGGATGGGTGAATTCGTTTTCTTCTTCATTCATTCCGTATTCCATGTTCAGGCGGTTGTGCAGCTCAATGCTCATTACCGCAGGTTGGTTACCAGCAGCTCCACCCCCACCAATAGCATTCTTCCCTTCCCCCCCCCTCTCCTTGTGGCTCCCCTTTTCTGTGCCTCACGTGTTCAGGTGGTCGTACAGCTCAATGCTCATCAGCGAAGAGTGGTTACCAGCACTACCATCACCGATAGCATCAGCAATAGCAGCAGCAGTAGCAGCAGCAACGCCAACAGCAGCGGCACCGGCATCGATAGCGATGGCTATGGCCGCCGCGAGCAGGCGTCACCACAGGAGCAGCATGGACTGCGGGCGAGCAATGCAGACGAGCACGGTGGGGACTCGGATCACTCGGATCATGCAGCCACTGACAACAAACATCCTCGGGACCTTGTGCATCTGTGAGCACCGGCTCTTTTTTTTGTACTCTATCCTCCTTTGTGCATACGCGCTTCGCTCGCAGACCCTTTTAATTAAGCCCTCAGTTGTTCAAGCTTCTTTGGATGCTGGATCATACCCCTCCACACACTCAATCCCTCACCCCTTTTCCCCCGCGCCCTCCCAAAAGGGAGAGATCTCTCGTCCCTGTCCACGCCCCCGTGCAGTCCAGGCCAGGCTCCCTTCTGCGCATTCGGGCCTGGTTCTGCGCGTCTACACCCTGACCATCTTCCCCCTTCTCGCCCCCCAAATCGCTCTCCCCCACACCCTCCCCACCATCCCCCACAATCCAGGGCGGCCCAGGCGCCCCTAGCTCAGCAGCGCCTGGTGGCAGCTCATTCAGGGCTGGTGCGCTCCATTGCGCGCCGCTTCTTTGGCCATGGAGTCTCCCTCTCCGACCTCTATCATGTGCGTGACGGGATGGTGGTTTTGTGGTGCCAGGGTCTGTGGTAGTGGAGAAAGCGGGACAAGGGGGGATTGGGGGAACCACTTCTTTGGCCATGGGGTGTCCCTCTCCGACCTCTACCATGTGCGTGCCGGGATAGCGTGATGGATTTACTGGGGGAGGTAGGGGAAGGGGGAGAGATGGGGGGAGATGGGGGGGATGGGGGGGGTGGGGGAGAATACCCTCAGGTCAGAGCATCTCTTTTCGCACCTTCCCCTCTCCTTCTGGCGTCTGCCTGCCTGCGTTCCACCTCTCCTTCCTCTCGTGCCGTGAGCATCTCTTTTCACTCTCTTCCTCCTCTCTCCCGCACCTTTCTAAACGCCCCATCCTCTTCCACTGCTTTCCCTCCGTTCTTCTTTTCCACCCTTCCTCCACTGCCTTCTCTTCCAACACCCGTTGCTACCACCGTCACATGTACAGGCGGGAATGACTCTTTTTTTCCCCCCCCCCTCCATTTCTCCCACCAATACCCGTGCACCAGGCGGGAGTGACGGCCCTGCTTCGAGCGGCTGCTACTTACAACCCCACTCTCTCCTCCAGTGCCACCAAACCCGCCCAGTCGAGGGCCCAAGCCAAGGATAAGGCGGAGAACGAGGAGAAGGAGGATAAGGAGGGCAAGGCGAAGACATGGCAGGAGGACGAGTATGGCATGCGGAAGGGACGCCTCTGGGCCCTGCCTGGGCTGAGGAGGCGAGCCACTGTGGAGAGTGGACAGGGAGAGGCAGTGAAGGGAAGAGGGGGAGTGGAAGGGGACAGGGGAAATGGTGAGGGAATGAGAGGCCGAGAGGAAGGGAAAGGGGCAGGTCAAGGGGTGGGTGAAGGGCCAGCAAGCATGCGACAGGAGGTGATGCAGCAGGAGGTGCCACATGTGGCGCTACAGGCAGTGCTAAAGCAGGGCCAGGTAGAGCAGGGGCAGGCAATGCAGAGGCAGGGGAAGGAGGGGCAGGGAGAGGGGAGGAGCAACAGCAGCAGCAGCAGGCAATGCCCTTCTCATCGTGGGCCAGCCGTCTCGTCTATCAGGTGAGCTGACTTTACAATCCCTCCCGTTTCCAACTTCCCACCTGCCACCACCACCCTTTCGAAGCACGCCCCTTTGTTTCCCTGTCTTGCTCCCCCATCCATGTCTGATCACCCCTTGCCTACGCCTTTCACCCCTTCCATTCGCCTGCTCCATGCACTTGCTCCCCCCGCCCAATCCCCCTACCTCTCTGTCTTCCCAAATCCATGGCTGTCGTCTCACCAGACCCTTCAGCAGGAGGTGTGGCGTCGGTCGCCTGTCTTCTCCTTCCCACGCTACGCCTACTTTCAATACGCCGAGATCTCTGCTGCCTATGCTGTAAGCGCTCTTCTTGCCATGTGTCATTCTGTGCCATTTTGTGCCATTATAACGAGGTGAGTTTCGAGGCACTGTAAAAGCCACTCGCCAGTCTTCTCCTTCGCGCGCTACGCCTATTTTCAATACGCCGAAATATCTGCCGCCTATGCTGTAAGCGCTCTTGCTCTCTCTCACCTCTCACCAAAGCCTTGCAAGTGTCACCTATTCCTTGGATTATTAAGCTCGCAGCCTTGCTTTCCATGCTTTCAGCTTTTCCCTCCCATTCCATGCCCACCCTTAGACCTCCACCCCTGTTTCCATGCTCTGTCTCTCCCATCTCCGTTCTTCGTTCTCTCTCTCCCCGCTTGCCTTCTCACCTTCCCACCCATCCCCTTTTTCCTCCCAGTCATTCCGCAAGCAGCACACACGGGAGCCCACCCTTGAAGACCTCTCAGCTGCCACCAGCCTCTCCCCCCAACGGGTATGTTGTGGAATTTACCCATGAACCTTGCGGTAGCTTCAGAATGTGCCCGTAACTGAAGGGGTAGGTTACGAAATGTGCCAACAAACGCAGTGGGTGGGGTATGCTGCAAATTGTGCTCTTGACTTTATGGGGACGCTGAGTAATACACCCACGATATGGTGCAAGTTACCATCGCTCTTGGCTCCCTGCCATTCCTCTCGCCCACCAGATTGTGACTGTATCGAGGGCCATAGGAGTAAACCTCACTGCATGTTCCCTTGGCATCCCCCGCCCACCAGATTGTGACTGTATCGAGGGCCATGATAGAAGTACACCTCACTGCATGTTCCCTTGGTATCCCCTTCCCACCAGATTGTGACTGTATCGAGGGCTATGAGGCGAGTGAAAAACCCTCTCTCCTTCGACGTTTCCTCCCTGCCCAACCGCACCCATGCTGAGACATTCTCCAACGACAAAGCGGACCCCTGGCAGGTGGGGATGAGGGTGGAGATGAGGGTGGGGATGAGGGTGGGGATGAGGGTGGGGATGAGGGTGGGGATGAGGGTGGGGATGAGGGTGGGGATGAGGCTGGGGCTAAGAGTGCATTGGTAGCATGTGACCCGCTCTCATTTGACGTGTCCTCTCTCCCCAACTGCACCCACGTGGAAACATTCTCCTCTGACAAAGCGGACCCCTGGCAGGTGGGAGAGTGGGGTTGGGAGTGGGGATGAGGGTGGGGATGAGGGTGGGGATGAGAGAATAGGGATGAACTTTTGTGGTGATGAGAGCACGCTGGTAGCACGTGATGTAACTCATGAATCCTCCTCCCTGCTCAATCCTCCTCTCGCCATTACCCCCCCGCCCCCCCACCCCACACCCCCCCCACCTTCTACTACTCCCATCAGCATCTACTAGACTCAGAGCACTTGGTCCTCCTCTCGCATGCTCTTTCCTCCCTCGACCCCCACCGCCGCCTCGTAAGTTCACTCTTAGCTAAACTCGCTTGTTTAACAGGCACAGGCACTCTCCTCTCATCAGCATCTACTACACTCAGAGCACCTGGTTCACCTCTCACATGCTCTTTCCTCCCTCGACCCCCACTGCCGCCTCGTGAGTAAACTTTTGGCCACCTCGTGAGTCAACGTTTAGCTAGACACGCTTGTTCAACAGGCCGAAGTGACACTTACCCAGCAGTTACCGGCTATCTGTACACAACAGTGCTTCTAAACTGCCGAGCCTAGCTACAGATAGCCAGGGAGGCTGCTACAGATGGTCAAAGCTGTGTACATTCTACCACACATGTCAGATGTGCTGTGTGTTATTGCACCATTTCCACACTAATAATATCGCCCTCCCTCCTCCTCTCTCCCTGGCTCTCGCCGTCCTTCTCCCCCTTGTTTCTTCACCCAAATGAGCAGATTCTGGAGCTCCGATTTGGTCTTAGGGGACATTTGCGGCACCTTAATACTCGATCTCCCCCTCGCCCTGGCTCTCACCGCCCTTCTCCCCCTCGTTTCTTCACCCAAATGAGCAGATTCTGGAGCTCCAGTTTGGTCTTAGAGGACTTTTCGGCGCCTTAATACTCGCTTTCCCTCTCCCCTGGATCTCGCCGCCCTTCTCCCCCTCGTTTCTGCACTCCAAATGAGCAGATTCTGGAGCTCCGGTTTGGTCTTAGGGGATCTCGCCAAGTCTCACAAGAGGAGGTAAGTGCACCATACGAGGCACCATACGAGACACCACATGAGGCACCACATGAGGCACAAATACCTATATGATGCACCATGGGATGCGCTGTATTTACCTTGACTGGTGGCTGACAGATTTTTTTTCTCCCTTGTGTACACAGATTGCTGCAGCACTGGGGATGACACTCAAAATGGTGTCTTATTTGGAGGTATGTGTGTGTGTGTTTGTGATTTGGGGAAAAGAAAGGGTGGGAGGGGGTATGTGTGTGTGGGTGTGGGTGGGGATGGTGTAGGTGTGAGTGTTCTTGTGTTTTTGTTTCGTTGTTGTTAAGTTGTCCTTGCACATTTGCGGTCACCGTGCTAAGTCATCCTCTTTATGCGTGATTATGCGTGCGTGTATGCGTGTACGCATGCATATGCGCTTTTGTGTGTTTTACTACGCAGGTATCAGCATTGCGGCAATTGAGGAAGGCATGTGTGGGTGGCCTGAATAAAAGTTGAATTTTCGATCTCTTTTTGCGAAGCCTATTTGGTCCCGTATGCTTAATCATTCGCTTTTAGTTGAATTGAGAAATATATTATTTTTGCTGCAACTTCAACGTGAAGGTGTAGTGATAATCAACACAGCCAACGCAGCTTTGCATCGTGGAAGCGCTACTGTCCAGTTTTCTTAGGCTGCGAGTCGGTTTCTATTGTAGCGAAAAACAGTAACCCGTCGCACATGTGTGTCGCTCACCGAAGCCGCGGTGGTTCCTCCTCTCCCCACGGCTCAACCATGACCCAAGTCCCCAGGACCTTGAATATTGTGTGCAGGAAGATGTGCAGGAATTGTTGAATATTGCGTCCGATTGAGCCGAGCCAAGGCTTCAATCAACCACGCCGCTTGCTCGAGATCACCGAAATTGCAGCATGCGTTTCGACATTTGACGAGTAACTGTCTCGCGCATGAAACCAAACCATGACGTCGCAGCCAGCTACCATAACGAGTCACTATCTAGCGCATTATACTCGATACAATGTCCACACGATCTTGTTAGTGCTACTAGCCGCGGGCCTCCTAGCCCTAGTGTACTGGATCAACTCCGATGAGTTAATGGACCTCTCGATTGAGCGCAGCGGCGTCAACAGCGCCGCGCCGAGTACTACTTTGGCGGAACCGCCTTCCGCGGGAAATAAAGATGGCGCAGTAAATGCTACCGCCAGTGGCGGGGATCCTTCCGCCGGTAGCGCAGCCCCGCGGGCGATCTCTCAAACGTTCCGGCCGTCGCATCAGCCTCCGAGTCGCCGCTACTACAGCTGGAAGCGCTACAACCCGCAGGCGCGCCGGCCGCCACCGCCACCCCTGCGGCGTTCGACGCGCGCGCAGTGATATTCGGCGGGAAGCCGCTCTGCTGGTGGTCTGGCGATCACGGCGGTTACGGCTGGGACGACGGCGCGTCAGCTGCGGAAAATGGGGACATTGGGGAAATTTCAAACGGGAGTTTCGCTCCCGCGAGCGGGGGTAGTAGAAATAAATATCGGCGGCGCGGCGGGGTGGTGATTTTCGGGAGCGGTTGCGCGGGGTGCGTTGCGGGGCAGTGGTGTAGTTTCGAGATCGAAATAAGACCGCCCGCGAAATGGGTGATCTCCGAAAAGGATGCGTTCGTGGACTTACTTATAGTGGAGCTGTGGGGGCCTTCTATCGCGTATGCGGAGGTGAAGAAAGAGGGAAGCGACAACACGCGGTGGAGGGTCTCTTATCGAGTCTGGGATGTGGGAAAATACATGTGAGTGAGTTTTTATGGTCCACCCTCCCCACATAATAACCGCGAGACAGGAGACCTCTTTTGAGGTGCCTCAAAAATACATGTGCGTGAGTGAGTTTTTATGGTGTTTCTCAAAAATACACCCCCTCAACAACCCCCACCCCCCCTCCTCCCCCTCCTCTCCTCCCACCCCCCTCCCCCAAACCACCCACCCCCCCTTCTCCCCCCAATCAATCCCAAGAGAAATCCAATGTTTCAAGGCAGGAAGGACGGTTGGGTGGGTGGAATGGTTTGTGCTGGAATCGAAAGTGTACACCTGTTTCACCCTTGTGTGACATACAAACTGTTGTTGCATTTCTTCCATACAATCAATTGTTTCAAAACGCATGCGTAATAACTCAGCTTCTCCGCCCCCCCCCTCACTCCCCCCCTACACTCCAACAGCGCTACAGTCATATCCGGTTGTAGCAATCTCAACTACACTGCAAAATTCGCCCAGCAAGGCACTGAGGCGTTCGCAAACTGGACTCTAACCGTCACTGACCCTTTAGAGGATCTCCTACTAAGGGAAACTTCCAACCAAATCCATCCTCCCAAGAATATCAGCTCTCTCTTAAAGCCCGAATCAGTAAATAGTGAAGCGGGGATGAACAGGAAATTAGCAACTGGGAAGGCACAGGCAGCAGAGCTGGGGCGGGGGAGCAGAAGGGGAATACAGCAGGGGGAGGGGCAGCAACGAGCATTGGTGCGGCAGGGACAGGGGGGCAGGTAGCAGAGCAGGCAGGGGCGCGGGAAGAGGGAGGGA
Organism: Closterium sp. Yama58-4; assembly: GCA_947470075.1. Taxonomy (NCBI): domain Eukaryota; kingdom Viridiplantae; phylum Streptophyta; class Zygnematophyceae; order Desmidiales; family Closteriaceae; genus Closterium; species Closterium sp. Yama58-4. The sequence continues at coordinate 247,773 of CANIUD010000416.1, read as the reverse complement.
GGGCGGAGGCAGAGGGGCAGGGGGAGGAGGAAGCGGAGGAGGAGGCGGAGGGGGAGGCGGAGGGGGGGGCGGAGGGGGAGGCGGAGTGGCGGAGAGAGGCGGAATTGGAGCTGTATGAGGGGCCGTGCCGCCAGTCTGTGGCTGGCAGGTGGCTCAGCGAGGGCCACAAGTACAGGTGAGGTTCCATGCTTGGTGATTGGGGTGTTTTAAAAGAATTATAAAAAACTCCCTGCAACCCAGTCCTTGATCAGAAATGACAGCCCCTGAGTTGACTTTTGAGTCGACTAAAAGGTCAACTCGGTGTGTTTAAGAGTTCTCAGAAACTCCATGCAACCCTATCCTTCATCAGAAATGACAGCCCCTGAGAATCCACTTCCCTCTCTCCCCCCACCCCATCACAGGTGGCCTGGCCACTCCCCTATCCTTCTACCCGTGTGCCTCGCCCCTTGCCTGAATCACAACTATGACCTCTCCCCTCCTCCCTTCGCAGGTGGCGTTTCTACCCATGTGCGTCCCCGCTCCCCCCACCATCGCAGTGGGTTGAGGCTCTGCAGGCGCGGGGCATTCGGGAGATCAGCTTTGTGGGCGACTCACACCAGCGCTTCCTCATGCTCTTTATAAACTACCTCGTTATGCACGACGTCGACGACGCGCTCTGGAAGTTCCACGGGGATATTGTTATCAACATCCCGCCGCCCAAGGAGAGGACGGACTTAAAGCCGCTGAAAATGAATTTCTTCTGGGTGGATGGGACCTACCAGAATGGGGAGTATGGATGCGAGTAAGTCATCCCACTTTCAACGCGTCACCACCCCTTTTTTTTTTGTTCCCTGCTGTTGCTGTTGCTGTTGCTATTGCTGTTGCTGTCGCTGTAGTTATTGGAAAAAAAAAAATCATCTGTATTTTTCAAATATTGGTTTGCCACCACCTTCCAACTCCAGCCTCCCTTCCTCCCTCCCTTCCTCACTGCAGCTGCCGTGGCTTCTGGTCACACCGCAACGATTCGTTCCCTGAATTCTCCGATTCTGCAGACGTGACAATCATAGACGGTGGCTTCTGGTCCGCTAGCAACTGCTTCCAGTCCGAGCACGCCTTCAGTAAACACCTCCCCGCTTACCTTGCCTGGGCCAGGCGCCAACTGGACAGGCTGCAACTGTGGCATGCGAAACAGAAGGGAGGGGAAATGGAAAGGAAGGCGGAGGGGGAGGGAAAAGGAGACAGGGAGGGTAAGGGGAGCGGGGAGGGTAAGGGTGTTGGGGAGGGGAAAGTGGAGGAGGGGGAGAAGAAAAGGGATGGGCAGCGGAAGGGGGAGGGGAGGAAGCTGGAGGAGGGAGAAGGGGAGACAGGATCTGGATCAGGGAATTCGAGTGCAGTGAACACCAGTGGAATCTCCTTAGAGCCAGGTACTACCTGGACAGGGGGGGAGGGGAAAAGTGGGAAAGGGAAGCCGTGGATGCTGTATCGGAGCATTATTCCTTGGAGGCCGAGCGGGAAATGCGAGGGGAAATTTACAACAAACTCTCTTATCGAGCACATGAATGGGATGATCAGGGCTGAGATTGAGCGGTATGGGATTGGGTATCTGGATGGGTGGCCGGTTGAAGCTCCGAGGTATTTTGACACGTGTACTGAAACGGATCCGCACTACACGTGTCATAAACCAAAACAAGGCACCAAGAATGGCATGTTCTTTGGGGATGTTGGGCAGGCTATGGTGGAACACACCATCTACACTCTTCTGTATCGACTGCAATAAAAATGAGAATGATGGGCGCATAAGCCCGAACTTATTTTATTCTGCTTGCAAAGATCCATAACATCTACCCTGTACCCTAGGCATTTCGTTTCTTCAAATGACAACTTGAGAAAGCTTGCTTCTTGACTAGCATACCGTAATCACCCGGACAAAACACCCCCCCGTAATAGTACACCCCCGGGTAGCTTGTGCGGGGGGGGTGCTATAGCCGACCTCGTTTGTACTATACCCCCCTTTTTGGGATGATTCTCTATAACACCCCCCTTTTCTTATGAAACCCTATTATAGCTGTGTCAAAACATATGCATATTATATCTAGGCTATATTGGGGATAGCCTTAGGGGGTACACACATTTCTCTCGACACTCTACTCTTGTACCCCACCTTGACCTAATCTCATCATCCTTGCCTTAGATTCTAACATGGTATAGAGCAGGAGGTCCTTAGGACCTTAGTACCTGTTCTGTTTGGGCCCACCTTACAAATCACCTGCGGTTACCGCGTTACCCCGCGCCCGCCCTACCCTACTACGCGTCGCGCTGCCCCTGCTGGCCGCGCGCCACTGCTGCAGCTCGCATTTTCCCTTTTTTTCGCGCGCTGCCCTGCCTGCTCTGCCCCGCGCGCGCTACGCTCGTCGCGTCGCCCCGCGGCCCTCGCGCGGCTCTCGCGCGGCCCTTTCGTGGCCCTTCGCGGCCCTCGCGCGGCCCTTTTGTGGCCCTCGCGCGGCCCTTTCGCGGCCGTCCGCGGCTCTCCGCTGCCCCTTCGCGGCCCCCTACGCGGCCCCTCCGCGGCTCTGCCGCCCTGCCGCTTCGTCGCCCCACCGTAGCCGCCTCCGCAGCAGCGGCCGTCGCACTTCCTGCCGCTGCAGCTTCCGCCACGGCTGGTTGCCGCTGCAGCTTCCGCCACGGCTGGTTGCCGCTGCAGCTGCTGCCGTGACGACCGCCGCCACTGCCGCTGAGGCAGCCGCTGCCGCCCCTGCCCCTGGCTCCTGGGGCAGCCGCCCCTGCAGCAGCCGCCCCTGGTCCCTGGAGCAGCCGCCCCTACACCTGCTGCCCCTTGCCACTGGAGCAGCTGCCCCTGCAGCAGCCGCACCTGCCCCTGGCCCTTCGGGCAGCCGCCCCTGCAGCAGCCGCCCCTGGCCCCTGGAGCAGCCGCCCCTGGCCCCTGCAGCAGCCGCCCCTGGAGCAGCCGCCCCTGCAGCAGCCGCCCCTGGCCCCTACGGCAGCCGCCCCTGCAGCAGCCGCCCCTGGAGCAGCCGCCCCTGCAGCAGCCGCCTCTGGAGCAACCGCCCCTGCAGCAGCCGCCCCTGGCCCCTGCAGCAGCCGCCCCTGGAGCAACCGCCCCTGCAGCAGCCGCCCCTGGCCCCTGCAGCAGCCGCCCCTGGCCCCTGCAGCAGCCGCCCCTGGAGCAGCCGCCCCTGCAGCAGCCGCCCCTGGCCCCTGGAGCAGCCGCCCCTGGAGCAGCCGCCACCTGCAGCTGCCGCGGAGCCCTAGCCCTACAGTGGTGCCGGCCTCACCATTGCCGCCGTTGTACGCCGGCCCTTCTTGCCACTGGTGAGCACTGTCCTGCCCGTACTGCTGTTACTACTGCTCCTGCTGCTACTGCTCTTTCTCCTGCTACTGCTGCTCGTGCTGCTCCTACGGCTACTGTGCTTTCTCCTGCTCCTGCTGCTACTGCTGCTACTGCTGCTACTGCTGCTCCTGCTGCTACTGCCGCTACTCCTGCTCGTGCTGCTCCTACGGCTCCTACCCTTCCTACTGCCACTGCTGCTCCTGGCGTGGCCAGATGCAGCTCCAGCGCCGTCCACGTGAGCCTCTCCCGCCCCCACAGCTTCATGAGTGGTATGCTAGTTGGGGTTGTCGGGGTGGCCGTCGTGGGAGTCGTTCTGGCGTGAGTAGTTTCGGGGCTTCTTGTAGTGGCCAGGTGCAGCTGCAGCGTCGTGTACGCACGGTCCCTTCGCCTCCGCAACTTCATGAGTGGTACTTTCAGCGGGGGGGGTCACGGGGTTCTGCTCGCTGCCCGTACGTCATTCGCACTGGTGCTCGGACTGGCCAGCCTTGCGGGACGTTTGGTCACACAGAGTCCCGCTGCTTCGCCAGTCTGAGCGACGCCTGGCGTACGGAGTTTGGCGACGCGGCTGAGCTCCCCGACTGGGTGGAGCTGCTCCGGCAGAGGGTAGATATCTATGCTCTTGACTTTGATGCTATCCTCACTGCCATGTATGCATTGTCTACTAGTGATGTCGGTGACTGTTCCCTGAGTGCTCCGCCCGACCCGGGCGGTGCAGCTGCTGCTCTAGGTGCTAGTGAGTCAGCTGCTCCGGGTGCTAGTGAGTCTGCTGCTCCAGGTGCTGGTGAGTCTGCTGCTCCAGGTGCTGGTGAGTCTGCTGCTCCAGGTGCTGGTGAGTTTGCTCTCTCAGGTACCACGTCTGCTCCGGCGTCGCACACTTTCACCCTTGACTCGGGTGCTTCCCGCTCCTTCTTTCGAGACTGCACCACTCTCACGCCGCTCAGTCGGCCGGTTGCGGTCTCCCTGGCAGACCCCTCTGGGGGTCCTGTTCTTGCCCACTACTCCACTGTACTACCGTGTCCAGCGGTCCCGTCTGGCTCCCTGTCGGGTCTTTACCTCCCCTCGTTCTCTACGAACTTGGTGGCGGGTGCTGACCTACAGGACGGGGGGGTTGACCAGTTCACCCCTGCGCGTCAGCGGGTGACCCACTGCACGTGTGCAGACACGGGCCGACACTTGGCCACGTTTACCCGTCGGCCGGGGTCGAGCCTGTACACCCTCACTACTGAGTCTCCTCCGGTTGCTGTGCCTGGTCAGGTAGCTGCGTCGGGTCAGGTGTTTGCTGCGGCGTCTCGGTCTGGTCCTGAGTCTGCCCCCTGCTCGTGTCGCCTCCTGTCCCACGAGACTCTTCTCTGGCACCACCGTCTTGGTCACCCCTCCCTGCCTCGTCTCCGAGGCATGGCCTCTCGTGTCCTGGTCTCTGGCCGGTCGCTCCCTCCCCTCCCCCCGGGGCCTGCCCCTACCTGCGTTCCCTGCGTCGAGGGGCGGCAGCGCGCCGCTCCTCACTCCTCCGAGTTTCCGCCGACAGAGGCTCCGCTGCAGACTCTTCACATGGACGTGTGGGGCCCAGCCCGCGTCCGTGGACAGGGTCACGAGCGCTACTTCCTGCTGGTAGTTGACGACTACTCGCGTTACACCACGGTCTTCCCCTTGCGCCGCAAGGATGAGGTCACTGAGGTGTTGATCGACTGGATCCGCGCTGCTCGTCTCCAGCTCAGGAAGAGTTTCCGCTCGGACTTTCCTGTTTTGCGTCTGCACTCAGACAGAGGTGGTGAGTTTTCCTCCGGCCCTCTGCGAGCCTTCTGTCGTGCGAGGGGCATCCGCCAGACGTTCACGCTTCCGGCCTCTCCGCAGCAAAATGGGATTGCTGAGCGCCGCATTGGCATGGTCATGGATGTCGCTCGTACGTCCATGATCCATGCGGCTGCTCCCCATTTTCTGTGGCCGTTTGCGGTTCAGTACGCGGCGCGTCAGATCAACCTTCAGCCCCGGGTCTCCATGCCGGGGACCTCCCCCACTCTGTTGTGGACGGGGAAGGTTGGCGATGCGTCTGCGTTCCGTGTCTGGGGATCTCGGGCTTTTGTCCGAGACTTGTCTGCGGACAAGATGTCCTCCCGTGCTATTCCCTGCGTCTTCCTTGGCTTCCCCCTTGACGCGCCTGGTTGGCAGTTTTACCACCCCACCTCGCGCCGTGTTCTGTCCTCCCAGGACGTCACGTTTGACGAGTCGGTTCCGTACTACCGTCTCTTCCCCTACCGCGCTGCCCCCCTTCCCCCCCCGCCGCTCTTCCTTACGCCAGGTCCCCCCCCGGTAGACCCCCTCCCCCCTCAGGGTACGGCTCCTTCAGGTATGTCTCAGGTAGACCCCCCCCCCCTTGGCTGAGCCTTTGGAGGTCACTTCTGACACCTCTGGCCCACCTGAGGGGGGTGACGTTGCTGCTGACGCCCCGGCGGCCTTCGGCCGTGCACCACGCTTGGAGACCCCTCCAGGGTTCCCGCCGCGACCGTCTTCGCCGCCTCTGCAGCCGGTTACTGTTGACTCTGGTGCTGTTGGGGGTGGTGCTCCTGGCGGTGCGGAGTCTTGGGGTGCTGAGCCTGGGGGTGCGGAGTCTGGGGGTACTGAGCCTGTGTGTGCGGAGTCTGGGGGTGCTGAGTCTGGCGGTGAGACGCTTGAGGGTACTGGGACTGCTGGTGCGCGGCCTACTTGGAGTGGCCGCCTTCGTCCGCGTGTGCCTCTCACCCCTCAGCAGCTACACGACTGGTACGGTCGCCGTCAGCGTCGCGCTGCTGGAGCCCGGGGCTCTACTGCTGGGGGTGCTAGAGCTGCTGGTTCTGGGGGTGCTGCTGCTGGAGACGTTGCGGTTGGGGACCCTGGGACTGGAGGTGCTGGTTCTGGGGGTGCTGCTGCGGGAGACCCTGCGGTTGGAGACCCTGGGACTGGAGGTGCTGGTTCTGGGGGTGCTGCGGCGGGAGGCACTGCGGTTGGGGACCCTGGGACTAGAGGTGCTGGTTCTGGGGGTGCTGCTGCGGGAGACCCTGCGGTTGGAGACCCTGGGGCTGGAGGTGCCGGTTCTGGGGGTGCTGCTGCTGGTGCCGCTGGTTCTGGTGGTGCTACCGCTGGAGGTACCGGTTCTGCGACTGGAGCTGCTGGAGCTGCTGGAGCTGCTGGAGGCACTGGAGCTACTGGAGTTACTGGAGGTGTTGGAGCTGCTGGAGGCACTGGAGCTGCTGGAGGTGCTGGAGGTGCTGGAGCTGCTGGTGCTGGTGCAGCTGCGCCGACACGACTGTTCTTCGCTCCGCCGTCTCCGTCGTCTCTGCCACCGCCTGACTCTGCTCTTCGTCAGGTTGTTACTCTCCCGTCGTCTACTGGTCTTCCGTTACAGCCTGGCTCACCGCTGCCTGCTCCCTCTCCTTACACTGAGCAGACAGGTAGTCTTGCTGAGCGTCGTGCGCCTGCGTCGCGTCCAGTCTCGCCTGTTCGTTCTGGTCGTACTGGTCGTCGTGTTTCTCGTCCACGTCAGCCGACTGTCCCCAGTGCACACCTTGTTGTCCGTCGTCCTCCCTCTGCTCCGCAGTCTGTTCCCCTGCCGTCTCCCCCTGCGTCCTCTCTGCCTGCCGTTCCGGACCCTGCGTCTGACCGGTTTCGTGCTGACCACCCTACAGTCACGCGACTACTAGCCACTGTTATCACTGACCCGTCGTTTGAGTCTGCTGCTGCGTCTGCCTTGGTCGCTGAGCTTGTTGACTTTGCTGCTGCCTGTCGTCTAGACTACGCCGCTAGTCTTGTTGCTGAGTCTGAGTCTGTCTGTCCTCCGTCCGTCGGGGGTGAGTGTGCTCTTAGCACGGACGTCCTTGAGGACAGGCACGAGGACCTTGAGTGTCTTGCAGCCGCTGTGCCTCATCTCGTGGCCATGCTACTTGCCCCTGAGGGAGACCCGGATGCACCAGACATCCCTACCCCGCGCTCTTACGCTGAGGCGATCGCGGGTGAGTACTCCTCTCAGTGGCAGACAGCCATGGACGCAGAGATGGCATCCTGGAAGTCCACTGGCACTTACGTCGACGAGGTTCCCCCTCCTGGGGCGAACATCGTCAGTGGCATGTGGATTTTCAGGGTGAAGCGGCCGCCAGGTTCTCCGCCTGTCTTCAAGGCTCGGTACGTTGCTCGAGGCTTCAGTCAGCGAGAGGGAGTTGACTTCTTCCAGACCTTCTCCCCCACCCCGAAGATGACCACTCTTCGGGTGCTGCTGCACGTTGCTGCTCACCGTGACTACGAGCTTCACTCTCTTGACTTCAGCACAGCTTTCTTGCAGGGTAGCCTGCACGAGGAGATCTGGCTGCGCCGCCCCCCGGGCTTCACTGGGTCGTTCCCTCCTGGTACCCAGTGGAGCCTCCGGCGGCCGGTCTACGGTCTCCGCCAGGCGCCACGTGAGTGGCACGACACACTGAGGACTACGCTTGCGGCTCTTGGGTTCGCGCCTTCTACTGCTGACCCGTCGCTGTTTCTGCGCACCGACACTTCACTGCCGCCGTTCTACATCCTCGTGTACGTCGACGACTTGGTTTTTGCCACTGCTGACACTGAGGCTCTTGCCCTGGTGAAGTCCGAGCTGCAGAAGAGACACACGTGCACAGACTTGGGTGAGCTGCGCAGTTACCTTGGCTTGCAGATCACCCGGGACAGAGCACGCCGCACCATCACACTGACTCAGTCACACATGGTGCAGCAGGTCCTTCAGCGCTTCGGCTTCACCTGGTCCTCAGCACAGGCCACTCCTCTGGCGACAGGTCACTCACTCTCAGCTCCACCTTCGGACGAGTCCGTAGAGCCGAGTGGTCCTTACCCAGAGCTAGTTGGCTGCCTCATGTACCTGATGACCTGCACTCGTCCTGACCTCGCGTACCCTCTTGGTCTTCTGGCTCGCTACGTGGCTCCTGGTCGGCACCGACCTGAGCACATGGCTGCTGCTAAGAGGGTACTACGCTACTTGTGCAGTACATCAGGCATGGGGCTAGTGCTTGGTGGGAGGAGCCCAGTTGTTCTCACTGGGCACTCAGACGCTTCTTGGGTTGACGACCAGGCTACTCAGCGGTCGTCACAGGGTTACACCTTCAGCCTTGGCTCTGGTTCAGTTTCTTGGCGTTCTACTCGCTCGTCTTCAGTTCTCAGCTCTAGTTGTGAGGCTGAGATCTACGCCACAGCCATGGCTGCACAGGAGTTGCGCTGGCTCACCTACCTGCTGACCGACCTGGGAGAGCGGCCTCGTTCTCCTCCAGTGCTGTACGTCGACAACAAGGCTGCCATTGCCTTGTGTGAGGAGCACAGACTGGAGCACAGAACGAAGCACATTGCTCTGCGTTACTTCCTGGCTCGAGAGTTGCAGCAGCGAGGCCAGCTTCATCTCCGGCACGTGGACACTCGGGCCAACACTGCTGATATATTCACCAAGGCACTTCCGTCTGGTGATCATCAGCGCTTTTGTACTTTGTTGGGCCTTGTTCCGACGTTTCCACACTTGCTGTAGCCCTTGTTTGTACTGTGATCTTTATATATATACCTGCATGTTGGCTCTTGCTAGCTAGAGATCACTGTACTGTTCTTGTTGCTTATATACCTCTGCATGTGGACTGGCCCTGTGGCCGTTTGCTTGTGCTCAGTGGGAGTGGTGACGTTGTGATCCACCCTGAGCTGTGTTTTTGTCTCTTGACTGGTCTTGTGACCGTTGCTTGCTCTGGCTATCCCCCATTTCGCCTATGGGGGTGTGTCAAAACATATGCATATTATATCTAGGCTATATTGGGGATAGCCTTAGGGGGTACACACATTTCTCTCGACACTCTACTCTTGTACCCCACCTTGACCTAATCTCATCATCCTTGCCTTAGATTCTAACAAGCTGTTATCGAGTCAGATTTTTTACGGGAATATCGCTTCCTGAATGAAATTTCGCGTGCACTTTCATTTCGAATCTACCGGGATTCCATCCCTTCCACAATTTCGCTGTCGCCACGCTGGCGAATCTTCCGCTGCACGTGGCCCGAGAGGTGAAACTCACATTCTCGCCAAAACGCGAATTCTCGCCTCAACATGTGATGTTAAAACGATTATTGAAACACCCAAATTGTCTGATTATTTTTTTTTCTTACACTAAAAAGTGCCATATATAACCACCCGGGTATTATATAGGATTTTCCGTTGAGAGCACCCCCCCCATTTTTTCCCTGTGGTTATCATAATACCCCCGGGTGTTATGTCCGGGTGATTACGGTAGGCATCATCTTCATTGGTTATGGTCAAGTACAGCATTGCCCGTCATAAGTATACATTACAACAACAACATTGCCAAGATCTAAGGGTGGGTGGGGGGAATCTGAACTTGAAAGTTCGAAAATGAAAACGTGGGTGAGGCCAAATGGCCGAAACCCTATGTTTTATAGTCGGAGAAGGGCGAGTAGCGCTTCGCCGACGCCTTCTGATGCTGCGTACAAGTTGCTTCGCTTTCAAAATAAGTAATTTTAGAAAGTATAACACTTTCGAAAATATACATATTGAGAAAGCTTGCTTCTTGACTAGCATAGGCATCGTCTTCATTGCTTATGGGTCTTCTGAGGCATGTGAAGCGAAGGTTGTCTCTGTCGAATGATGGCACGCTCGTGTTGCGGAGGTGACGGTGCGGCGTCGACTTGGTGTAGTCGGTGAGAGGCGACTACAAGGTCCTTGGTCGCAATTGTGATGTACAGGTCCCTGGAAGTGCTGCTGCGCCACCGACCAAGCCGCTGGAAGATACGGTCCGGGATTCCTGCGTTTGCTGCCATGGTTGCTGCACCTTTGCGAAAGGAGTGCGTTCCCAGATGGGTGTCGTTAAGGCCGATCTTGGAGAACGCCTCCTTGCACCAGGCACGAATGGTTGTGTAGGACGGGGAAGCGTCGTCCGCTGATGCTACGGTGCGGCGACCAAAGACGCGGATCAATGGCCCTTTGGTGAAAGGTCCATACCCCGCTAGGTGCATGAAGCGTTGGGTGCAACGTACTGGGCAGAATGGTCCCGGGTTCGTCGCCACCGGTACCCATATACCCCGACCCTCCTGGTCGGTTTTGGAATGAGGGATGAGAACCCACATGACGCTCTCCTCGAACTGAAGATCCTCCCAGCGGATGGCGACGAGGTCCGAGTATCGTAGGAACGCGGCATACATGAGTAAGGGGATGAGTCCTTTCTGAAACTCCGCAGGATCCTCGCTGGACAAGTAGGGCTGGGCCATGCTGTGAACTTGGTGAAGAGATACGGGCTCCTTGATACGAGAAGGGCGTGGGCAATGTTGTTTGGCATAGTCCCGGACCTGGCTGGTGAATGGACCTGAGACTGGGCAGGGGGCTCCAATCATGCGATGTGCGAAAGTCACTGCTGCGCAGGAGAGTTGTATCACGGAGATCGTGGCTTTGCGTTCGATCGCGTGCACCAAGTAGAGTGCGAGTGTTGTGTCGGTTGTCGGTAAAAAGGCCAGCTTGAAACGTTCGCACAATGAGCGAAACTTGAGCCAATAGGGGTCGTATGTTCGGATTGTCGAGTGTGCCCGCACTTGGGAGGTTATCTGGAGTAGTTGTTGCTGGAGCCGGATCATGGTGCCTGTAGCATGGCATCAAGGGGGCTCTCAGACTTTATTCAAATGAGACGAGAAGTGCGTGGATGGTGCTGTTAGGAAGGCCGAGGCCTGCGAATGCTGTTGTGTGAGTGCCAGTGCTGAGGCATTCGGCACCGTTTGTGAGGCGGATGTGAGTGCGCACTTCCGGTGCCCAGGTTTCCGGCGTTGGGTGGATACGGGGCCACCAAAACGCACCGGGCCATTCGGGCACCAGCAATGTAACCGTCGCGCGTGTTTGGCGAGCGTGGTGTAGGACTGCCGGAATCAGTTGAGGAGGTGGAAAGGCAAAACCGCGTTCCCGGGTCCATGAAATTGAGAAGGCATTGACGGCGTGTGCCGCAGGGTGGGGGGCTGTCAAACATTATACATGTTGTATTTATGTAGGCTGTAGTGGGTTAGCCTATAGGGGGGTCACAACATTAGGGTTTCATATTTGTACTCACAATCCTTGTTAGTTCATCATTCCAGTCCGTTATCACTGACAGGGGCTTTAGTGCAGAAGCGTGGGAGCTTGGCGTTGGTGGCGTTGGCGAAGAGATCGATGGTATGGGGGCCTAAGCGCCGTTCGAGGAGTCGAAACCATGGTTGCTTCAAGGTATAATCGTCGTGGTCCTGTAGCTTCGATAGAGCATCCGCATGTGTGTTCAGTGACCTGGGTATCCATTCAATAGCCAGTCGGGTCTCGTGCTGCACACAAAAATGGATGAGTGTCTGGCAAACGCGGGTGAGTTCCGCGCAGCGCGAACCACCCTTGCGTAAGATGAAGAACACCCCTTGGTTGTCGACCCTGACAAGCAGGTGCTTGCCATGTAAGTGCGCCTTGAACGCCTTGAGGGCCCAGAGAACTCCCTCGAGTTCGCGACGAGTGCTGGACGTTGTTGTCAAAGGTGTGGGCATATTTTCAGAAGCCTCGATTGTCGAGCCTTGGAAAGTTTCCAGCGTAGCTCCCCAACCGTGAGCGCTCGCGTCCACGTGAAGAACGGCGGAGAAGCTGTGCCGAATGTGGAATGGTGCGCCGTTGAAACTGTCAAACTCAGAGCGCCAGAAGTGCAACTCCTGCACTGCAGCTTGGGAAAGGGTCACCCGTTCGTGCCATGAGGATGCTTCGTTGATGGTTTGGAGCAAGTTGTGACTGAATGCTCGCGCCGTCGTGCCCAAAGCGAGGGACATGGATGCGAGCATGCCTGTCACTCGTGCGACTTGACGAACCGGAGTCGGTCGACGGGCTTGCCCCGCGGCTTCGAGGGAATCCAACGTTGCTCTTAGTTGTTTGCGTCGATCGTCGCCCACCGTAAAGGTGCACGTGGCGCTGTCCAATTCCAAGCCCAGAAAACGAAGGGACTGCGTCGGGAGGAGATGTGACTTCTTCCGGTTAATGACCAGTCCTGCACACCGCAGGTCGCCTATGACAGTGGAGCAAGTTGTGTGCGCGTGTTCTCGACTGTCGCATAGAAAGAGAATGTCGTCAACATATGGGACGACTCGAACGCCTTGGGAGCGCCATCTAGCAACGAGTTGCTTGATGAGTTGGGTGAAGACGTATGGGGCAGTTGCGAGACCGAATGGCAGAGACCGGAAGTAGTAGAAATGTGTCAGAGGTCCACTGGTGATCCCCGATTGATCCTAGGGAAGGGTTACAGGCATGGCGGCCTGGGGGTTATGGGCGCACTCACCCGCTACACAAACAAGCCCTTTTATCCCAGTGGTTAGTGACTGGGATTCTGACATGTTATCAGAGCGAAGGTCTCGGGTTCGAATCCCGGTGTGTGCACCTCGGGCATCCCAGTGCGGGGGGGTGTCAGAGGTCCACTGGTGATCCCCGATTGATCCTAGGGAAGGGTTACAGGCATGGCGGCCTGGGGGGTTATGGGCGCACTCACCCGCTACACAAACAAGCCCTTTTATCCCAGTGGTTAGTGACTGGGATTCTGACAAAATGACCTTCGAAGTGGAAACCGAGGAACTTCCAAAACGACGGGTGGATGTCCACATGGTGGTATCCAGATTTCAAGTCCACCGAGAACATCCAGTCGCCTGGCTTTGCGAGTTCCGCCACACGATGGAGACCTTCGTACTTGAACTTGGGTACCACGAGGTGTTGGTTGACACGACGCAAGTCCAAAATTAGCCGACATTTCTCGCGTTGTTCCACTACGTTGAGTGGGCTGATGCAAGTGAGCTTGTTGGTGGAACGAGCTTCCATAGCTGCTCCGGACGCCAGGAGGTCGCTTATCGCTTCGCGTGTGAACTTCGTGTGGGTGTGTGCACCGGCGTGGTTAGGTGCCGAGAATGGCTTGGGGGGAAGAGCCTTCCAAGGAAGCCAATAGCCTTTTGAAATGATCGAGAGGATGAAACTGCTTGTACACCACGAGCACCACCACGAGAATGCATGCTTAAGGCGTCCGCTCATGGACGTGACGTGCGAGTCTGTGATCGCATGCTCGTAGGGATCATGGACGAGGTCGCTTTCCATCTCCGTAAAACCTGCAACGACCCGAACGGACCACGCACAAAGTCAAAAGTGGGGTGACGTTCTGTGGCAATCGATGCTTCTGCGGATAAGCACAAAACGTGGTTGGCATTGTGGTTTTTTTTTTTTTTTTTTATCCAACCGTGCAACACGGGCAGCTCTACATGTACTGCCATGTCCACCAAGAAGGTGGCTTATAACGGCTCTTCTTCGCATTCGAAGCGAGTGGTGCCCCGCGCCCATAGGCTCGGCAAGACAAGTAAGAGCTAGTTTGTGGCTGGCCCTACCACGGGCTTGATCGTGGAGTCCCATTTGCGGAAGCTAGCAACCAGGTCATATGTGGATTGGTCACGCACCACTCGAACGATCGTGGGCTCGTCGTTGGTTTTTTTTTGGGTTGCGAAGCAACCCTTTACGATCGATTTTGCCAAATTTTATTTTCATGTTTATGTTTTTTAATCATGAAAATAAAACTTGTAAACTACAGTAATACCCTTCCCATATTGAATGCATGTTGTGGTGTTCTGAACACAGTACTGTTCATAGTGCATTAAACCATATGAGTATTTTGCTGTTGTTTAGTGCACATTTGCTGTACTGTTTACGTTATGTTTTATTGTTAGATGCTGTTGTGCATAAATAGATGCATGCATAATGCATAGATGATGCTATACAATCTATAATGCTTAATGTAATATGTTATGAATAATGCACATGCACACGATAAAATGCGTGACAGTTAATAACCCAAAATCTAAGCTACCGCCATCCCCTGCCTAGCATGGGGGGGAGGTCAATAGCTTAATTTTTGAATAATCAACTACCACATGAAACAACGCAATCTGTAAAGTCTTAAAAAAAGGTCAAATACCTATCAAATCCAGTTCGAAGTGGTCGCACACGAGTCACTGAGTGCGCCAATGAACCTTTTGTGAAATGATAGACCTGAGCCTTTTTTTAAGAAATCACAGACATGCATTGCTATTGCAATGGACAATTATACACACAGATACAAAAGCAAATACACACATAGATACATACGTATATACATACATACGTACATACATACATACTGGTACATACATATACACACACACACACTTACAAACGCACACACCAAACATACTTACTCACACAAAGATAATCAGTCACGCAATCATTTGAAGTCGACAAATAAAACCATGATAAGAACAAAATCTATTTGGCATTGTCTACTTTATCTCCCACCCATATTTCTTCAACTAAATTGTCTCAAAAGGACCCAGAAGTAAGGCGTGTGATTCGTAACCAACTTCAAGCGTTTCGATCTTCACCGTTGCTGCAAGAAATTAAATAATGAAACAACAAATCAATGGAACAATAGTAAGTTACATAATACCGACATTGTTTAACAAAGTAAAACACTAAGAGAATACTAAGAGTAACAAACAGTAAGACATTTCACGCACCTCAAACCTCCTCTTTGTCGGTGTGGCCGTTGGTTGGGTGCTCGACGTATCAAAGTTGACAGTGTCGACATTTGACTTCGGGACGCTCGAGATGTCAACAATGGTCTTGTGGATGCGCCCCCCCTCAAGACCAAAATGAACCTGAAGGGGGAAAGAGTATTAATGATTACACAATACTGTATACATTGACATTGCCTAAATAAAAATAATGTCATACCTTTACGAGCCATCGGCCTTGAAGAGCATCCAGCAGGCTTTGGCGCTGATCCGAGGGCAAGGAAAGAAATGTAGACATCTGGAGCTGCGGGATTACTTTTGTCAAGATGCTTGGTTGAACCACCAAGCCGTGGGCATGGTTCTTGAATGACACTGAGATTTTTGAGCAAAACAACACAATATTAAATGCTTTGACAAAACGTCCAACACTGTACACAAAACATACAAGTACAGTACTTACCGCTCTCGTGTACGACAAGTGTCACAGTGGTGTTATCGATCCGGGTGATCGATGCGGATCCATGCCTCGAGCACGAATGCTCGCGTGTACGACAAGATCTGTAAACAGTCAGTGGGCAGAAACCCCCCGGTCCACCCTTGCACACCGTGCGCGAGGTGTGCAAAGGATCCTTGATCTCAGCTACGAGAGACGCTATCTTCTCTTTCTTTGTTGTCATCACGACTGTGTCAACATTGCTCATCCTGAATACAAGCAACGGAAGAATTAATTTCGATCATCTCACTTAGAAATTGTTCAAATAAGCTATGTATACTTACAGCTGCACGAGCCCGACGTCTTGCGGATCCGCTGTGTCGGGAGCATCTGTGATCTCCGACGCTCGTCGAGCGTCAAGAATGGCAACATCCGAGAGCATTGTTGTCGTGAACAATGCCGACTTTAGATAGACATTGCTAATGTAGACAGGCACGTCCGTAGCATCCGGATGTTCATCCATATATGTCTTACAGCACTTGTCGATCCGTGTGGCAGCGTCCCCCAGCGCTACCAGGACACTCTCAAGGGAGGAATCGTGGATGCTCGCTGTAAGCTTGGGCAATCCACTTGGCTCCTCGTATGTTGGGGCTTTGAGTCTGACAGAAACACAGGGGATCTGGTAATATAGAGGAGCAAAATGTAATTAAGATGATTACGAAAAATAAGAAAAGATAAAGGAGAACATCATTAAACAATAACGTAACTGTTGGTATGCCAAATAATAATATTTCATGTAAGAACATCAACTACAACTGATGAAACGGATCATACGTATATGGTATTAAGCGTTAGGGTTGAGAACAGCAAATGAACCACTTGTGTAAAATCATGATCAATACCAACATGAATATAGCTACGCGCTTATCACTTCAAAGAAGACCGCACATAAAGTATAAATACGAATACAAGCAACTTGTTCTTGGTAAAGAATAAATACTAACTGTTGAACTATTTGTGTTGGTTTAGATGTGTTTTTGTGAGTTACATCATAAGGGGTACATCAAATGACACAGTTTTTGTCCTTCCTCTTTTCCTCGTTCTTAGTCATTTTTTCACATACCAAACTTAGCCGCAGTATAAGTCTTACCCTGGAATCGTCGTTCGTCTCGAAGAAGTTCATGAGCGGTGCAGTCGGCACGTCCCCCAAAGTCAGCGGCAGGCCCTCATCGTCTTCCACCAGGAATGAACAACGATGAAGCCAGGTCAGCTGCATGTCAAGGCCTCCGATAAGAGTCCTGTACAAATTGCATATATTAATATACATATTTATATGTACTCATGCATATGCTCAAGTCAGACTTAACTTACCAGCCAGGTTGTTTGCGCGAAGCATTGATACGACGAACTTGATAGACATCTCCAATGGAGATTCCCATCAAGAGCTCGTTCAATGCTCGCACGTCGCATCGACCAGATCCTGTGGACTCTGGCCACATGACCATCTCGGCGACAGAACGCGCTGCATCAAAGAGAAGCATCTTTCCTGGCGAAGTCTTTCCATCGTTCTTTATGTAAGTGTTCTTGACCCCAATCGCCATCACTTTAATATAGAAATCGGATGGCTTGTCTCCTCCTACTACCCAATCCTCCAGAAACTTGTGGTCCACCTCTACAGTGACCTGCAAGTAAAATATTATATGGTGAATGTTGTATTAACGAAGTGTATTGGATTTATGGTGCCTTACAATTATGCGCAAACAACATGAAAAGAGCAAACCTCACCGCATTACGGTCGTGAGGAGGTGGCAATGGCCCTGCTTTCAAAACCACATGGAATTTGAAATGCAACACAATAATTTTGGAGATGTTGAATTTGTACGATACGAAACTTTGAAGATGTATTGCAACTCTGGAGGTATATCAATCAATGACGACATAAACAAGGAAGTGGTCAGAAAAGTAAGTCTCGCCTACATGGACTTTGATATGCGTTTTGAAACAATTTGCCCACACGTGATCAATAAGTGTATTATTCACCGTAGTTGGCTCGATAACGAACTGAGTGAAACCACGACGTCTGAAGAAATTATCATACCGACGTTGTGGATTCGCATTGAAATCGAGATTGAAATCACCAATGAACATCATGTTATCATGAGAATGTTTAATAATAATGGATAATATCATATCAAACATAATGTTTTGATTATGCTGATTGGTCGGGTTGCGATAACAGCAAGTAATAATCAAACTTTTGTCTTTGATATCGATACCGAAAGTCAAAAGTTCAACTTTAGACTTTTCTTGATACTGCATCAATCTGATCGGAATTCGATGATATAGTACAATTCCGCCAGATTTGCAATCCGCACGGAAAACCTCAAAGAAATCATCTGTTTCGCTCGGTAATATATCATTTGAGCTCAAATGTGTCTCAAATAGAACCACGAAATCAAAATCATGCAGACTGTTAATATCCACGTCCTTGTAATGGCCCCGATAACTTCGTACATTTTGAAATACGAACTTCACACATGAAGATTGTTTTGAGATCACTTCAACTGATGGTGGATCCAGAACAAGAGGTCGATCCCGTAAGCGACACATTTCTTTTACAACGCAGGAATCGGTTCTTATGCAGGCTTCCGAAAAATTCGTTAAGAATAACCGATTGGGACTGCGAAAGCGACTTAGAGCAACGTAGGCGCCTTGAGGAAATACTTTCTTTTCAAAATGCACAACTCCACTATCGAAAGTAGCACCTTGACTTCGATGGAAACTAATCGCATTACTTGGCCGTAAAGGAAACTGCATTCGAGATATCATATCGTATCGAGAGTTGACAGAAAATGATTTCTCAATACGTTGTATAGGTGTCCAAGTTTGTTTGACTCCAACAAGTTTGGAGATCAACGATTCGGATTTTTTACGAATGTTACGCCCGACTGCATCGTCGTCAAATTGAATCCATATGATCTCTACCACACGTTGGTCATTTTGTGTAAAATGAACAACAATGCCAGGAGTGCCGTTAGCAAGGCCATCGGATGTATCTATAATACATGACATATGGACACTCGAAGTAGTAAATAGCTCCATAAGAGGTAACAATCCATGTGAGGTCGTCGTTGCAAAACCATGAGGTGTGATCGGCTTGTTTTTTCTAGATTGATCCTTCCCAAACAATGCACAATCTAATGCTGGGATCGCATGTTTTTCTTCCAAAGAGGAGGAATACACTTCATGATTAAACAAATCAATGGCTTTATTCGTGCAACACAGATGTTGGAGCTCTATTCCTGGTAAGTGAGTATCCATCTGACGCTCGTATAACAGTTGAACGTCCGAGCGAGTTTTTTACCTTCACGTAATCGATTTAACAACTCGGCAAATCTAGCCTCATCGCGCTGACGCATTATCGTCGTGAGTTCCACTAGTCGTACGCGTTCCCATAACTGCGATAGATTTATGGCTGATGTCGAATGGTCTCCGAAACAATGGATATCGCGCACCGGAGGAAGTTGCCCACCATTCAAACGTATTTTTGCCCACCATTGATATTTCATCAACAATGACAACTTTTACGTCACCGAGTCGTGCTCGCAAGGTATTTATCTTATCCGATGTCAACTTCTTGATTCGTCGATTTTGAACGACGGGAATCATTAGGGCATTATGTATCGTATAACCCTTGATCTGAAAAGCAGCAACACCTGAAGGTGCGATCTTTAACACCTTAATGGTACTGAAGTCCGTGTGAATCTGCGCATGAAATATCCGCAATAATCGATCATGAACAGTCTTAATCAATACGGATTTGCCAACGCCGGCACCACCACTCACGAGTATGCAAAGAGGTCCATTTTCGAAACCTCAACGTGCTGCAAAATCAGCAAGACATACAGCCTCCATAATGGTTGGACGATTTAGATATCGATCCAACAAGGCATATGGCTTGAATATATCTGTCGATTGGGGATCCAAGCGTTCTAACTCCGCCTTGGGCTTCAACAACAACAACCGTTGACGAGGGTGATTGGTATTGATGAATTCTACGGCACGTGTAGATTTTTTGTACGGAAGACTAAGAATTAGATATATCGCCTCTTGGGCGCTAATTTCCTGCGTATTCAATATATAGTTTCCAAGATCGCGAAGAACGTGTAGAACACCTTTGCCTTGTATCGCCGCAAAATTTTTCGCATTTTCTATAATTCTACTCATTCCTTTACCCGATTTTGTCATGTAAGCAGCTATATACGTTGCTACACTATATGGGTCAATACATAATTGAATATCCATGTTTCCACGCCAAACTGTCAGAATTGTCTTGTTGATCTTATTGACGTAACAGTCTCTCACTTCTCTTGCATGAAATAGTGTTCGTTTTTTCAAACCTATTCGAAGACAATTTATATACTCATCGTATGTTAGACGAACCGTATCCAAGAATGTGGAAAACGTCAAGTTAGACGTTTCGACCAAATGATGTTTTCCGAGCGTATTAAGAAATTGATCCACAGTCGCTTTATTTGACCTATGACGTTCTAGATCTGCTTCCGAGAAGTTTTTGTCAGAAGGCATTAACACCAACGTATGGGGAAGTGGATACTTTGGTATACCAAAACGACACTTTCGTATCCTGCCGCCCTTGTTTAATCGGCACGTTCTAGTGTGACTGTGCGTTTGCACTCTCAAAAGATCTTCCGTTTGTGAATCTTCTGTGAGGTCTTGCGCATGACACGAAATGTGCTTATCAGCAAATTCAAGAATCCTCTCCAAAGGAATTGTTGTCAGAATATTATGCTCTAGCCTGCAGTGGGGTGCTCTATAGCGAGTACAACCCTTCTAGGGTTAGCTATTTGTACCACCATTGTTGCTAGTGCAAACCTCTCCTTTCTTCATTCTTACTTTCTACAGCTAACTTTGACATGCTATCAGAGCAGGTCGACCCTCCTGGGTCGATCCTGTGGGTGGGCCCACCACCTAATGCTTCCGCTGCTTTACTTCCTGCCGGGCGCCTCGGGCGCGCGACGACTTCTTCCTGCCGTGCGCTCGGGGCGCGCGGCGGTTTTCTGCACGCCGTGCGCCCCGAGGCGCGCGGCGGTTTCCCACCGTCGAAGTGCCCCCCGTCGCCCGTCGAAGCGCCCTCCCCCCGTCGCCCGTCGAAGCGCCCCCGTCGCCCGTCGGAGCGCCCCCCGTCGCCCGCCAAAACGCCCCCGTCGCCCGTCGAAGCGCCCCTGGGGCCCGCGCGCGGCCCGTACGGGCTGCGCCAGGCCCGCGCGCGGCCCGTACGGGCTGCGCCAGGCCCGCGCGCGGCCCGTACGGGCTGCGCCAGGCCAGCGCGCGGCGCGGGCAGCCTGCGCGCGCCTCGTCCGTCCCCCTCTCGCCGTCCCCCGCGCTCCTGCCCCTATCCCACCCGTTTTAGGGTTTGGGGATGTAGAGTGTGGGGGTGGCGGGTGTGGGGGTGCCGGTTGTGTGCCCCGTCCCCTCCTTCTCCTCCTCCTCCGTCTCCCGCTGCTGCAGCTGCCGCTCAGGGGGGTGGTTGTGTGGGGAGCCGAAGGAGTGGTCCTAGGGGGGTGAAGGGGGAGTGGAGCTAGGGGCGCAGCAGGGGGTGTGTGTCGAGGGGTGTGGGACTGTTGGGGGAGGTTGAGCGGAGGTTGCCGTCGTGTCGTACGCAGCGCCTGTACTCCGGGGCACTCATTCCCGGTAGCTCAGAGAGCCGGTTGCGCCGTCGCCTGTGGGTCCGTTGCTCCTGCCGCGCATATTAGCCGCGGAGCCTGTTACTCCTGTACTCCGGGGCACTCATTCCCGGTAGCCACGTTGTCGCACCAGAGCCGTCTGTTGCCCGTGTGTCTGCATCTTCAGTCGTCGCCTCCTATCTACTCTCCTCTCACCAGCCCTCCTCCTCCTCACTTGCCCCCTGTGACTGCCTCTAGCTTTGCTCATAATTGTGAACCTTAAACTATTGCTTCTTGCTTGTGCTCAGAATGTGTGGTGACATCGTGATCCACCCTGAGCTTGTACTACTTTGCTTGCTCTGCTGATTACACCCCACTTTGACTATGGGGGTGTGTCAGAATATTATGCTCTAGCCTGCAGTGGGGTGCTCTATAGCGAGTACAACCCTTCTAGGGTTAGCTATTTGTACCACCATTGTTGCTAGTGCAAACCTCTCCTTTCTTCATTCTTATTTTCTACAGCTAACTTTGACAATTGTTGCGTCACATGCCAAGAACTCACTCCATATAAGACAATGAGAATGGGGAGCACCTCGATGCTGGAATTCGTCGAGGACAAAATAATCAACGACTGTTCCGAGAATGCCAGTTTTTCTCGTCAAGATCTCTCGAAACAATGCATTCTTCCGTTCGACATAGTATCGTGCGCATACCACTGGGAATGTACGCACAAGTAAAGCTACGGTTTCAAAATCTAGGGGAGGATTTATATTAGTGTTTGAGAGTTTAGCAAGGTTTCCTGTATTTCTGTTGTGCTTTAGCAAAATGACGTGCAAGTCGACCCATTTTGTATCCGCCAAGGAGACAGTCAGAAAGAATGTTGGCGGACCCAATTGTCTGATCATTGCGAATATGTCGCGTCTGCAATCTTCCAAGTACTGCGGCGATACACGGAGACTCTTGAATTCGTTGAACAATGCATCTTTTTTCTGCAACGATCTTCGTACGTCATTGTTCAGCATATCTTTTGCCGAATACTGACCAACGTGCTCAATTATCTCCTTTCGCACGCGAGTACCAATTACATTGTCCATTTGAAGCAATTCCAACTTAAACATTTTGAAGAATATATTTGATGGGCACGAAGAGAAGCGTGCATCTTGGTTGAGTAGCTCCCACTTGGCAATTTCACGATAGTTTAATGATGATGTGTCAACGCCAGTTAAGCGAGCTTCTCCACAAAATAATGTTGGAAATGCTAATTCTTCGACAAATTTGTCCATGAGTATGGGCATCGGTCTCGATCCTTCGCCAGGTGCCATCTCCACTACGAATTGCTCCAGATTTTGATAAAGCGGCTCGTTGCAAAGTATCGTATCCAATATGCCAACGTTAAGGTAAGTTTCGTCGATGTCTAGTTCCACCTCCTCATCCGATAAACCCAAATCTCTCTCACGAGATTGTCCGTCATCTGTGGCTTGATCTTGTGATAAAAACTCGTCGTGAAGTTCCCTATCAAGAATCTCTTGTTGCAATTCTGACATCCTTTCCTCATCCAGCGTGATTCCATGATGTTTGAAAAGATCTTTCTTTTCAAGAAACGAAAGGGCGCGCAAAATCTTGGCGGGCCTCACGTTGTCGTCAAATACGTTATGTGTATTACACAATTTGCGTTTGAAACGAACGCGCACTGAATGCGCTTCTTGTGGTAAACGAGGTAATGCAGTCACCATGTCAACAACTTTAACAGGAACATTCACTATCCCACCTCGTATCTTGTATTGTTTTCCCACGTGACTTTGTGTAATGCTTGAAAACACAATACGTGGTGAAATTAACCGCTCCTCCAAATTTGACAATCCTGAAAGATCGTCGTGACGTTTCGGCAACAAAGCAACTGCCATTCGTGAAAGAATTGGAATTTTGCTGTTCGCAATGTCATTTTTGCAACCATTGCAAACGTTTTTCAATTGTGGAAAGTCTGAACTTTCCAATTTGGACAATTGGCGCCTGAACATTAACTTGTCGCAACTGTCGCACCCGAATATTGGACCTTCCTTGGAAGCTTCTTCAAATCGACCTTTAGCTTGCTCCACGCTTTGCGAATGCGTGTGTTCTTCGTTGAAGCGCTCTTCAACATCAGCAAACAATGCATCCAAATGATCATTGTGAATCAACGCGCCGTCGTTGTAATACTCGTCCACATTAAATGATAAGTTCTTCCTGCATTCGGGGCCGAAAATTAGATGCAACAAGTATTGTCTTGCACGTGCCGCAGATTCTTCTGAATCCCATTTTTCGTACATATAAGGTTTACCGCGCACCATTATTCGAAATCCAAACTTCTCACAACCTTGGTAAACGCCTGTATACGTCTTCTTCGAATTTTGCGTAGATGCGGTATTATCGTCGATCTTAAACATCGAGTCAAAAAATGGGACGCGCATAAGTCTTTCGTTATCGATGAAATATCGTCGGTCGAACGGAAGCTTCTCTTTCGTATTCAATCCTTTATACTTTAAGACAGCGTATTGACGTGCCCAAGCGGCATGACGATCTGTAAGGAACCCGCCAACGCGTATTTTTCCTCCTTTTACCATCATCCTTACTGTGTATCGAGATCGTTCTACAATAATACCAGTAAGGTCTCTAATCGGTGCAATGTTAGGAATCGAAAAATGGATATCTCCATTTGCATCAATCCTTCCATCTGAAATATTTACAACAGTCACATCTTCCACTTCGTCAACACAACTCGGTCGCGCATGGCGTGTTCCAGTAGTTGGCACTGAATCAGATGAGGCAACGTGAATACCTGAAGATGACATTTTCGCACTTCGTGGAGTGTTACGCTCCTTATCACCCAACCCGAGTTCAGTGCTCGGCACGACCGTAGCTGGTGATACCAAGTTTTGTTTAATGTAGCTATCTCTGTCATTTGTCACATCATGTACAGTTTGTGTGGTTGTTTCAAAAGGAAATGAGGTGCCCCAAATTTCGCCTTTCTCACATTGCTCGAGAAGTGTGTAGTGGTTGTTTGATAACCAAAGATGAATTTGATTATTATTCGTTAGAAATTCAATTCCTTCATATTGGACCCATTCACGGGAATGGAGCCAAATAATAACAGTCATGTTCAGTAACTCGCAAAAGGCTTTGATTTCGCAAACTGAACCCCAAACTGAAGGATGTTGAATATAATTGACATATTCATCCGCCGATGCTAGCGGAACATCATGACACATCGACACTATCATTTGGTATCTTGCCCAATTTGCATGTACATGTTGAACGATTTTGTCCTTTAACGGGCGCCAAAGTTCATCATTATTGGTTATTGCGAGTGACAAGCACCGATATAAACATGCCCCATCCCCACGTACATTTCTTCTACGAAACACAAACCTTCTTCTTAACGCACCGTCAATTGAAGCCCCCGTAAAGAGTCTAGGTGCAGGAGTACCCATCTCCAAATGTCACGAAGTGCTCCCTCAAATGCCCCGACGCCAATCCAGGTTCGCACGCTGAAAAACACAGAGACAAAGGAATTGACACAAAAACCAAAATGGATGCACGATATATATGTATATATTTTGACAAGATAGTACTAAAATTAAAAAGAACAATGCATAAACATAATAGTAATTAATCCCATTATAAATAAGTCGCAATGAAACATGCCTGATTTATATTTTGAATGGCTAAATGTATGACCAACAAACAGAGAAGAAGGCACAAAGTACCAGCAATATTAACATTAAGAAATTAAAGCACAAAAGCACAAATGATATTTTTGTTGAAAAATTCAGAACATTATGGACCTTAGATATTCAGCTTCAGCAAGATTCAAGCGCCCACAAAGAGTTTCAACACCAATCTGAGCTTAAACACAAAAGGAGACAAACTTGTTTAAAAAATGAGTTAAATAGAAAAAATATCCAGCAAAAATTAAAGCATAAGAGAAGCATATACACAAGTATATACACAAGCTACAATATTTATTTACCAGCTACACCACCAAATAAATTGCTCAAAATGAGAATTGCTCCATGAAATAATAATACATTATATATTAAAAAAAACAATGTAAATGGCTTGAATGCTTACAGCCAACACTTCAGTAGACTCCCAGTTTCGGAAGGGATGATGCGGAATCTTGATTATGTTGCTGTAAGACAGTACACAAAACGTATAGTACATATGTATCAAATATTAGAAACACATACATTTAAATTAGAAGTAGAAGCAAGCATTAAAAAGGTGAAAATATTGAACAGAATAGTTGTGATACAACTATGTTCTTAATAAATTCAGAACATTGGTGAACATAGGCAAACATCAAATTTGACCTTGGTATGCTGAACAATCTGACACAATTTCAATGCTGACGGTGTGGATCCGTTCTTGTTTTCCCTGCTGAGAAGAGTAACAGAATGAAGAACAACAGCACTTTTCATGAGACTTAAATTGAAAGACAAAGTAAAAATAAAAAGCGGGTAAATCAATATTATTAACAAACAAGCAATCTCAAAATCGTACCACAAAAACTTCAAATGGAGACTTTGAAATTCGGTGCAGCCTGAAGTGAAGATGCTGATGTAACCCAACTGTTGATGATTGATAAGATAAGCACGTTCAGGAACAAAAAACAGGGTGTTGGATTGTATGTTGGTATATGCAGGAACATAGAAGTCAACACATGAGGTTAATAAATACACACAAGAATTGAGCTCAACTTTCTTCTAGATAGATAAGCTAGGGTACATCATGAAAGGTGATGAGAAGTGGAGACTAGCAGGAAGAGTTTGAAATCGAATTGTTGAAATTTAGTAAAAAAAACTATATTAGAAACTCATATCTTCACCAAACAGCCAAGCACGTGACTAAGAGAATAGAAGAATATCTCAACTCACTTAACGTGGGGCAATAGTAGATTAAGAAGAGTTGAATGATAGCTTATTAACTAGATAGGTACCTTGAAGGTCTTGAATGTGTTGAGCTTGGTGTGAAGAAGAACAATAGAAGAAGCTAAAGGAAATCTTGAGTTTGGTGTGAGTAAGAGAAGGATGGAAAAGAAAGGAAGAAGGAGCTAGGTAATGCTTTGGGAAGGGAGAAGTGGAAGAGCCTTTCTTGATTGGACACAATGTTGACCAATGGTAAGGTAATTGCTACTGTGAACTTAGACAAAAAAGCAGTTGGAAGCATTGAGCTAGAAACAAAACAACCAATAGAACAATGCTGCTTTTCTTGTTTCTAGTTCATAGTCCATAATCAATTTGTTGACAAATTACAGTTGTACAACTGTTTTTTTGTTTTCTAATTGAAAATCGTTTTCATTTGACAGTTACAACCGAAATATAGGACAAAAGCAGAGCAGACGAACGACAACTTTCAAGACAAAAAACAAAAACGTGAGCTGGCGTTTTTCAGTTACAACAGCCACAATGAGCACTTACGACAAGAACAACAACGTGAAACAGAGGACCAAAGGTTCTGTTTCACGAAACCCCCGTTTCTCTACCCCCCCCCCCCCCCCCCCCCCCCCCCCCCCCCCCCCCCGGCCCCTCCCCCTCCACATTTCACGCGCGAGATATTCTGCTGACGTTCTCCCCCCCTCCCCCCCTCCACATTTCACGCGCGAGAAAAACAGCAGCGAACGCTCGATTTGATTTGGGGCGACGCTGCTGACGTCAGCAGTTTTTCTCACGCGAGAATTTATGTCTGACGTCAGCAGCGACTTTCGAAATTTCGCGCAAATTTCGAAGCTGACGTCAGCAGCAAAGTTCGAAATTTCGCGCGAATTACCTAACGCTGATGACGTCACCGAGACGAAGCTGACGTCAGCACTCCCAAATTTGAAATAACGTTCAAATAATACATCAACAAACATTCTAGAACTGTAAACATAGAAATAAAACCTACAACTACTCATGTAAACGTTCTTATTGATGTAGAAAAAATCAAGTCTACCACGTAAATACTGAGGAACAATTAAGAGCTTCAACTCAACATTCACATAAGAACATACCGGTAAAGAATGCATAAATATTCCTAATTTAAATATGACGATGTGATCAACTTCATTCAAAAAACTTTTAGAAAGTTACACTTGTTGCTTCGCAACCCTAAGACGATTTCGTCGCCTCTTTTTTTTTTTTTTTTTTTTTTTTTTTTCCAGCCGAGCTCTCGTAGTGCATGAGACAATGACAATTACACATGGTGTCCCCCCCTTTTGTTTTGTTTTGTTTATTTTTTTTTTCATTAGCAGCAAGCAATAACATAGCACACTTAAGGGGCCACAAGGCCTACACACAAAAGCAAAATAAAGCGCCCCGCGCTCTCCCTTATGCTTCACCGAGCAAACGGGGAACGTGATTCCCGGACCCATGGTCCCTAACCTTCCTAGGCTTGGCCCCCTGGCCGTGCACCCCCTGGTGCAGTCCTGCCAGCACCCGTACCCTTTTGGGTAGGGCTGCAAAAGGCATCACACTCGGGCCAACAAGGCACGTCACACAACGGGTGCCGGGCCTTGAGCCCCAGGTTCACCCGAAGGGCAAGCACTAGCCATGTGCCCTGCCTGCCCACAGCGGAAGCAGGAGCCTTTGAAGGGCCTGGTGCTGCATGCTGCGGGGACGGAGGCCTTAGTGTTGAAGGACGAAGCCTCACGTGCATGGCCTCGGCCGCCGCGAGCATACGGGCCATAGGACCTCTTGGCCGCCGCAACGTCCGCCGCCGCCTGCTTGAACGGGCGTGAAGTGAGAATACTCTTTGCCTGGTACAGCTGGTAGCGATTGGCGGTGTCGAATCCAGCGGCGTCCGCCACCTGAAGCACCTCAAAGCGCTTCATAATGAGTGCTTGTCCTTGGGCAAGGTGAGTGAGAGCGCTGTCGATGTCACCGCGGCGAGCCTTGAAATCAGCGTGCTTCAGGTACGCCAGCAAGGCCTCGAAGACCTCGGCTTGCTCGCGGACTCCTTTGCAGGTGAAGGATGCTGCAGCCACGCTCGGGTTAGAGGATGGGAGGGGTGGGAGGTGTTCGGCGATGGTGGGAAAATTCGTCGAAGGGGAAGCCTCACCATTCTCGCTGTCGTCGTCGCTGTCATCTTCAGGTGCGTTGGGGGGCGCCGCAGTTGCTGGGTTGAAGGCAGTGCCGGCGTGACGCGGCAGCTTGGCGGCGCGAGGAGGCGGAGAAGACTCATATTTCTTTTCCGGATTTGCAGATACATTTGTATCGTTTCTGGAAATTGAACGGGTAACACTCGGTTGCTGCTGGTGTAACAGCGCCAGAAGCGCCGTTACCTGCTCCGGCGAAAGACTGAGGGGGGTCGAAGCTGGGGCGGGTGCTGGCACACGCCCGGCCGTCTGTGCAGGTGGCGCGCGATCTTGACCGCGCGTGCCTCTGCCAGGCGCTTTGACGGACGCGGCCGGCGTGACGTCAGCAGCGTCTGGCGTTTTCTCGCCAGGCGCGTGCTCCTCGCGCTGCTGCTGACTCGGACGGTTGGCAGGGGCGGGGTTCTCGCTCGGCTCTCCTCCTCCTCCGAGCAGAACTTCGACAGCAGTGGAGGGGGTCTTCCTTTTTGGCCGACGGTCGGGTTCCCCCGCCTTTTTTCGGGACTCGGAAATGGGACGGGCGTTCCCGTTCGTAGTCTCGTCGCGGTTGTCATTAGGGCGTATTCCTATCCTCCTATCAAGAAAACCTCTTATCAAGCTCACACTGAAAAATTCCCTAAACCCAAAATCTCTCGCTACTTTCACCAGGCAAAATGTGCATTCTTGATAGGAGGTTTCTTGATAGGAGGCCGTAGGAATACGCCCTTAGAATGAGCCATTGTCGCTAAGTTGTGGTTGAAAATGTCCGTTAGGAGCGTTGAGGGAAAACTGAACCGAGGAAAGGAGCGAATCCTCGCCAGCTTGACGGGCAAAAATCTGAACTTGAAAGTTCGAAAATGAAAACGTGGGTGAGGCCAAATGGCCGAAACCCTATGTTTTATAGTCGGAGAAGGGCGAGTAGCGCTTCGCCGACGCCTTCTGATGCTGCGTACAAGTTGCTTCGCTTTCAATGAAGTAATTTTAGAAAGTGTAACTCTTTCGAAAATATACATAATTTAGGAATTCAATAAAATTATTGAAACACTAACCAGGTCTGTTCCCATGTCCATGGCATCACATCACATTCCATTCCTTGCACAACTAGCTAGCCTTCACAGCATGCACTACTGAACATGTTTTGATTTTGAAGCTACGCTTGAACTACCATACCACATTCACCCTGTATCAATCAATGCTACCACACCACACCCTCTTCAATCAGCCATCGATGCTGCAAATATCGTTCGGCAAAGAGTGGGAGTTGAGTTGAGACCTTGGAAAGCATAGAAAGCGCCTTCACATCAGCTTACGTAGCTGAGACCGAAGGGGACGACGCAGGAGTCTGAAAAAAGGAGAAATAAAAAGGTCATCCCGCAACATACGGCCTCGCCCTGCCTCACGCCACGCTGCCTCACTCCTCCGCACCTCACTCCGCACCGCACCCAACATACGGTAAGGAACTCCTCACCAACCCTGAGAGAAAGAAACTGCATGGTCTCCATACACGAGGCCTGATCATTCTCCCAACCCCATCCCCCCAGGCTCCCCAAATAAAATCGAGCACCCTACACGGCGAAGAGCACACGCTCATAGGTTGCGTTCCCGCCAGTCTTTGATCATGGTGCGCACGGCATGGTTGGGCACGAGGTCCTTGGAGGGCAGCTTCTCGTTGGTCATGGGCGAGCGGTCGCTGCTCTCCAGCCACGACTCTATCGCCTCCTTCTCATACGTGTGCCCGTCCGCCGCCAGCACCGGGTTCACCATCATCTCCTGCGCGGTTCAGAGCGGTGAAAAAGGGTGGAGGAGGATGCCAAGGTGGGGAAGAGGGCGGGGAAGAGGGTGGGGAAGAGGGTGAGAGGGTGAAGGGCCTGGCAGGGAGGCTGAAGGCGGGGGGGGGGGGGGGGTCGGTCATAGGTTGCGTTGGCGCCAGTCTTTGATCATGGTGCGCACGGCATGGTTGGGCACGAGGTCCTTGGAGGGCAGCTTCTCGTTGGTCATGGGCGAGCGGTCGCTGCTCTCCAGCCACGACTCTATCGCCTCCTTCTCGTACGTGTGCCCGTCCGCCGCCAGCACCGGGTTCACCATCATCTCCTGTGCGGTTGAGAGCGGTGAAAGCGGGTGGAGGGTATGAGATGCAGGGGTTGAGAGGGTGGACAAGGAGAGTTAGTGGCTTCTCGTATGTGTGCCCGTCCGCCGCCAGTACCGGGTTCACCATCTTCTCCTGTGAGTAGTGGGGAGAGGGGGGTGGGAGGGGGTGGTGAGAGGTGGTGGCATGAGTGATTGGGCAAGGGAATACTAGAGGTATCTCGTACGTGTGCCCGTCCGCCGCCAGCACCGGGTTCACCATCATCTCCTGTACGGGGTAGTGGGGAAGGAATGTGTGTGTGTGTGTGTGTGTGCGCGCGTGATGATTTGCTTATTATTTTTTTTCCCTTATTCGCGCTTCTGAGTGAACCCAGGAAGAAATCTATTACCCCCTCCCCAAGCAAGAAGGCTTTTTGTAATGGGCGGGTGTACCCCT
Source organism: Closterium sp. Yama58-4 (assembly GCA_947470075.1). Taxonomy (NCBI): domain Eukaryota; kingdom Viridiplantae; phylum Streptophyta; class Zygnematophyceae; order Desmidiales; family Closteriaceae; genus Closterium; species Closterium sp. Yama58-4. The sequence goes on along the minus strand of CANIUD010000416.1, from coordinate 217,165 downwards.
TCTCCCCCAGCACAGGCTGCACTGCCCTTGCCCGCGCCCTCGGCCTATCCAGCACCGGCATGACATGCGTCTCCAGATCCGCTCAAAATACACAGGGAGAAGGAGAAACGGGGGCCACAATCACAAGGGAACCCAATCTTGCCTGAGTGATGGGACAGAACAGGCTGCTGGGCGCATCCCCAAGCGACCGCTTCGCCGGCGTCTTCCTCGCCTCCTCCTCCGCCTGAACCGCCCTCGCCCTCGCCCGGTCCAGCACCGGCATGACATGCGTCTCCAGATCCGGCCGCTTCTTCCTCCTCATCTCAGAGCACTTCACCGCAATCTTAGCCACCTCCATAACGATATCCAGCGGCCAGTTGCCCGCTTTTTCATCTAGAAACTCTCTCATGGCCTCCTCGTCTCCGTCGTCCACGGCTTCTTCTAGCCCTTCATACACGTTGGGTTTGCGGCCGGTGAGGAGATCGAGGAGCACGATTCCGAGCGCGTAGACGTCAGATTTCGGGCCGAACTCGCCCGTGCGTTGGAACTCCGGGTCGACATACGCGAAGGTGCCGACAGGGACCGATTCCCGCATGTAGGTTTGGTCCATGGAGAGACCCGGCATGAGCTTCGCGAGCCCGACGTCGCCGAGTTTCGCGACGAAGTTCTTATCGAGGAGGATGTTGCCGGGCTTTAAGTCGCGGTGCACGATGGGCACGGGGCGCGTGTGGAGGATGAGGAGCGCGGAGGCGATTTCGGCGGCGACGCGCATGCGCGTGTACCAGGGGAGAGGGGGCGTGTTGTTGGCGCAGAGCAGACGGTCCTCGAGGGAGCCGTTGGCCATGAACTCGTAGACGAGGCAGTACCTGTCGGGACAGCAGCCGAGGAGCATCACCACGTGGGGATGCTGGATCTGACTCAGCACCTCCACCTGAGGGGAGGGAGAAGAGGAGGGGAGAGGGAGGCAGAGGGCAGGAAAGGGACGGGGAAAAAAGACGGAGAAAAAAGAGGGGGAGGGGGGGAGGTGGGGGAAGGTTGGGAAAGCGATTGGGGAGGCGTGTTGTTGGCGTGGAGCAGGCGGTCCTCGAGGGAGCCATTGGCCATGAACTCGTAGACGAGGCAGTACCTGTCGGGACAGCAGCCCAGCAGCACATCACCCATCTTGCAGCGAGTCCTACAACACGTGACTCCATATTTCTCTGCACTTTTCTCACCTCTTGTTGGAACTCGTGCGCGGCCTGCATGGCGTCCGTGTTCTTGAGCACCTTCACGGCCACGGGCGTGTGGTGCAGCGTGCCGGAGAACACCGTCCCGAACCCGCCCTCGCCCAGCTTCCTCTCCGCCTTGAAGTTCTCCGTCGCCATCTGCCATGCCGTGCCATAGGCGCATGAGGGGGGAATGCGGAAGAGTCTTTTTGAGGCGTCTCAAGAACACGGGCGAGTGGTGCAGCGTGCCGGAGGACACTGTTTTAAACCCGCCCTCGCCCAGCTTTCTCTCCGCCTTGAAGTTCTCCATTGCCATCTGCCATGCCAGGAAATGGGCCCATGGGGTAGGAACAAATACTGTTTCTGAAGCGCATAACAAACAAACGCGTGTGGTGCAGCGTGTCGGAAAACACCGACCCAAACCCGCCCTCGCCCAGCTTCCTCTCCGCCTTGAAGTTCTCCGTTGCCATCTGCCATGCCGTGCCATGCGTGGGGAGGGGGAAACAGAAGCAGGTGGTTTCTGAGAAATCAAAAACACCATCCCGAACCAACCCCGTCCCAAACCCACCCTCGCCCAGATTGCGCTCCGCCTAGAAGTTCTCTGTTGCGAACTGCCATGCATGGGGAGGGGGAAACAGAGGCAGGTGGTTTCTGAAAATCCTCAAACACCCTCCCAAACCCACCCTCGCCCAGCTTGCGCTCCGCCTTGAAGTTCTTCGTCGCAAACTGCCATGCCACGGACGGGGAAGGGAGGAAACGAGCTGATAATTCAGTAATGTCAGAAAATGATTCACCTTAAAGTTCTCCGTACTGTATTCGTCTGCCCTGCCATGCCATGCCATGCCATCCCATGCCATGCCATGCCATCCCATGCCATCCCATGCCATGCCATCCCATGCCATGCCATGCCATCCCATCCCATGCCATGCCATGCCACCATGCCATGCCATGCCATACAAGTGGAGGAAACGAGCTCTGGACGGGAAGATCTTCACGCAACACAAACATGCCCACCCATCCACCTACCCACCTACCCACTCACCACTTAACCACCCACTCACCCCCCACTCAACCCCACTCACCGATTACTCGCGACAATTCACCATCATTTGCATGCGTGCATGCACATACCCACCTTCTACGCTCGTGGCGATTTTGGCAATTCGGCAGTCATTCGGGTCCTGCTCATTCCCCCGTCTATTCACCACAATGTCGTCATAAAAGAGTACTCGCGGTAACTCGCCATCATGCGCATGCGTGCACGCACGCATGCACCCACCCACCCATCCATTCACCCATCCATTCACCCATCCACCAACCCATCCATCCAAGCGCCCTTTACTCACCACAATGTCGTCATAAGAGTATTCGCGGTAATTCGCCATCATACGCATGCTGCCCTTTTCCGATTTCGCCTTCTTCTCCGCCTCCTGCCGCCGTTTCTCCTCCAGCTCCAGCGCCGCGCGCGTCATCGCCGCCTGCTTCATCGCCACCTCCGTCTTCTGCGCCTCCAGCTCCGCCTGCTTCCGCGCCTCCTCCGCCGCCGCCATGGCGCGCGCCGCCTCCTGCGACGCCATCTCGATGCGCACCGCCGTTTCCAGCTCCCGCCGCTTGTTCTGCGCCTCCACCTCGCGGAGGGAGCGGTCCGCTTCGGAGAGCGCGCGCTGCGCGCGCTGCTCCGCCTCCAGGCGCGCCTTCTCCGCCTCCGCCGCGCGCTGCCGCATCAGCTCCAGCTCGCGCCGTAGGTCGTTCTGAAGGTTGTTTCAGGCGATGAATGGAAAACAATACGGGGAGGAAGGGGAAGGGACGGAGGGAAGGGGAGGGGAGGGAAAGGGAAGAAGGGGGGTTGGAGGGGAGGGACGGGAAGGGAGGTGAAGGAAGGGAAGCCCGTTGCTCGTGAGCTTCAACTCGCGACGTAGATCGCTCTAGAAACAATGCGTGGGGATGCCTTCAGGTAAGGCGTAATCATCCAGGCTTGTGGGTATTGGGAATGTAAAAAACAACAACTGGTACTCGGCAATTGTGTGCGGTGTGTGTGTATGTGGGGTGTGTGGGAGGGAGAGGGGGCGAGAGATCGAATGAAGGAGGAGGGAGAGGGTGGTGGGTTAATCAAGAGGGCATGGAAAAGCGGGAGGGGGGGAGGAAAGGTGGGGAGGGGTCGGGAGGGAGAAAGGAGAAGGGGAAGAGGCAGCGTCCTAGACTCAGATTTCAAGCTCCTCACCTCCACGCCGCCACCACCTCCAACAGCGGGAACATCCGAAGCAGCCGGAACAGGAGCAGGAATCGCGGCAGGGTACGAATGCTGCATCCCTCCCCCACCGCCACCATCACCCCCCATATCCCCCCCGCCACCGCCCGCAGGCGACCCTCCCCCGCCTGCCCCTCCGCCTTCCCCCAGCTGCAGCCCCGCGAGCGCCGCGCGCGCCTTCGCCATGCGCGACTGCAGATCCACCATGAAGTCCTGCTGCTGCTGAAAAGTCGCCGCCTGATTGGCGCGCTTCCACGCGTCGAACTCCGCCAGGTAGTCCGACTGAAGCTTCTGCCCCTCCGCCGTGTTCGCCGCCTGCTTCGACCACGCCAGCGCCGACAGCGCCGCGGCTTGCTGGATATCGCTCCCGCCCTTGGGACCTCCGCCGCCGGGGGAGCTGTCCATGCTCCCCCCGTCCATGGAGAATCGCGACTGCAGGCTGCCGGATCCGCCGCCGCCGGACGCGGGCATGTACGGCTGCATGGGTCCAGAGCCTTGCGGGCTGGAGTCGTTGCTGCCGTACTGGCCTCTCTGCGCCGCTCCTCCCCCCATCATTCCCCCGTATGGCGCGTTCATTCCTCCGCCGCCGCCGCCCCAACCCCCTTGCGGAGCTCCTCCGCGCGCAGGGTACTGCTGGTACTGGCCGTAGGATGCGCCAATGGGAGCTCCGTATCCCCCTCCGCCAGATTCGTCGTACTCGCCGCTTCTTCCTCCTGTGAATTTGATTTGTAAGAACGAGCAAGAGAAAATAGCATGACATTGTTCTTCTTCTCCATTGCCATGAGGTTGTGGAACGGCATGGCCTGCTATGCCCGACGTTTCAATGCTATTATTCGATTCTCCTTTTTCCTCGCCCTGTTAATTTATTCAATCTTCCATTTTATCTATTATCTGCTCATTTTTCTTTTCAGAAATGTACCTTACATGATCCAAAGCAACAGCAAAACTGCCACTGACGCAACGCTTACCTGATTCGTTGAACCCGCCGCTGTAGGTCGGTTCGAGGGAACCCGAGCCTTGGCCAGACCCTCCCGAGCCTGGCATCAGACGTCCCGAGCCAGCAGGACTCCCCGAAGCGGATGACAACGGAGAACCTTCCGACTCCTTATACAGCACAACTTTGTCCTTTTGAATCACAAAAACGGAGAGCCCGTGAGGCTTATAACGAACACAGTACGCTCCGGTACTCGACGACTTGCCCCGCCTGCCAGAAGATCACACGGATCAGCAGCAATTGAGACTCCTCCCAGATACTACTTCCAGGGTGCCTATAAAACAATTGAAAGGCACTCCAAGAAAACTTGGCTCTTGAAAAAAACTTGACAAGTGGTGAAACAATGGGCACGATGCTTACATGCTGAACATTCCTCGCGCATTGGTTCCTAGAACCAGCGTCGTCGCTTTCAGCTTGCTCGACTCTTCCACGATGCCCTTCTCTCTTGAGTTGTTTCGGCCAACCTTCAGCTCTAACTTGATCTGCAGTAACGGACGGACGACCGAAAATGAATAAGCAATCTTAATTTCCCCTTCCGTTTCAGAACCGGGTCATTGTCCAGGAAAACCGCGACTTGTCAAAGAATGGCTGCAGTCACTCGTATCACTACCACGAGAGACATCAGATGCGGTAGCAAACATGCGACACACCTTGGGATCGACGAGCTTCTTCAGAGAGAGCATCATAGGCTGCACGATGGTGCGGACATAATGCACGAACATGGTGTTGTTGACCTCGCTCTGATACATCTCCACCGCTCCTGCAGACAACGACAAGAGACGATTTTGAGTCAGCGCAGTGAGCACGCAGAGACTGTATAACGTCATGTAAGGAGCTTTGAAAGGTATTATGGAGGAATGAGCATGCGGATATGGCACGTATTAACGCTGGCAATGCAGAAGCTTTTGTCAAAATGGATCAAATTGCAATTTTGGAAGCCTTAATGACTGCATTTTGACAAAAGCAGACGCATTAGAATGTTTTTTAATTTGAATGACTTTAATACCTGCAACTTGCCTTCCCGCTCCTCCATAAGCACCCATACCTGATTTGTGAAACAGAAATGCTAGTTAAAAAAGTGCTAGCAAATAGAAATCGCAGACTTACGAAATGTGCACTTGAAAAAAAAAAACATCCAGTTTAGGAGAAATGGAGATGCAACTACTTACTCGGGCTGGGGATCTTAGTGACCACATGGAGCAATATAAGGATGTCGTCTGGACTGCGAACTTTATTCGTAATGGCCCATTTAATGGCTTCTTTACACGATGGGTCCTTACTAACTCCGACAACGACTCTCTCCCCGCCAAACTCAAAGCCGTCACCTGGCGCCATTTCGAGCTCAAGTGGTCACAAGCATCGACACCGCGACCCACGAAAAAAAGAAAGCGAAAAGAAACTACCACTAGAAATCGCTACAGGCGGCGGATAGTACGGAGGGGGACAACCGTATGTTACAGCTGGCTAACTTCCCTGATATTGCGCGAGGGCTGGGTCGAAGGGATCCAAACCCTAGCCACTCCCTTGACAGACCGAGGGAAGCCCTAGGGAAGCAAGTGAGGTGGTGAAGCAGCAAAACCAAGAGGCCCGCGGGAGAGAGGTGAGGGGAGAGTTGTGAGGGGAAGGTTGTGTGTAAGCAGAAGTATGAGGCGGAAAACGGGGACAGCGGGAAGTGGGCGGAAGGCAAGCGGAGCGGAAGGGGAGCGGGAGAAAGGTGGAGGGAAGCTGAAGAAGTGGCAAGGTGGGGCGTGTATTTGTGGATGTGTACATTGCCCCTTGGGGGTCATTCTCACCAACCACTAACAGGGTTCTCCGTGGTTCTGCTGGTTCATAAATGGCTGAGTTGGGTAAATCGACCTGTTTTTGGGTTGCGAAGCAACCCTTTACGATCGATTTTGCCAAATTTTATTTTCATGATTAATTAATTTATGAAAATCATGAAATTAAAATTCGTAAGCTACAGTAATACTCTTCACATACTGTATGCATGTTTAGCAGTTTGGTACTGTTTACAGTGCATTAAATCATGTGATATTTTTGCAGTTGTTAGTGCAGATTTGCTGTACTGGTTGCATGTTTTACTGTTCTATTGTGGTAATGATAAACAGATGCACACTTGATGCATAAATGATGCTATAAGATGCATAATTTTTAATATAATACGTCCATGTTTTACTATTAGATGCTATTATGATAATGATGAATAGATGCATGCTTAATGCATAAATGATGCTATAAGATGCATAATGTACGGTATGAGACGTCTTGATGCATATGTACATATGGTAATAAAATGCGTGACAGTTAACTACCCAAAAACTAAGCTACCGCCATCCCCTGCCTAGCATGGGGGGGAGGTCAATAGCTTGGCTTTTGAATAATCAACAGTCACATGAAACAACACAGTCTGTATATTCTAAAAAAATGGTCAAACCTGTCATATCCAGTTCGAAGTGGTCGCACACGAGTCACTTTGTGCGCCAATGAAGCTTATGTGAAATGATAGACTTGAGCCATCTTTTTAAAATTCACAGACATGCATTGTTATTGCGATGGATGTGGATGAGTGCACGTACACATAGCACACACACACGCACACACATACATACATACAAACGCATATACAACATCACACACATTCACAAAAAAAAAAAAAAAAAAACCTAATGCACAAACTGCAAAACAATAAAACATGTGAACATCAATACAATACAATTTTACAAGTCACCACTACTATCCACTTCACATGAACTCTTCGCTTCGCAGATGTACACATCTGGAAAGAAAGTCAAAGAAAATCTGGAAAAACAAATAGCAACGAATGAAGCAGAGGGAAAGATGGAACCGGGGGGGGAGGAGAAAAGAATTATCAAATCGCGAAGAAAATGGAAAAAGAAAGCAAGGCAGTGAGGAGAAAAGCATAATAACCAAACAGGATGCAAGCTAATGGTGGTGAACATAGATATACATAAAAACAGAGCAAGTAACAAAACCAAAAAAACAGAGCAGGAAACAACGATATCCCTTAGGTGTGAATTTCACAGAGAGAGAGAGAGAGAGAGAGAGAGAGAGAGCGAGAGAGAGAGAGAGAGAGAGAGAGAGAGAGAGAGAGAGAGAGAGAGAGAGAGAGAGAGAGAGAGAGAGAGAGAGAGAGAGAGAGAGAGAGAGAGAGAGAGAGAGAGAGAGAGAGAGAGAGAGAGAGAGAGAGAGAGAGAGAGAGAGAGAGAGAGAGAGAGAGAGAGAGAGAGAGAGAGAGAGAGAGAGAGAGAGAGAGAGAGAGAGAACGAGAGAGAGAGAGAGAGAGAGAGAGAGAGAGAGAGAGAGAGAGAGAGAGAGAGAGAGAGAGAGAGAGAGAGAACGAGAGAGAAGGAACAAGAGAGAGAGAGAGTGAACGAACAAGAGAAGAAAGTAGTAAGGAGATACAAAGTGAGGCGGACAAAGGAAAGAGGTGGGCGGACGAGGCGGAGGGGGACGAGCGAGAAAGTTGGACAAGGAGAGAGACGCCATACGAGAATGAAAAGCAATGAGATTATGAAAGATAATGAATAAACCGACAGAAATCTTAGGCCTAAAGCGACTTCGCGGCAAATAGGAGGATATGACGGTTCTAGATCTAGGAACAACAAAAAGTGAAAATATGCATACGACGTAGAGACGAAAGGCAGAAACGATGAAAAACAAAAGAAATAGATGCTAGATATGCAGTAAGAGACGAAGATATGACCTAAAAAATGTGAGGAAAAAAGGCGAAGTCTTTACAATGGGCCTCTACCCTTAGCTTAAACAAGCCGCATCCTTTAGAAACAGTTAAGACACGAGATTAGGAGATGTTAGTCAATGAAGAACCGGAAAACGGATGCAGGCTTATGGAAAACCTGCAGCTAAATTTTTTGCAGCAAGTTTACAACCTAAGCCTTAAACGACTTTCATCCTTTAGAAGCTACCAACACGAGCAATACTAACATGTCTTAGGCCAACATTCGTCTAGCTCTTAATCGTCTAACTTAATCTACTTGATGGGTTAAGGTAGCTCTCACCTTAGTAGGATAGGAACTCGTTCTGGTAGGTAGAGTCAAACATGAGCGAAGCTCAGCCAGCGAGGGAGAAGAAAAGGGAATAACAAACCCTAAAAAGGTGTCAGATTCGTCGCAAAGCTAATCGACCTACAAAGAACTTCGAGTTGTTTGACATAACAGTGTTGGCGCAATTAGTTGAACTTCGATGTGCTATCGAAAAGTCTCCAGTTCAGTTCCTGCAGACGACACATTTCGAAACCTGACAATAAGGGCGTGTGAGGTCGGTTTTGAAGTTCAAAATAAAGTGCGAACTTTGGGTGGTTACCCGTTTCGCCAATATCGCATGGAGCTATTAGCGAAAATTCGTCAACTTTGGGTTTGGTAATATGCGAACTGCAAACTTGAACAAGACTCGAGTTTTAGTTGTGAACGTGCTTCGGCATGTTCACATTCACGTGTGTGATTTCCCGCACGTTCAGTCATCGGGCGAAATGTGCGAGCGACTCACGAGTAGCAACAGTGGCACAACGAACTCACCACAGCCTTCGTGTACTGAATAGAGGCCACGTGGCGAGAATCGTCATGTTTGGGGAATGACGAGAGCTCCAGGTGGGCAACCTCTGATATTTGTACCCCAGTGTTGAAGGTGAGCTGGAGGTCTAGGCTATCCGAAACCGAGGCGCACGTCGGCCGCGTGGCGCACTGTCAAGACGTCTGAACCGGGTAACCTACGTTGTAGAAATGCGGCTCGGTGCGATTTTACAAGTTCGAATACGCGCACTCGACCTTGTATGTGTGTGTGCTTTTCTGCAGTGTTGTGGTCCAGATGTGCGAACCCCGATACAAAGGAAGTCGAGATTGATTCGACTTATGTTCACTTCGCACAACTCGCCCAAAAAATGTAAACTTTCACGAATTTCACGGATCACACGCGCCCTAAGGGCGTGTGAGGTCGGATTTGAAATTCAAAAAAAAGTGCGAACTTTGTGTGGTTACCAGTTTCGCCAATGTCGCATAAAGCTACGAGCGAAACTTCGTCAACTTTGGGTTTGGCAACATGCGAACTGCAAACTTGAACAAGACTCGAGTTTTAGTTGTGAACGTGCTTCGGCATGTTCACATTCACGTGTGTGATTTCCCGCACGTTCGAGCATCTGGCGAAATGTGCGAGCGACTCACGAGTAGCAACAGTTTCACAACGAACTCACCACAGCCTTCGTGTACTGAATAGAGACCACGTGGCGATAATCGGGTAACCTACTTTTTAGAACCGGGTAACCTACTTTGTAGAAATGCGGTTCGGTGCGTTTTTACAAGTTCGAATACGCGCACTCGACCTTGTATATGTGTGTGCTTTTCTGCAGTGTTGTGGTCCAGATGTGCGAACCCCGATACAATGAAAGTCGAGTTTGGTTCGACATATGTTCATGTAGCACAACTCGCCCTTAAAATGTAAACTTTCACAAATTCCACCGATCACACGCGCCCTAACACGCACAATTCTTACGTTTTTTTTCACGACGCTACAGAATATCAGAGGATTTAGCGCAGACGGTATAAGATGAAAAACTATTTGAAAGGTTTCAGATTCGATTCCTGTTGTACCACGGAAGGATACTTTTGCGCGAAATTGCAGACGTAAAATACACTTGTTTGTCGATATCGTCACGCAAACAATCCAAACGCCTTCTGACGTCAAAGTATAAACGCCTTCTGACGTTAAAGTATAAAAACATTTTGATTTTAAAATCAAATAATATGAACATAACAAGAATAACCAAACACAAATAAGTTCTCAAGAAGCACATATTTTATACATTGTGAAACAACCAAATCTGTACTCTAAATGACCACAGCGATTCAGTTATATAATCATATATTATATGTCATGTGTTTCTATAAATGGAAGTGTAATTCATTAAAAAATAAAAAACATGTTACAACCTGTTGCTTCGCAACCCTAAGACGATTTAGTCGCCTCTTGTTTTTTTTTTTTTTTTTAATGGAAACCTCGCATCATGGATATGCGCACACAAGGGTAGTGGCGCTTGGGGCAAGCGAAGCTGACCTTGAAGTTGACGAACCCAAATCTGCAGCTTAAGGGCGTGTTAAATCGCAAACACCAATTTGGGATACAAAATCCGTCGGGCCTAATTTGCGAAAGTAACCCGCTTGCGAGATTCGCAAATCATGCACGACTATCGCGAATTTCGCAAAAAAAAAAAAAAATACATTTGAGGGCCGTTTAATCACGACGTCGTGAAAACGACGCCGCGACGTCCGCAACACAGCCACGAAAACGGCCCGTCGTTGCGACAAAACTGTGCGGCGTCGCAAATCCTGTTGACCGTCGCATCAATGACACGAAGCGCATCCCAACCACCAAACCCCAACACGAAACACATCTCCCCGCCTACATGCCACATTTCGTGCGCGACTCGGAGTGAGCACATGCGGCCCGCCAAACCACAACCCGCACATGAGAATCGGTACACATCGTCCAACGCAGCACACACTAGAAAATCACCACGACAAATAGCCACAACACATTGAGAACCACATAAATCTCCATCCATGGCGTCGCCTACAGGAAACGACGACCCTTCAAACCACTGCAGTCAGAGCAACCAGGTAGACCACCCCGACACACAAGCCTCAAACAACGACCCTCAACCCCCCTCTATCCCGACTGAAGGCGAGCCTTCCTCTCGCCGAATCAATCCTTAGGAGAGGCCTGCTAGTTGGTGGGTTAACCACCTGCCGCGCACGGATGACCCTTACGACCCCACCGACGACTACGGCGTTGGGGAAGAAGCGCCAGAAGTATGTTCTGCTGTCGACGATGAGGAGTTAGACCCAAATATTGGGCGCACCAACGTCGAGTCGACCGGGACCGCTAGCACATCGGCGTCGCGGCCAACAAATACCATGCCACGGTGGAGCAAGGAGGACGAAATGCTCCTCATGCAGGAGCGATTCGACATGCGAGACCAATGGTCGGGGATGCGCGGCATCTAGGGTCAGAGCCAATTCGTCGCCCTCCACCGCAACATCCTCGCCCGCAACCCCCGCTGGCGTCATGGCGTCAATGCGTTGCGGCCGAAACTGCGTCGCATGGAGGCGGCCTGGCTTCGATGGAGGCCACTCTGGGAACGGTCTGGACGGGGCATCCCTGAAGGTGCTCCGCTGTGGTATGAGATGGGAGATGAGCTCTGGCGCAGCCGTGAGACGGTACGCCCAACAACAACCGTCGAGAGTGGACCCGATCCAGATGACACACCCATGACGACCGCGCCGCATGCGGATATCGTCACCACACCGGCCGCCAACACCGAACCTACTGTGGAAGGCGGCGCGGCGGTCGTCGCCGAAGGCGGACAGTCATCCGCGCCCGCCTCCTCAGTTCCGGCGCCGCTCTCCACCGCTCCCTCGACCAGTGGCCCGCAATCTATCACTCCACCCACGCAGGTGGTTGGGGGCGTGAACATCAACGGTGCAACTACTCCCGTTTCAGCCTCGCTTACTCCGAACTACGGTGTGTTATACCTTGTGCATCCAGGCCTCACAGTCAATATGACGAATATTTTCCGCTCAATGTTCTAGCCGACATCGTTTTTTGCTTTCATTTTTATTTTAAACTTTATGAATTAGTCACAACATCCACTACGTGCCGCACCCAACGCCCATTGCACAGATCGCTACTTGCTACAGTCCGCACTAGCAGCATTGCCGACAGCCACGCACGGAAACGCAGGCTCCCTTGACCGGACTCCTGGCCCCTCGGTCGCCAAGCCCGCGGCATCGACGCCCACTCTCCGAAAGCGTCAGAAGTACGCCCGTCCCCGCAAAGCAGCATCCGCGCTTTCGCCCGCTCGTGGCGGCTCACTTCGCGGTGGTCGTACGACGGCGAGGGCGGGACCTGCGTCTGCACAAGACGACGAGGACTCTGACGACTCCGATGAGGAACACTCTAGGCCGCGTAACAGAAGGCAATCGAAGCGTGGTTGGGTGCGTGACGTTGTGCGCGAAATGACCAAGGAGCTAACTAGCGTGGTGCAAACCACAATGACTTAAATGTTCGAACGTACCCGAGAAGCGGACGAGTCAGCTCAGGATGACCAAGACGCCACGAGGCGTAAAGGTAAGCGCAAAAGCGATTCCGGCGATGAACGGGAGTGAAGCCGGCTACCTCCCGTCCCGTGTGCTCAAGGTTGGCTGCCGGACCGCGGAGCCACCACCGGTTGCGGGGCCATGCCGACTCCATGCGGTAGCGGGCGCCGAGGATGAGCTCAATGTTGTGCAGGGTCACCACAGCGGCGATGGTGGCGGGGACGTGACGCCGGTGGCACTCCATGCGGCCGTCAAGAATCCGCCACTTGGTCTTGAGGCGGCCATTAACCTGCTCCACAATCATGCGTGCCCTTGATTGTTGCTTGTTCCAAACGGCTTGCGCGTCGGGAAGGAGTTGGCCGGGGGTAGCTCTGTAGCGTACGTAGGTGTAGTCTTTTAGGCCATAAGCGGCATCGCATACAATGACGCGATTGCCAATGCCGCCTGCCTCAATCCTTTGTTTTGCTTTGGAGTTGTTAAAAACCTTTGCATCATTAACCGAACCGGGCCACCCGGCAAGAAAGCTAAACACCAGGCCGTTGGCGTCGACGAGCAACTGCAGGATGACGCTGAAAAATCCCTTGCGATTCTTAAACTCCTCGGCATGCGGACCCCATCCACGGGTGTGGATGTACGTCCCGTCCATTGCGCCAACGATCCCGGGTATCCCGCTGTCGAAGCGGAAGTTATCATCAGCCATATCCATGTCGTCCTCGTCAGGCCAACGGACCCACTCATCCCAAAGGTACTCCTCATTGAACTGAATCCAGGCCTTCACGATTTGGAAGACACGGACGTGGCTGAAACCGAATAACATGCCAAGTTCGCGGTATGTCATGCCGCTTCCGAACCTGACGAGCACCATGGCGACATGCAGAGCCACATTGCACGCTCGCTTCCCAGTGTGAATGAGGTGTGTTGCCCACACGTGGCATAGGTACCGGAAGTCTTGGCGGTCTACGCGGAGGGCATCGTAGAGGTGTTCTGGCGAGAGGTGCAGGAAACGGTCAATCCATCTTGCCCTCTGGATGGTCCGGTCCCTGCGCCAAAACATTTTGTACTCCTCATCGTCAGCGAAGTCAACGAGGACTGGGAGCAGGAGGCTGACGGTGGTGATCCAGGGAACTAGAACACTCTGTACAACTCCGTCGGCGAGGGTTCTGGTGGCTCGTGGACTGAAGTGAGTGGCCATTGTTCTGAGTTTGTTTCAATGGGGGGACGGGTTTATACAGGTATTTGCTGGGGTGGATTGGGATGGGGTTTTGTTCCAGCATGGTGTGTTGTGGGAGTGTGAATGGAGCCGCGCAACCCTTCTTGACTGTCCATTCACATGGCAACCCATTGGTTGTTGCCAAAGCTGTGTCAATCGTGCGACACCGTCGCACGATTCGGCCTCTTCTGATTTAACACTTGGGACGAGCCGGCCTGTAATTCGGCCTCTGGGATGTTAAATCTTCGAAACTGTAAGTTTAGGCTGTAAATGAGTCGTCCCCGAAACGGCCAGTACGACGACTTTCGCGAAAAATACGACGACCAATTGGTCGTCGCAAATTCGGCCAAACCCCAATTTCCAAAGTAGCGGAAATTTAACACGCCCTAACGAACAACGGAATGGCGAAACAGGTAACGTGTTCACATGTGTTAGTCAGTCCATTCTATTTGAACCACACATAAGATTGTTTCGTTGTACTGTACGCTCGCCAAACAAGCTGCTTCGTTTTCCAATTAAAAATAAACGAATCAGCGCCTATCCAACCAATTTTTACATCTGCGCGTGGCGTTTGGGGCTGGGTTGAGCAGCAGTCCAGCTGGCTAGACGAAAGTATTGTCCGTTTATGGAAAAGGACCATTTTCACATATCCCGCAGTGTTCACTTCCCCCAGCCATTTTCTAACGTCACGTCACCGCCAGTGTCACCCTCGATACGTACGGTGTGCCGTGTATTGGGAACCTTTCCAGATCGGAGTCGCGAACCAAGTTCACCCTGCCACGGCAGGGTGTTCGATGATGCTTAGGAGAAAATGAAAGGATCGTTCTCTACAATTTTTCCAACTGAAAGGAACTTCCTTTTGCGAGCGAACCAGCAATTCTGGGACATACAGTAGGCTTTTGCGCAACTGAATAAAGGCAGGCAGTTAACCAAGCCTTGTGAGGGATCCTTTTCTCAGTTGGGCGAATGCAGCTGTTCTTTTGTCGCACATGTGAGAGTAGCAAATTTCGAAAAAGAAAATCCCAAACGGATAGTTCACCCACCATTTTCTTTTGTATGTCTGCAAGGTTGTTGCTTCGGTGAGGTTCCCACTGTTGTTCACACACTCTTCCAGGCCGAATCCCAACCCGGTAAAGTGGTAACAGAGCGGTGCAGTTGGCATGTCCGTTTTCACGGGGTATTGCAAAACTCACTCTGAAAGAGAATGGGTAAACAGTTCAAGCGGTCCCGAGTTTTAAATCCCGCACGTCACTCCAGTTGAGGCGAGCCTGGCCGTTAGCGAAACCTGCCTGTCATGTATTGGGCGGGGTCCAGGTAACTGACCAGTCTAGGCATGCCATGTCAGCGAACCGCGAATCCTTTGTGCGAGCCGCATTTCTGGTTTTACCGTGTCGCCCCATCGGATTTGCACGTAGGAAATTGCACATCCCTTCGAAAATGTGACATGTGATGAGATGAGATTGTAGGGAGCTCTGGTTTGTGAAGAGCCCTTGGACATGGCAGCAGTCTCACTGCAGCACAGCACGAGTTTGTTTGCACAGGCGTGGTTGTTTGCTGCTGTTGATCTTGTTCTGTACGGCTGCAAGCGAACAGTACTGTACTCCGATCCGACGCAGTTGCTTGCTTTCAGCCCTTGCGGTGAGGAGACGAGGAGAGTCTCCGGGCTGGACACGACACGGAGCGAAGAACCAGGTGCTGCACACACACACCCAACGTGCTTGTTCGCTTGCTGTTGGTGGTATATGGTATATGTGCTTGTTCCGTCTTAGCAGTTTTGGCCCAACCCAGCCCGCTCCCGCCTTTTCCTTACCCCCAATCCCCGGCTGTACTTTCCCTCGATACAATCCCACATCCCTGTTTCTGCCTCCTAGTCGAAACGAGCCTAGTCCTGTTTGTGACCCTCGTGCCGCCATCCCGCACATTTGCCAAGGGACCTAAGAGGCACGAAAGCATCACCCGCCACTTTACCGCTGCTAAGTCACTCTGTTCCGTGCTATCCAAATTTGAGTGTGCTTGAAACTAGCGAACCCACTAGCGGAGCGGAGAAGTAGGCCCACACAAGGACATGCCGCGAGGTTGCTGCTGTCTATCACTTAAAACTTAGGTCTGGTGCCGCTGATTTCTTTACTCGCAACTTGCTTCAGGGGTGTAGTCTAATAAGCTAATCAACGCGGCATAACTTGCACGCAGTCACTGCCCGGACACGCATCGTTAGTTGTCTCCTACAGCATCACGTATAGCAACGTTATTCGTGCGTGGTTGGTTCTTCCGACCATGGCATTGTGCTCTTCGACTGCCCATCCAGTGGCGTTCTGACCAGATTCTTTTAACTCCTGATCTCCTGGGCTTCTTATCGCAACGACGAAGCGTAATAGTGGCTGGCGCTTCGGGCCGGACGCGCGCAAACATGGCTGTAGGAACAGTTTATCCGGAACAGGACAGATTAGACCGAAACGAGCCAGCCAATGCCATCGTGCCACCTGGAAGCCCCAGCTTGAGCGCAATCGCGGCGACGGCGGCGTCTCTAACCACTGACTCGTACAGCATCCTTGCCAGCGCGGATCTGACGTCAGCGCTCTCCCTGGCCCAACACGTGGCACGCCTGACCGCGACTCCGCACCTCTACGTGCATCGCAGCAGCGTCGAGAAAGTCGCGGTGTGCGTGCGACAGCTGCTGCCGACCCTCCATCTTCTGAAAAACTCCGCCGCGTCGCTCTCCTTCGATCCGCGCTCCGCGTTCGTTCTCCGCCGCCTCGCGTCGGAACTGAAAGACGTCATCGCGTTACTCAAGGCGTGCAAGCTGACTATACCGGGGATGTTTTTCAGCCTGGGGCATCATCATAAGGGGCTGGCGCGCAAAGCAGACGCGTGCGTGACAGAGATTCGCCATTGTCACACCGTCTGCTCGATGCTGCTGGGACAGGCCTCCTCTACGACCAATGCCAAAATCGCCGCCGATCATGGGCCGCTGTCGACCTCGTTAGTGTCACAAGCGCCACCGCCGACGCCGCAAAACCACTTCCAGTTACGAACCGTCTCATGCAGTCATACTAGCGGGTCAAGCAAGGAACCTTCCACTTTCCTGGACTCGTACAGCGGGAGCGGTATCACTGGCGGAAGCGGAACCTCGGTGATGTTCCCCGGCGGCGGGGGAGCGGAACAGCCCGCGCGGGTGCTGCAGCAGGTGGCGGAAATGTTTCCCCAGAGCCCCATGATTGGCCCTTTCGCCGCTACTTTCTCCGCCAAAGACTCCGCAAGGCCCCCCGGGATGATGACGTGGCAGCAGATGCAGGTTCGCGGGATCCCCCCGAGGTCGATCTCCGCCTCCGCCGCCTCCGGGTTTGGCGCGTCGCCAGCGGGGGGACTATACGGGCGGGGCGGGTCCGCGGGGCGGCAACGACCGGGAGTGTTAACGGGAGCGCCGCCGTTGGCGCTACTTGGCGGGGAGCGGAGGGAGCGCGATAGCAGCGCGGCAGATGCTGCGGCCTCCGCGGCACTCGCCTTGATAGGAGCTAACGGCAGCGGCGCCGCCGGCGGCGGAGGCGGCGGTGGTGTAGGGAGCCGTTTCGCGGGCCCTGGCCGAACCTACACCGTATCGTCCGCTTCCTCCGGCAGAATACAGCCGTACTACGGCTCGATCGCCGTGTCGCCTCGTCCGCTCAGCCCCGCAACCGCCGCCGCCGCCGCCGCTGCCGCCGCGTTCGCCGCGCCGAGGTTGTTCTCCCCGCGGCGGCCCCGCGCGTCGTCCCCGCTGCCATCCGCGCTCAACCGGTCGAGCATCTCTGCCACCGCTGCGGCGAGCGCGAACGTGTGCCGGCTCGTGGACGCACTGGCGGAAGGATCGGCGGAAGAGAAGCGCGCGGCGCTGGCTTCGCTAATGGACGTGACTGTAACGGATGAGGGGAAGCTCCAAGCCGCGGCGGCGGGGGTGGTGCCGGTTCTGTCGGTGCTGCTGTCGTTGCCTGAAGACGACTTCCTATTGGACGACGAGTCGGCGTTACCCAGTTGCGTGGACGACGATGATTGGCTCCAAGGAGGGGGGGTGCTCTCCGCCGGAGGAAGCGGAGGGGGAAGCGGAGGTGGGAGCGGAGGGGGGAGCGCAGGTAGCCGGGGGACGGGGAAAACAGGCGGGAGCAGCGGGGGTGGGGAACGGGGAAAACCGGGGGGGATAAGTTGCGGAAGGGGCGCGGTGGCGGCGTTGCTTCCGCTTCCGCCGCTTCCGGAGCCCCCTCCACGCGAATCGCTGAACCTTCTCGTGGCGCGCGCTTTGGTGCAGCTCTCCGCGCTTCCTGCTAACTGCCAGGTCATCGCCAAGGCGGGGTGCGTGCCGTCGCTAATCGCCATGCTTCGCGGCGGCAACCCCGAGGCGCAGGCGGTCGCGGTAAACCTTCTGCTGAACCTTGCGACGGGCTGCGACAGCGACTGCGACAGCAAATCGCCCGCGATCGCCGCAGGCGAGGCGATCCCGTCGCTCGTCGCCATCGTCCAATCAGCGAGCGAGGCGAAAGTCCGGCGACAGGCGATGGAGGCCCTCGCACACGTCGTCTCGAAGGCCAAGGAGAACCAGGACGCGGCGGCGCGAGCCGGCGCGATCCCGATATTAACAGAAGCGTTACGAGAAGGCTCGCTGCTGGTACAGGAAAAAGCGGCGTTCGCGCTGGGCTCGATCGCGGAGGATAACGACGAAAATAAAGTAATGATTGCTGGGACGGGGTCCGTGCCGCCGCTGCTAGATCTCCTCCTGTGCGGGCCGGCAGATATCAGCCTGCAGGAGCGCGTTTCGCGGCGGGCGGCGTGGGCGTTGTTTGCGCTGAGCTCGCATCGGTTGTCCGCTTCGTACATTGTCGCATCTGGTGGGTTGGATGTTGTGAAACGCGCGGACGTGGATGGGCCGTTGGATACGAAGGAATGGACGGCGAAGATCATCCCCCTTCTGGAGCCAGTAGCGGAGCAGCACCAGCAGGAGCAGCAGCAGGCGGCGTGGCAGCAGAAGTGGACGAATCAGCGCCGGGGGAAAGTTGAAACGGCCCTGCGAAAGTCGTACGATGACGTGGCATTGTTTCAGGAGGGGCAGCGTCGGAATGGGCAGAAACCGTCCAGGTTAAGTGAACAGGGATGTAGCCGTGCAGAGGAGTCAGAGGAAACGGGCAAGGAGGAGGAGGAGGACGGGCAGATGAGGAAACAGTTGCAGGAGGATGGGCAGGTGGAAGAGAAAGAATACAAGGTGGAATCAAAAGATAAGGTGGACTGGGAAGAAAGGTGTACACGGGATGTTGAGGCAGCGACAGATAAGGTCACGACAAGTCTTGATTTTGGAAAAAAATCCAAGGGTGAGCGGCAGGCGACGGAGAAAGAACATTCAGAGAAAGAGCAGACACAACTGCAGAAGCACAAGCAGGAGGGACAGCTGGAGCAGAAGCAGCAACACCACAGGAAGCAGCAGCAGCAACATCAGCAGCAGCAGCTGCAGAAACGACCAATGTGGCAGTTCAGTGTTCATCCTTCCACAAGCCCTGGTGGAAACTTGAGGCAGCTCTGCAAGCAGAAGCAGCAATCACCGCAGCAGCAGCAGCAGCAACAAAGCAAGTCGGCCAGCAATGTCAGGTGAGCATCGCAGCAAGGCCGATTCTGTGCAGAACAAGCAAACATTCAGAGTCCCCTCGTTCTACTTGGAATCATAACCAGCTCGCACATCTGTATGCCATGACTGGCCTAAGGCTGTTTTTCCACTACAAGTAGTGCAGTAATGGTTTGCATCCTATGATACTCATGCTTGATTTCCGTTCCCAGGCCTTGCAGGGCTCACAAGCAGGAATCGTGACATGGGTGATACATCAATCTAACAACTTACCCATGTACTGTGTGTCGTCCAAAGGAGAGAAGCTCTTTGACTGACCTATGGCCATTCGCTATCTTTTGATAACCTAACTAGGATTTTCTCTTGTTAGTCAAAACATGTCTCCTTTTGCATGGTTGCTTACTTTGACTAACTTTGTTTAATGCTTTGCTCAAATCGTCCATATTTTTATCGTGGTGGCTAGCATGGCGCAGACACTTCGCTTGTGATGGCTTCGCGTAACGAGCAATACACAAATGAACCAACCCGTGCGGCATGTCTGGGCTGGGCTCGCTCAGCTGCGCCTTCGGGCTCAACTGTGCGCCTCCTTGTCTTTCAAACTTTGGGGCAGTACAGTAACAGCGGATTTGGCGGAACGCACGTTGTCGTTGGATGGTGGTTGGTTGAGAACAGCATTGCACGGGTTGTACACGACGACCCTGGCGATGACCTTGTAACGGGTCACCCGTTAAGGATACTATTATCCGTGACGCACTAGTTTCCGGTGTGCTGGTTGTGTGTACAGTACATGCAATTGGGTACAGTAACGGCAGGTGAACGGAAGACGCGACGAAGTTGTTCTGGCGAGGTACGGTGGTGCTGGTGTGAGGAGGGAGGTCCAGAGAAAGTGTAACCAGAGCGGGCAGTTTTACCTGCGTCGTGTTTTGTCGCTGACAAACAAACCCGTAACCGTTGCAAGTAACGCCGCTTACTTGCAGATGGGGGATGGGAAATTTTGTATCACACCGCTTGCGAAATTTTAGACTTCTGTACCCAGAAATGTTGGGTGAATATCTCCATCACAATCCTTCCGCTTCCGTCATTTCATGCTGAGGGATGGCCGAACCGTGCCGCTTCATCCTGCCTTTGAAGCCAGCCTCCTCTCAGCCTGTGCGCACGAGGAGGAACTCCAGTGTCTGCTTGTCCTGTTCTTCAGCCTGTGTTCCTTTCTTGGCTGGAAAACATCACTGAGAGAGACTCATAGGTGGTAGGGGGACGTCTCCACACAAGCTTGCATCAGCAACCCCGCTTGTTAGCTCGCGGTGGAAGTGTGATTGTTCGCGTGGGGCGATAATAGACAGCGAATGCGTGTACACGGTCCCGTCAATTAGCGTGAACGTCTTGTTTCCACAGATTCCTCACATCCTTTTCTTTTTATCGCTCGGCGATAAGTTATTTCGACGCCTGGGTGAACCTCGATGCACAGTGAGACGCCGTTTGAGTTTCCCCAAGAAGCGCGACGAGCACCGGTGCTCCGTAACAAAACACCAAGTTTTTTTTTTCCAAGGATTGCTCTTAGTATCCCTCGATGCTGGTTTCGTGATGACGATTAATCAAGTAATGGCGCGTAGACACGACGAGTCTCTTCATGAATTATCGGATAGTAACGGCGCTGACTGTAATGACGGAAACGTCCGTCTTCCTAAAGCTGTATAAATCCTGCGCTGGTAGCCATTATTGTCTCGTTCTGAGAGCTCGCCACGTGGATACAGATCAGCACGTTCTGGACTCGCCACGTGGATACGGATCAGCACATTCTGCTCCCGCCATTCGACGTTTCTGTAGGATTCGTGATACTTTCAGAGTCAGTTCAGGCATCGACCTTCGCGGTCTAGCCGTTGCGAGTCAGTTCAGGCATCGATCTAGCAGGTTTTGCAGAGCCATGACGATAGTGTTACCCGCGAAAGTCTCCGCCATAGCTCTCAGCGCAAGCGGCGCTCCACCGCCCAATCTCTCTCCCCGCGATTCACGGCGGCAACAGCCTTCAAGTTACCGTTGCTTTCGCCGGCCGCATTTTCCGGAGCACCTGGCACGCCTGATGGTACCGTTGCTGCTGCTGCTCGCACTGGGAGCCGGTTTAGTGGAAGGTACGAGGCGCCAAGAGCTTCGGTTAAAGACTAATACATGGAATCGTCCCAAACCATACCATTCCATCTTCAGAGTTCAAGACCGTTATGGAAAGATTCCGGTTTCAGGGTCGACTGCTAGTCTGTCTACAGATATTCCCTTTCTTGTTATCCCCTTCTCACCCTTGCCATCCATCCACTTTCACCCTCAGCCTCTCCCATTCCCTCGCTTTGCCTCCCTCCCTTTCCCTCCCTTTGCCTCTCTCCCCACCCCTCGTTCCCGCCCTTCCCATCCCTTTCCTCTCCCCTCCCTCCCTTTCTTTTCATTCCCCTGCACCCGCCCTCCCCACCCTTTCCCTCCCCAACGCACTCCCCCGTCCCTCTTTCCGTCCCTCTCCTCCACTGCTTCGCACCCCTTCCCACGCCTTCCTACGCCTTCCTACCAGCCGCGTGCCCGCTGCTGCCAGAGGTGCATGTGGACGCGGCAGCAAGCAGCCAGGCCGGTCAATGCTGTGGGGACCCCGGAAATCCCTGTGGTGAGTTTTTTTTCAAAATCTAAAAGTGGCACAAGCATAACCGCTCCTGCCAGAGGTGCATGTGGACGCGGCAGCCAGAAGCCAGCCTGCGCAATGCTGTGGGGACCCCGGCAATCCCTGTGGTGAACTGCTGGAGAGTTTTCTAGAATACCTTGCAATTTGTCCGTGAACTGTGGTCCATGACCCTCCGTTTTCTCCGTTCAACCCCCACTTTCTTGCTTTCTTGAATTCACTTTTGACACTTTCGTAAAACTGAATCTTGCTCTCTTTCGCTCCGTTCTCACACTGACCTGTCTTCCTTCCGTGCCCTTCCCTTGTCACATGCCTTGTGTTCCCTGCCTTGCGTCCACCCAATGCTTTTCAGCCACAATCGAACAGGCTCTTACAGTGTAAGTCCTCTCTCTCTGTCTCCAAGTCTCCGCTCCCTCCTTTCTCCCTTGCTTCCCTGATTCCCTAACTCCTCCTTCCCTCTCTCTGCCCCTCCCTCCATTCGCTCTTCCATCCTCCCGTCCCTCCATTCGCCCTTATGAATTCATTCACTGCCCCATACTTACTACACCACTCTCGCTTTTCCCCACATTCACTCCAAAGTTCCTGTCCCCGCCACCTCAACCTTTCACCCCTCCACTCTCCCTTCTCTTCCCCCACCAACCCACCAGCCAGCCCCACACAGGTGCCACCATCCTGCTATCCCCAGGCACTCAATCTGTCCCTCCCCTCGGCCTGCAGCTGGGGGGTCTTCCCCTCACCATCACTACTGCCTCACTTCCCCCATCCCCTACCCCATCCCCTCCCCCATCCCCTACCCCATACCTTTCCCCATCCCCTTACCAACCCCACCCCACCAGTATTCCCCTCACAGGCGGCACCATCCTGCTGTCCCCCGGCACTCACTCTGTCCCTCCCCAGGGGCTGCAGCTGGGGGGTCGTCCCCTCACCATCGCTGCTGCTGCTGGTGGCAATTCTGACCCTTTGTCTTCCCTGCCGGTGATCCAGTGTCAGAGGGGCAGCAGCAGCAGCAGCAGCAGCGTGTCATGCTTAACTGCCATCTGTGCAGGGGGAGCAGGGGGAGCAGCGGGAGCAGGGGGAGCAGCAGGGGGGGCAGCAGGGGGCGGGAGCATGTGCAGTGAGGAGCAGGCGAAGCTGGTGCTGCGGGGAGTGGTAGTGGCCAATGGCAGGGCAGATATAACCACAGATACCACCACCAGCAGCAGCGGGGCCACTGGCACGAGCAGTGGCACCGGCAGCACCAGTGCCAGTGGTGCGGGCAGTGGGGGCTGTCTGTTAGTACAGGGGCAGGCTCTGGAGGTGACAAACTCCTCGTTCCTCAACTGCACTGCTGCTGACGGTGGTGGTGCAATCTTTGCCGCTGCTGCTCCTAATGTGACTATTACCAGCTCTCGTTTTGAAGGCTGTAAAGCTCTTGGTGGGGTCCCTACTGCTGCTGCTGCTGGTGCTGCTGCTGCTGCTGGTGGTGGTGCTGCTGCTGCTGCTGGCGCAGCTGAAACTATTGGCAAGGGAGGAGGAGCCGTTGCTCTGTACAATGTCGCCCACGTGGCGGTCTCTGATTCGTCCGTTCTTGACTGCACCTCCTCCTCCACCAATGGCGGCGGCCTTGCCATCGTCTCCTCCAATGCCGCGCTGACAGCTGTCCGCTTCTCGGGCTGCTACGCGCAGGGCCTAGGCGGCGCGGTTTCGTCTTCTTCCTCCAACGTGACTGTAACGAGTTGTGAATTCCGCGACTCGCGGGCCATGCGGGGAGGATGCTTCTCGGACGATTCCTCCCCGCTCGTCTCCATCTCCTCCTCCTCCTTCCTCCGATGCAACGCGGATGTGACCAAAGAAGGGGATATCTACAGCAAGGTGAACGGTGGGGGGGTGGCTCTGAACGCAACTGCCTCTTTCACCATCCACAACTGCACCTTCTCCCGTTGCCTCGCTGTTATGGATGGCGGTGGGCTCGACGCTCTAGACTCCGGAAACCTCACTATAAGCTCCTCCACTTTCCGCTTGTGCTCCGCGTACGATAACACTGGCGGCGGCGGGGGAGCGGTGTCGTCCCGAGGCGGGAACATCACCATTCGGGGGAGTCTGATGGAGAAGAATTGGGTGAATAGCAGCATGGTTGGCTTTGGGGGAGCCATGGCTATTATGGATACGGCTATGGGGATTTTTAACTCGACTTTCCGGGAGAATATAGCGTACGGGCATTTGTACGGGACGCTGAGTCAGGGAGGGGTGATAAACCAGCAGTGGACGAGGAGAGATGTGGTGATTCCGCTGGTGATGGAGGAGTGTGCGTTTGAGAGGAATGTGGCGGATTTTGGAGCGGTGGGGTACTTTGAGGGGCATGTGACTGTGAGGCGGTCGCGGCATGAGCGGAACGAGGCGCAGTTTCGATACGGCGGCGCGTGTGAGTATATGGGGGGGTGTGGGGGGGTTGTGAGGGTGAGAAGATGTGTTTGCTTGCATGCAATGGGGAGCAGTGGGGTACTTCTTGACCCCTCTGGACCCCTCTGGACCCCTTCCCCCCTCCCTCCCAGACTACGCCATGATGAGCACGGCCGTAGAGGATTCTCTCTTCGCACACAACACAGTGCTGCAGGACGGGGGAGCAATTGCCACAGCCTTCACTCCTTCCCATGCTTCCATGCACCGCTCTGAACCACCTCATATCCCACATATTCCCCCTGCCTTCCCCCTCCAGACTACGCCATGATGAGCGCGACCGTAGAGGATTCTCTCTTCGCACACAACACAGTGCTGCAGGATGGGGGTGCGATCGCCACAGCCTTCACTCCTTCAAACTCCCGTGCACCACCCTGAACCCCTGTCTTCTCCCTCCCTCGCAGACTACGCCATGATGAGCACCACAATAGAGGATTCTCTCTTCGCTCACAACACAGTGCTGCAGGACGGCGGGGCGATCGCCACAGTGGGGCTGCTGGCCACGGTGGTGCGGGGGTGCGTCTTTCGCAACAACAGTGCCATCTCTGGGGAGGGAGGAGCCATATTTGTGTTCGATGTGAGTCAACCGAGTCAATGGGGATGGGGTTGCTGTGCACGGTGGTGCGGGGGTCCGTGTTTCGCAACAACACCGCCATCTCCGGGGAGGGAGGGGCCATCTTTGTCTTCGATGTGAGTCAACCAAGTCAAACCCTTGAGTTGATTCAGTCGATTGGGTCAAATGAGCCAAGGAGGGCCGGGCCTAATGGCCACGGTGGTGCGGCGGTGCGTGTTTCGCAACAACACCGCCGTCTCTGGGGAGGGCGGGGCAATCTTTGTGTTCGATGTGAGTCAACCGAGTCAACCGAGTCAAATGAGTCGTGCGATTATGATTATGTGTCTCTGGGAAGTCGAGGTACTCAGATTTAGTAAGAATCTGAATAAATCTGGGAGTCGCTTTGAGGGCAACACAACACAGCCCCGGCATCCAAGGGGGGAGCGCTCTCTGCTGCGTGTGCCCGCTTGACCATCGCCCACACCACCTTCCACCGCAACCATACTCCCTTCTCTTCTCTCCTCCCTCCTCTCTGCCCTCTCCCTTCTCCCTTCTCCCTTCTCCCTCCTCCCTCCTCTCTCCTCTCTCCTCTCGCCTCTCGCCTCTCTCCTCTCTCCTCATCCACACAACAGGGCACGGAGGGAGTAGTGGAGGTGGAGGGGAGTCGCTTTGAGGGCAACACAGCCCCGGCATCCAAGGGGGGAGCCATCTCTGCTGCCTCTGCTCGCCTCACCATTGCCCACACCACCTTCCACAACAACCATGCGCTCGTGAAGGGCGGCGCTGTTGCAGGTGGGTTGGAGTTGAGTTGGACCGTTGAACGGCATGCCATCACATGCCATCACATGCCATCACATGCCATCACATGCCATCACATGCCATCACATGCCATCACATGCCATCACATGCCATCACATGCCATTGTTAGTTCATTCCTCTCCTTCCCAGCCTTTGAATCCCAAGTCTCCCACGTGTCCCTCCGTTGCTTCCTCCCTCACGTGCTCCCTGTCTCCCCTCCGGCAGTTTCCCACCCACCTTCTCCTCCCGCCGACAGCAACACCACCGCCGACACCTCTCCGGCTCTCCCCATGGCGCACTTCTCCAACGTAACCTTTGAGGGCAACAGCGCCACGCTGGGCGGAGCAGCGGTGCATCTGGGCATGGCGGCGCGCGCTGCACTCATGGGGTGCCGCCTGGAGGGCGGGAGTGAGGTGCCTCTTGTCCCCTCTCCCTTCGCCTTCCTTTCCCTCACTCACTCCTTGTTGGTCCTCCCTTCATTCCTCCCTCCCTCCCCTTCTCCCCACTGGCAGTTTCGCACCCAACTTCTCCTCCCAACGACAACGCCACCACCGGCAGCACCACCACTCCTACCCTCCCCATGGCACACTTCTCAAACGTAACCTTTGAGGGAAACAGCGCCACGCTGGGCGGAGCGGCGGTGCATCTGGGCATGGCGGCGCGCGCTGCACTCATGGGGTGCCGCCTGGAGGGCGGGCAGGCGAGCAACGGCGGCGGTGTGATGCTGGAGGAGTTTGCCCAGCTCAAGCTGGTCCGATCCGAGTGCACTGGGAACAGGGCGCCATCTGGGGGAGGCTGCATCTCCATGAGCGAGCTGGCGTCCGTTACAGTCACATCCAGCAACGTCACGTCCAACCAGGGCGGCAACAAGGGGGGCGCCATCCAAGCCACGGGGCAGACGCGCCTGGTGATTGCGGATTCCCATTTCTTCAACAACTCGGCCATGGATGGCGGCATGCTCTGGGCTGAGATGGACTCGCAGGTGTGTGGACTGTGGTTTATGCTTGTTCCCTTGTCTCGTTGTCTCCTTGGCACTTGCTGCTTGCAACGGCACTGACCTCAAGGGGCGGGGCCATCCAAGCCACGGGGCAGACGCGCCTGGTGATTGCGGATTCCCATTTCTTCAACAACTCAGCCATGGATGGCGGCATGCTCTGGGCTGAGATGGACTCGCAGGTGTGTGCGGCTCCCTTTCCTTCCCGCCTTGCTTTGTTCTCTGGACCCCTTAGCACCTGTTGCGCACAGCATAAAAAGGCCATCCAAGCCACGGGGCAGACCCAGTTGGCCATCACCGATTCCCATTTCTTCAACAACTCGGCCATGGATGGCGGCATGCTCTGGGCTGAGATGGACTCGCAGGTATGCCTGGCTTAGAGTGTCTCCTTCCCTCCTGCCTTGTTTTGCTTGTCTCCGTGGCACCTGTTGCATCTTGGCCTGCATTGCAGCCATTATCCATTGGGGAGCCCTCTACTGGATTCAGAGAGCACGCACGTCCCCTCTCCTTCCCACTGTGTCGAAATCACTTTTGAGAACTCTCAAAACCGATTTCGATATAGCCTGTTGCGCCTTGGCCTGCATCGCATCGCAGCCGCTATCCATTGGGGAGCCCTCTACTGGATTCAGAGAGCACGCACGTCCCCTCTGGTTTTTGAGAATTCTCAAAAAACACCTGTTGCGCCTTGGCCTGCATCGCTCGCAGCCGTTATCCATCGGGGAGCCCTCTACTGGATTCAGAGCATGCACGTCCCCTCTCCTTCCCACTGTCTTCACCTGTCTTCACCTTCTCTCTCCCCTCTGCCCATGGCCATATCCCCTTCTCCCAGGTGCGCATATCTTCTTCGGTCATTTCGCGCAACACCGCCACCATCCAGGGGGGGGCCTCTACTGCAATCAGAACGCACACGCCTCCCCTCCCGTTCCCACTGTCCATCACCCCGTCACATACCCCCCCTCCTCCCCACCAGGTGCACATCATCTCATTTCGCGCAACACCGCCACCATCCAGGGCGGAGCCCTCTACTGCATTCAGAGCGCGCGCCTCACCTCTCATTTCCCTGTTCTTCCCATGCCCGTGCCTGTGTCCCACACCAGGTGCACATCACCTCCACAGTCATCGCCCGCAACACCGCCACCATCCAGGGCGGAGCCCTCTACTGCATTCAGAGCGCGCTCCTCACCTCTCATTTCCCTGTTCTTCCCATGCCCGTGCCTGTGTCCCACACCAGGTGCACATCACCTCCACAGTCATCGCCCGCAACACCGCCACCATCCAGGGCGGAGCCCTCTACTGCATTCAGAGCGCGCGCCTCACGCTGCTCGCCTCCTCGCTCCGCGCCAACACAGCGGCGCGCGGCGGGGCCATTCTCGCCGAAGGGGGGGTGCGCCTGCTGGTCGCGGGCGGGGTGGGGAGCAGTGGGACAGCAGATAGCGGAGCCGGGGACAAAGGAGGCGGATCAGGCAGCAACAGCAAAACGCCCGCAGTGTTTGAAGGGAACTCGCAGCATGCAGTGGTGCTGCAGGGGCAGGCAGTGGGGTTGTTCTATGGGCAAGCAGTGGGGTCGGTTCTCTTCCGGGGGAATGCGGGGGGGAGCACGATGGATGTGGGGGATGGAGGGGCGATTTTCGCCACGGATTCGACCATAGTGGTGGTGGGCGGTGGAGTGGGGTTTGAGGGGAACACGGGGCATAGAGGTGGTGCGATCTTCTGTGATGCGGAGAGCTCGCTGAGTGTCAGCTCGCGGGTAGATGCTGCTGCTGTTGCTGCTGCTTATGCCGCTGCTGGCGGTGGTGGCGGTGGTGCTGATGGCAATGCTGCTACTGCTACTGCTGCTGGTGGTTATGATGAGAGTGCCACAGCCACAGCTGCTTCAGCTACAGCATCTGCTGCTGCTGACCCAGCAGTCACACCCCAGTCAACCCAGTCAACCCAGTCACCGCTGTTCTCAAACAACCAGGCGCAGGAGGCCGGCGGGGCAATCTTTGTGGCCGGCAACACGTCCCTGCAGATCTCCGATTCGATCTTCCAGTCCAACCGGGCGGTGACGGGGACAGGTGGCGCGATCCTATTGCTCGACTACGCTCACGGGGACCTGCGGGACTGCGCTTTCCGAAGCAACGAGGCAGGCTCGGACGGATCGGCTGTGTACCTGGATCGGGGAGGCATGGGGGGAGGTTCGGGAGGAGCGGGTGGGGGGGAGGAAAGCGGGGGAGCAGGGGGGACGGGCGGAAGTGGGGGAAGTGGAGGAAGTGGGGGAAGTGGGGGAACGGGGGGAATGGGGTTTAGCAAGGCAGCGGTGGGGGCGGTTGTGATGGTGTCTGATATTGCGGGGTTGCTGCAGGCGGGAAGTAGCGCAGGGATGAGTAACCTTGGTGCTGCTGCCAATGCCACTGCTGGTGCAGCTAGCGCCAACGGTAATGGTAACACCAACACCAGCACCAGCGGCAGTGGCGGTGGCAGCAGTGGCGGGGGTGTGAGTGTGAGTGGCGGGCTGCTGCCTCTGAACGTGTCTGGTCTGTCGTTCTACCGTAACCGAGTCACTGGCAACGACAGCATGCCCGCTCTTGACACTGGTGGTGCTGGTGCTAGCAGTGGCGGTGGGGGGAATGCAGGGGGAGCAGGGGGAGCAGGGGGAGCAGGGGGGCCAGGGGGAGCAGGGGGAGCAGGGGGAGCAGGGGGAGCAGGGGGAGCAGGGGGAGCAGGGGGAGCAGGGGGAGCAGGGGGAGCAGGGGGAGCAGGGGGAGGGGGGATAGCGATGGCAGCGGGCGGGCTTGGGTCGGCGTTTCTCGACGCGACGTTCCTCCCTGCGATGCGGTCGGCGTGCGTGGCGTGTGAGAGCATGGACAAGCAAGACACCATCGGCACTCTCCCTTCCTCCTTCCGCCTGATGTGAGTCTCAATCTGTTTTAAGATGTCTCAAGTTTATTATCAAGGAAAGTTCCTCCCTGCGATGCGGTCGGCGTGCGTGGCGTGTGAGAGCAAGGACAAGCAGGACACCATCGGCACTCTCCCTTCCTCCTTCCGCCTGATGTGAGTCTCAATCTGTTTTAAGATGTCTCAAGTTTATTATCAAGGAAAGTTCCTCCCTGCGATGCGGTCGGCGTGCGTGGCGTGTGAGAGCATGGACAAGCAGGACACCATCGGCACTCTCCCTTCCTCCTTCCGCCTGATGTGAGTCTTGTTCATCCTTACACCCTTACTCACTCACTGACTCACCCTCGCTCGCTCACTCACTCACTCACTCACCCTCACTCATGCTCTCACCCTCACTCACTTCCTCACTCATTCACTCACCCTCACTCACTCACTCACTCATACACTCACTCTCACACTCACGCATACACTCACTCACTCACTCACTCTCACTCACCCTCATGTCCCCATCCCCACCTCCTAGCTGCTCTTGTCGAAACGACTCCTCCTACCCCCCTCATCCCTTCCCCCATCCTCTTCCCCCCAGGTGGTCAGGCTAGAGCGACTCAGCAGCTGGAAGCACCACCACAACTGGCACAGTATTCCAGGTGAAGGGAGACAGGGTCACCGCCCTTGATGCCTCTGGCCTCATCCCAGTGAACGACTTTCGACCCAAAGCCTCCATCCTCCCCACTCCTGCTCTCCTTTCCCCCGCTCAACCCCGTCTCCCCTTCCCCATGTCTCGTCCACCCCCCTGTTCCACCGCTCCCCTTCCCCCAGGTGGGCAGGTCAGAGCGACTCAGCAGCTGGAAGCACCACCACCACGGGCACGGTATTCCAGGTGAAGGGAGACCGCGCCAACCCAGTGACAGGGCTGCACGTCACCGTCCTTGACGCAGCAGGCCTCATCCCAGTCAACGACTTCCGAGCCAAGGCCTCCATCCTCCCCACTCCATCCATCAGCGGCCTACTCCAAGCCATAGCAGTCAACGGCCGTGCCACCATCCCTCCCATATCCATCGTTGAACCGCCCGAATCCGGGAATCTCTCGCTGACTTTATCTGTCTCCTCGTCGTTGGATGCGTTTCCGCCGATCGCACGGACGGTTGAGATCGTCTTCTGCCCGCCCGGGCAGTTTTACACCCGCCCGGGGATGACCTGCGAGGTCTGCCCAATCGGGAGCTGGTGCGGGTCGGGGCGGGGCGCGGAGTTCTGCCCGCCGGGCAGCTTTAGTTTTTTTCCAGGCACGGCGTCGCTCACGGATTGTTTACCCTGCCCGACGACGCGCGACGTGTTGCAAGACACGCCGGCCGTGACGTGCGAGCAAGGGAGCATGACAGTAGAGGAGGGGTTCTGGTTTGACTTTAACAGTATCAGCACCGGCATCCCTGCCGTGTATGCCTGCGACGTGAAGGATGGATGCTCTGGGCTGGTCAACCCCCCTTCCTCCTCCTCCGCTCCCGCTGCGGACACTGCAAATACCACCCAACCGCAGCCGCCGCCGCCGCCGCCGCCGCCGCAGCAGCAGCAGCAGCAGCAGCAGCAGCAGCAGCAGCAGCAGCAGCAGCAGCAGCAGCAGCAGCAGGCGGCAGCGAATTCAACTCTAGACCAGCCGCAGTGCAAGGCGGGGTACAACGAGAATCGCCTCTGCTCCAGCTGTGCACCCGGCTACTACTCAGTCCTCAAGTTCTGCTACCCCTGCTCGCCCACCTTCCAGCGACTCTTCCCGCTGCTGCTCGTGCTCATCGTGCTGGCATGGGTGGCCATGGGGGTGCTGTCAGACTCGTTTCACACCATTGCTATACTCGCTATAGAGCTGCAGATGCTCACGTTTATCGGGTCGTACAACCTGCCGCTGCCCTCCTGGGTGAACACCATCGTGCAGTACTTTCAAATTGCGCTCTTTGTGCCGGTAAGTACCGCTCTCGACCCAGCTGTTCTCCTTATAATGCGATCTTCTTGTTCTGTGTTGTGCTGATGGGAGCTTCCTTTTGCCCTCTTGAGTGCACGCACACCATTGTGCAGTACTTCCAGATCGCACTCTTCGTACCGGTAAGCACCGCTCCCAACCCAGCTGTAGTCTTTGTACCTGTAAGTAACACTCTCAACCTCTTTCAGCCCTCAGCCCGCAACCCACCTTCCAGCGCCAGTTCTTGCTGCTGATCGTGCAGCAGTGGGCAGTCACCATGGTCATCCCTGTAACCACCCCAGACCCCATCATCACTCCTCTTCCCTCTCCCCCTTTGCTCTTCCCCCCTTCCTTTCCTCAGGACGTGATCGGGCCCGGCTGCACAGTGACCTACTCTTTCGTGCAGCAGTGGGCAGTCACCATGGTCATCCCCGTTTTAGGCGTCCTCGTATACGCATGCCTCTACCTCACCCACCGCCTCTACTCCCACACCATCACCCGCATCTACGGGCCCCCCAAGCACCACCCCATCACCAGCACCACCAGTTTCACCCCCTCTGCTGCCGCCTCTGCCGCCGCCGCTGCTGCTTCTTCTCCGGCTGCTGCTGCTGCTCCATCTCTCCGCACCGGCACCAACGGCACCAGCTTCTCGCGAGCTCCAAGCGGCATCGGCTCTCGAGCAGACGATTTGACCGGGCACGTGACAACCAAGCGCGAGATGTTCGACAAGTACGAAAACACTCTGATCCACGGCGTCACCAACTGGCTAGACCTGAGCTACGCGGCCGTAACCTTCCGGTGTTTCCAGGCGTTCTACCGGCACTGGTACGGGGCGGATGTGATGGGTGCGGCGCCGTATATCGGGTGGTTTTCCGAGACGCACACGGTGGTGTTTGCGCTGTCGGTGGTGATAGCGGTGGTGTATGTGGCGGGTGCGCCGGTGTGCTACGCGCTGGTGCTGTGGCTGGGCAAGTCCAAGGGGCTGCTGGCGAGTCACACGTACAAGATGCGCTGGGGGTGGATGGTCAGCCGGTGAGTTGCTTAGTGCACACACTCACTCACTCACTCACTCACTCGCTCACTCACTCACTCACTCACTCACTCACTCACTCACACACAACACTTGCGCATGCGCACACATGTCAGTCGGTGGTGTTTGCGCTGTCGGTGGTGATTGCGGTGGGGTATGTGGCGGGTGCGCCGGTATGCTACGCGCTCGTGCTGTGGCTGGGGAAGGCCAAGGGGCTGCTGGCGAGTCACACGTACAAGATGCGATGGGGATGGATGGTCAGCCGGTGAGTTGCTTAGTGCACGCACACACTCACTCCCTCACACACACACACACACTCACTCACTCACTCACTCCCACATTCACTCGCTCACTCACTCACTCACACACTTGCGCATGCGCACGCATGTCAGTGGGTGGTGTGTGCGCTGTCGGTGGTGATTGCGGTGGTGTATGTGGCGGGTGCGCCGGTGTGCTACGCGCTCGTGCTGTGGCTGGGGAAGTCCCTGGGGCTGCTGGCGAGTCACACGTACAAGATGCGCTGGGGGTGGATGGTCAGCCGGTGAGTTGCTTAGTGCACACACGCATGCACACACATACACGCGCGCTCACATGTGCGTAACATGTATGTATGTATCATGTATGCCCCACGTGTGGCCTGGTGTAAGTATGACCGTGTGAGTACGAGTGCGTCCTCCATAACCCTAGTGGCACATCATGTGTGCTCTATTGCATTGCATGGCATGGCATGCACTACTTTCCCCTCTTTTTGTTGCAGGCACACAAGTACATTAATTGGCACCTCGTGATATGCTCTCTTGTTCATTCTGTCTCCCCCGAACATGTGTGCTGCATGGCATGGCATGGCGTGCATGGTGCATGGCACAGCTACGAGTACGACTACTTCTGGTGGCACCTCACCTGTTATGCCCGTCGCATCATCCTCGTCTCCATCGCTGTCTTTGGCGTGCAGTCGCCCCAGACGCAGGTACGCGTGAACTGATCTCACACACCTGTTTTGAGGCACCTCACTCTAGTGGCACTTCATCTGCTACTCCTCACCTGCTACGCGCGTTGCATCATCCTCGTCTCCATCGCTGTCTTCGGCGTGCAGTCGCCGCAGACGCAGGTAAGCGCGAGCTCGTACCATATGTATCATATGTAGCCACATGGAGGTGGGATGCTGTCCGCCCAGACACAATCCATATATCATATTTTGTCCCCCTCCCCTTCTCCCCTCCCCATCCTTCTCACCCTTTTCCTTTCTCTTCCTCACTCCTTTTGCAACACCCACCCACACTCAGGTGTCAGTGACCCTCCCTCTGCATGTCATTCGCATCGGCCTGCAGTACAACCCATCCCTCTTTCCTCTTCCCTCACTCCTCTTGCCACTCCGCCTCCTCTTTCCCCCTTCGCTCCCTCTCCCCCTCTCCCCCATCAGGTGTCAGTGACTCTCCCTCTGCAAGCCATCCGCATCGGCCTGCAGTACGGCGCCTCTCCCTTCGCAGCCTTCTCTCATGACGTGCTCAACTCGCTGCTCGCGCTCGCAGAGCTGCTCTTCACCGTGGCGCTCACGGGCTTTAACTACATCGGCATCACCACCGCCGCCAACGTGCTCTTTGCCTTCTCCTTCGCGCTCGTCTTCCTGCCCACGCTGCTCATCCTCTGCTACGAGCTCGTCAACTGGTAAGCCTTTTTTCTGTTCACAATTCCAAAAGAAAGAAAGAAAAAGAGTCCAGTGGACGACCTGGTGCATCCCTCCGACATGGCGCGCTGGTTCCGCCCCCACGTGCTCTCTGCCTTCCTCTTCCACTACTCCTCCGCCTCCCTATTGTTCACCTTCCTATTTTCCCTGTCCTTCTCCCCTCCCCCTCCCCCTCCCCCTCCCCCTCCCCCTCCCCCCCAACCCAACAGGTACATCACGCGCTGCAATTGCAGGGAGCTGAATTCAATGTGGCAAACAGACAAGGCCAGAAAGTCTTTACGCTCCCGAAGGCGACTGGCAGCGCTGTCAGTGGACGACCTGGTGCATCCCTCGGACGTGGTGCGCTGGTTCCGCCCCCACGTGCTCTCCGCCTTCCTCTTCCACTACTCCTCCGCCTCCCCCGCCTACCACGCCGCGCGCCGCAAAACCCTCTCCGATGAGACAGCCTTGGAAACTGGCACTGCCGGCACTGCTGGTATTGGTAGTGCTGCTGGTGCTGGTGCTGGTGCTGGTGGTGGTGGTGGTGGTGCTGGCGGTGCTGGTGGTGCCGGCGGGGAGTTTCAGCATGTGGGTACTGCAGAAATGCGGCGGCGGCGGCGGCTGCTGCTGCGGCTGCGGGACCGGTTCGAGAGGATCCGGCTGGCGGGACCGGGGGATGCGCAGTGGATGAAGCACTTAAGTAAGAGTCAGATGTACGGGGTGCTGTCGCAGGCGCTGCTGGGAGCGGCGGTGGGGGAGGTGACTGTTGCAAGAATGCCTGTGAGTAGTGGGAGTGAGGGACTGCTGGAAGGGGGTTCTGCTGCTGCTGCTGCTGGTTTCACTGCCGCTGCTGCCGCTGCTGGTGCTGGTGCTGCCGATGGTGGTGTTGGCAGCGGTGGTAATACTGCTGCTGGTGGCATTGCTGGTGGTGGTATTGCTGGTGGGTACCCCTACCATAATAGCCCTTGGGGAGGGGCTACTGCTGCTGCTGCTGCAGGGCCTGCTTTCAGTGGCAGGTTGGTGGGGGATAGCAGCCGGCTTACTGGCACTTCCACTCCCACTAATAGGCTCAGCACCTCCGAAGCTGGCTCACGGAGGCTCGGCACCCCCGAGGCTGGTTCACGGAGGCTCGGCACTCCTGAGGCTGGCTCCAGGAGGCTTGGGACACCGGAGGCTGGTTCGCGGAGGCTTGGCACTCCCGAAGCTGGCTCGGGGGCCGTGTCGAGGAGGCTCGGCACGCCAGAGCTAGGTTCGGCGAGAAGAGTGGCGGCTTCGGTTTCAGCGGAAGGGGGAGAGGCACGGTTGGTTGACTTAGGTGCGGCAGCAGAAGCAGCAGCAGCAGCAGGAGCAGGAGGAGGAGGAGCAGGAGGAGGGGGGGCAGGGGGAGTATCACCAATGTCAGCTTTTTTGTCTGCATCTGGGAGGTTGGATGTGACAGGGGCAGGTGCAACTGGGGCGGGTACACCTGGAAGAGGTACACCTTTTGGGGGAGGTACACCTGGGCATAGCACACCTGGGGGAGGCACACCTGGGGGAGGCACACCTGGGGGAGGTACACCTGGGCGCGGCGTGGCACGATTTGGGTCTCGAAGCCTGTCGAGACGAGAGCGGTGGGTGCAGCCTGAGGTGAGCCGAGGTGGTGAGGCGAATAGATGTGACTCGTTTAGAGGAGATCCGTTTAAAGGTGATCCTTCTAGAGGTGTAGGGGATGGAGCAGGAGGAGGGGGGGGAGAAGGAGGGGGAGAGGGAGGGATGGGGGGGTTGGGAGCGGTTGGAGGGGTGGAAATGGGAGTGGGAGCGGTGGGATGGGATCCGGATGAGGAGGACGAGGAGAGGATGCTGCTGGAGTGGCCGCCCAGGCTGGACCACCACGTCAGCTGGACGGCAACTAATGCTGTGGGCGGCGAGATTGAGCGGCGGGGTTTGTCTGGTAGTGCAGCGGATGTGCTGGTGAATGGGGAGGGGGAGGAAGAAGACGGGGAGGAACTGGAGAGGAATGGGTGGCACGAGGAGGAGGAGGGGGGGGAGGAGGAGGATGAGAGTGTGGGGGATGAGGAGGAAGGAGCAGATCTAGAGGAGAGAGCAGAGCAACGGCGGCATCAGCAGAGGGAGCAAGGGGGTTACAGAAGCGGGTACGGGGAGGAGCATGGAGGCGAGGAAGGGGACGGACAAGGTGGAGAGGGCAGAGGGGAGGGCAGAGAAGAGGGTGGAGGGGAAGAGGGCGGAGGGGAAGGGGGCTACGTGGAGGCGCGGATGAACATGGCGGAGCTAACGCTGCTCTTCCAGCGCCACCTCGCGCTGCTCGTGCGCTCCGAGGCCCTCCGCCGCCCCACCTCCCTGCGCCTGCTACTTCGGTCGGAGGCGATTCCTGATCTTCTAGCCTGGCTCACTTCCCCTCACTGGTACGTGTGTGTGTGTGGTTCTGCTTGGGCCGTGTGTGGGGGGCTGCAGGGGGTAAGGGACAGGGCACACAGGGCACACTGGGCACACAGGGTACAGCACAGAGGGAGGAGAAGGGGGCTACGTGGAGGCGAGGATGAACATGGCGGAGCTAACGCTGCTCTTCCAGCGCCACCTCGCTCTCCTCGTGCGCTCCGAGGCCCTCCGCCGCCCCACCTCCCTGCGCCTGCTGCTGCGCTCCGAAGCCATCCCGGACCTTCTGGCCTGGCTCACCTCGCCGCACTGGTACGTCTATGAGCGTCCCTGCTGTGCTGCTCATGCGCTCCGAGGCCCTCCGCCGCCCCACCTCCCTGCGCCTCCTGCTGCGATCGGAAGCCATTTCTGATCTTCTAGCCTGGCTCACCTCGCCCCACTGGTAGGTTTTTATTGAATTTTCTTAGAATTCTCAAGAGTCGCTCACAATGTTTGCATTGAATGGCTTGGCTCCCCATACCAATTTACTGGTAGGTTTGTGGGCGCTTGCTCGTGGTTGTGCTTGTGTTGTGGGGGGGGGGGGGGGGGGGGGGGGGGGGGGTTGCAACACAGGGCCCTCTGCCACCCCACCTTATTGCGCCTGCTGCTGCGCTCCTCACTGCGCTGCTGCTGCTGCTGCTGCTGCTGGGCTCCAAGGCCATACCGAACCTGCCAGCCTGGCTCACCTCGCCCCACTGGTAGGCTCGGGTGCTGTGCCGTGGTCCCTGGCAGTGTTAGGCTCGGTTGCTTTGGCCTGACTTGGGAGGACCAGCAGGTGCTGAGCTGAGGGACGTGGTTCGACATCCCAGCAGCATTGATTCTTGCCTTTCCTCCATCCCTCCTCTGCACTACCCCACCTCCCCTCATCCCCCCGAATGTCACTCCAGTGAGGCGGAGGATCAGCAGGTGTGGGGGCGTGGTGGCAATGGTGCGGTCAGCTGTGCTCCTTACCTTCCCTCCACCCCCCCACCCTTCCTCCCCTACTTTCCCCTCCCTCTCCCCAACCAGTGAGGCGGAGGATCAACAGGTGTTGAGGGACGTGGTGGCACTGATGCGGTCGGCAGCGGTGGCAGAGGCAGGCAGCCTGCACTGGTCTCGGGGCTTCTGGGCCTTCTTCCGCACGCACTCCGTGCTGCACCGCGCCAAGACATGGTGAGTTGGGGCATGGTGTGCCATGAGTCGACTCAAAAGCCAAGGCATGATGAGGTGTGTGTTCACTTCACTCACAGAGGCAGGCAGTCTGCACTGGTCCGGGGGCTTCTGGGCATTCTTCCGCAAACACTCTGTCCTTCATCGTGCCAAGACATGGTGCGTCAATTCATCGTGTTGGGAACTCAGGGCATGGTGTGGTGTAGGCATGCTAGCTCTAGTAGTTTTGGGACATGCTAAAACACAGGTCATGGTGAGGTGTGTGATTGTGTAGGCTGTAAGAGGCAAGCAGCCTGCAGTGGTATCAGGGCTTCTGGGCTTTCTTCCACACTCACTCCGTGCTGCACCGCACCAAGACATGGTAAGTCACATGATGCCATTGGTGATGGTGGTGGTTCAGGGCATGGTGAGGGAGGGATTGTTTGCCACAAGTGATAGCTGTGGTTTCGTCTGATGGATCATAATCCGGTGCATAATGGGCGTGCCTCTTATTTTTCGAGGTGCCATGAAAAGTGACCTCAAGTGATAGCTTTGTGGGTGATGAATCGTGATTCGTCCAGGTAGGGTTTTTTTAGAATTCTAAAAAATAGCCTGCAGCACCAGGTAGGGCATGGTGGGCCTGCCATTAAAATACCTCTGCCTTCTCCTGTCACTTTCTGAACTCGTGCAGTGTGCAGCCTTGTCTGCCGTCAAAGCCATTGCTTGAAGATGACATTTAACAACTGCTGAAATGTCGTATGGCAAGTATCTCAACTGGGATGACATCTTGCAAGTACCGTTGGGAGATATCATCAACGAATGCTCTTACAGATGCTGGGAGATGACATGTATTATAGGAACTGAACTGGGATGCATAACGATGTGAACATAACATGTGCTGTACTGCTTGGATTCACGGTGTATAATAGCTGTTAT
This sequence comes from Closterium sp. Yama58-4, assembly GCA_947470075.1. Classification (NCBI taxonomy): domain Eukaryota; kingdom Viridiplantae; phylum Streptophyta; class Zygnematophyceae; order Desmidiales; family Closteriaceae; genus Closterium; species Closterium sp. Yama58-4. The sequence goes on along the minus strand of CANIUD010000416.1, from coordinate 178,397 downwards.
GAAAGCAGAGGTTGCAGCCAGCTCTGATCACCTGACAGATAGAATGTATGGACACAATTCATGTAGGGGCTGTAAAAACAACTCTTGAACGGCAGAGTGATTACGCGTCAGCAAAAGCGTGTTCAGCAGGATTCGAACCTGCGCGGGCAGAGCCCAACAGATTTCTAGTCTGTCCCGTTAACCACTCCGGCATGAACACACGTTCAAAATTTACAGGCTGTGTAAAAGGTTGCATGCATTGGCACCAGGAGCGCGCTTTGCTATGTTATGGCGGCCCAAACGTCCTTAGCGGATCTCACGGCGGACTGCTTCGCGCACTGCTGCCGATGGCTCTCTCCGCGGGACCTCGTAAACCTCTCCTTTTGCTGTTCGTCACTTCGCCAGCTGTCGAATAGCGATGCAGCGTGGGCATGCCACGTGGCACATCAGTGGACGCCATCCCGCCAGGTGTGGCTTTAACGCGTCCCCATACTCAGCACGTCAACTCTCTCTTAGTTTTTGAAGCAACTCGGTTTTGTAACCGAGGTTCTGAGGTCTAGTTTTGAGGCGCCTCAAAACCGAGGTTCTGAGGTGCAATCCATTCCTTTTTCCTCCTCTTCCTTCGTTCCCTTCCCCCACCTTCACTCCATGCCCCGTGTGTCTATACACCAGGCCGCGTCCCGATCGGGATTCCGCCAGGCCTTCATAGAGCGCCTTTGAGTCACCTCAAAACTTTCCCTTTCTTCCCCTACTCCATGCCTCGTGTTTCCCCATGTTTCCCCGTGTTTCCCCGTGTGTCCCGTGTTTCCCCGTGTGTCCCATGTTTCCCCGTGTGTCCCGTGTTTCCCCGTGTGTCCCGTGTTTCCCCGTGTGTCTATACACCAGGCCGCGTCCTGCTCGGGATTCCGCCAGGCCTTCATAGAGCGCCACGTGGCAGCACAGAAGCTGCAGATCGCCGACCCTGCCACGTGTGCATGGCTCCTGTCTGGAGGCGCAGGGGGGGTCGCAGCAGCAGCAGGAGGCGGGGGAGAGGGGGACGGGGGAGGAGAAGGCGCGGCAGCAGCAGCATGGGGATGGGGTGGGCCAGGGGGAAGGGGAGGGGGAGTGGCGGGGGGAAGAGGTGGGAGGCAGGGTGGCGGGGGGAAGAGGTGGGGGGCAGGGTGGCGGGGGGGAAGGGGAAGCGCAGAAGCCCGTGAGCGCAGTGATGGTGCTGGCGGGGGGCGGAGGCCTTTCCGCCATCCCCGCTTTATCCTCAGTTTCAGTCCCAGGCGCTGGGGAGGGTGATGAGTGGGACAAGGAGGGAGTGGAGGAAGGGGAGGGGAGAGGGAAGGAGGGGAGGGAAGGAAGGCATCATGTGGTGGCAGTGCAGGTGTGCTCCTTAGACTGTGTTTTTGTCTCTTTGGCTCTGTTTTGTTTCTTTTTTCTTTTTCTTTCTTTTTTCTTTTTCTTTCTTTTTCCTCTTTTTTTTTTTTTGCTCTTTTCAGTTCCCCTTGTACGTCTTCCTTGTCGTGTTTTATCCGCTCATAGCTTGGGTGTTGTTTTCTTGTTATCATGTTTTGTTGTTTTCTTTTCTTTCTTTCTTTTTCGGTCTAGGTGGAGGAAGGAGAGAACCAGGTGGTTCTCTCCTCCACCTTTCCGTGTTCTCTCTAGCGTCGCTCACACACACTCCCCAACAACAAGGCGCATCACAGCACCAATAATCCACTCCAACCACCTGCTTTGCCTGCAAAACAATTGAACGATTCGGAGCCAACCCAACCCAACCCAACCCAACCCAACGTCAACGGTATACAATCTACCCAACCCAACCACCTTCCTTGCGAGCAGGGCTCCAATGTTATCCTGTGGTCTACAGCAGCATCAGGAAGGGCGCAGCTGTCAGCGCCTCAGCTGGCAGCAGGGCTCACGGCTCACAAGGGGTGCATCACATCACAGCGCTACTCCCAGTGGACCTCTCGCCCTTCCCTGCTGCCCTCCTTCATGACTCCTGCCCCACCCACCCAACCACCTCACCTCCCTTGCGCGCAGGGCTCCAACGTTCTCCTGTGGAGGGCTCCAAGCACAGCACCGGCAGTAAGGGTGAAGCTATCAGCCCCCCGGCTGTCAGCAGTGCTCACGGCGCACAAGGGGCGCATCACCACACTTCTCCCTCTGGACCTCTCGCCCTTCCCTTCCCTTGTGTGAAGGGCTCCAACATTCTCCTGTGGCAGGCAGCAGCAGCAGCAGCAGCAGCAGCAGCAGCAGTAGGAAGGGTGCGGCTATCAGGGCCTGGCCTATCAGCGGTGCGCACTCCCACTGGACCTCTCGCCCTTCCCTTCCCTTGTGTGCAGGGCTCCAACATTCTTCTGTGGAGGGCTCAAAGCACAGCAGCAGTAGGAAGAGAGCAGCTATCAGCAGTGTTCCCGGCGCACAAGGGACGCATCACAGCGCTGCTCCCGGTGGACCTCTCGCCCTTCCCTGCGGCTGCCCGCCTCGTCCCGCCCCTCCCGTCCCACACCTTCCTCCTCTCCACCAGCCTGGACCGCACTCTACGCCTCTGGGGCAAGGTGAGATGGTTCTGTCCTGCTGCTTTTCTAGCCTCACTCCTTGTGGTAAAATATTTTTTTTGAGACGTCTCGAAAATAATCTTTTTACACGAGGCAAGGTGAGATGGTTCTGTCCTGCTGCTTCTCTAGCCTCGCTCCTCACCCCTCGGCCACACCAGTGGCACCTCAGACTGCGTCCTGCCTCCATTCTCTCTCCCGCCCCTCTCTCTCCTCTGCTACCCCACTCAGACCACCTGTCTGCGCACCTTCTCAGGGCACACGGGTCCCATCCTCTGCCTCTCAGACCGCATCATAGGCACCTCACATCCTTGCTCCTTCCCATTGCTCCTGCTTCTCTTCCGCACTTTCCCCTCCCACCCAGGCCACCTGTCTGCGCACCTTCTCAGGGCACACAGGCCCCATCCTCTGCCTCTCAGACCGCATCATAGGCATCTCACATCCTTGCTCCTTCCCATTGCTCCTGCTTCTCTTCCGCACTTTCCCCTCCCACTCAGACCACCTGTCTGCGCACCTTCTCAGGGCACACAGGTCCCATCCTCTGCCTCTCAGACCGCATCATCGGCACCTCCCACCCGTGCACGGGGAGCAACAGCGATGCTTCGAGTGCCGCTACCCCTTCCTCTACTTCCTTGTCCTCCTTCCTTCCGTGCGTCGCGACTGGAGGCAGCGACAGCACCGTTCGTGTCTGGTCCCTCCTCCCATCAGGTATGGACCTCACCTAAACCTAACATGACCTCACCTCTCTTCAAACCGTCCTTGTTTCAATGCCTCTCCTCTCCTCTCTTTTGTAAATTCTGTCTATGTTTACCTTTCGGTGGTATCTTATTACCCAGTTATCCTCCTCTTTCCTCCATCACCTCACTCCACTGCTTCCCTTATTCCAATCCCCCCTCCCCCACCATCCAGGGAAGGGGTGGTCAGCGTGTGTTGCCACACTCAAGGGCCACGAGGGGCCGATATCCGCCCTGGCTGTTGCCACGTGAGTCACTTGTTTCTTTCCTGGCCAGGCCAGGACTCTAATCATCTTGCATGCTTGCACCATACAGCAGCATCGTCCTGTGCTCGCCGCCCTGCCATCCTCATCCTCCCTTCCTCCCTTCCCCCCTTCCCCTCCGCCTCGCTTGCCCTCACTCACCCGCCACCTATTTTTCAATTACCCTCCTCCTCGCGCTCTCCTCTCAACCTCATCTCTCGCCCTCCCCCTCCCTCTCATGCCAGGCACAACCCTCCCTTCCTCCTGGCCAGTGTTGCCCGAGACGCCAAAGTATGGCTGTTCCTTCACTCACTCTTCTCACACTCTCCTCTCAACCTCACCACCTCCCCATCCCCGTCGCCCTCCCCTTCACCTCTCGTCCTCCCTCTCATGCCAGGCACAACCCCTTCCTCCTGGCCAGTGTTGCTCGAGACGCAAAGGTAAGGCCCTGGCAACGCTGGTGTTAGGATGTCCCTTTTGAGGCGCCTCTAAAGGTAAGGGCCTGCCAATGCTGGTGTTAGGATGTCCCTTTTGAGGCGCCTCAAAAGGTAAGGGCCTGCCAACGCTGGTGTTAGGATGTCCCTTTTGAGGCGCCTCAAAAGGTAAGGGCCTGCCAACGCTGGTGTTAGGATGTCCCTTTCGAGGCGCCTCAAAAGGTAAGGGCCTGCCAACGCTGGTATTAGGAAGTCCCTTTTGAGGCGCCTCAAAAGGTAAGGGCCTGCCAACGCTGGCTTTAGGACGCTTTTGAGAACCTTTAAAACCAACTGGTTTCTTTTCCAGTCGTCTTTAGAGGCCTCTCGAGAGTTGTCTGGTTGTAGGGTGCCCCAAAGCTCTGAGAAAGGACCCCTGTATTTTTTCTGCTTTCAAAGCAGGGTTTGAATGCTTTATCCGACTCTTGAGTCGGCCGTAACGACGCGACTTTTGAGTCAACTCATAAGCCACTTGCAAATGCACCGCTTGGTTGCTTCTTCTGCTGCGTGTTGTGTCCCATTCCAAGCAGCTGCGACTGTGGGATTGCCGTCACTTAGTCCCTTCCACCTTCACCACTACCACCACTACCTCCTCATCCCCATCCTCGTCCTCCTCCTCTTCGTCTCCTTGCATCGGCACGTGTCGTACCCCCACAGCCCCATTCGCCTTGCTCCCCCTCCCTCCTCAACCAACCCATGCTCTGTGCCTGGTGGTGGGCCGAGGCGGCATAACAGCCCTGGATATTCTTTCAATGAAACAGGTATGGCACAGTACGATATGGTATGGAATGGCATGGCATGGCATGGCATGGCATGGCATGGCATGGCATGGTATGGCATGGTATTGCATTACCCTTTTCAACCTGACTCCCTCGTTTCCTTTCCCCTCCACCCACTTTCTCCCTTCTCGTCCCCCCTTCAGGTACTCGCTCTCCCATGCGGGTCCTCCCCCCTCTCCTCCTTCGCCGCCTCCCCATCACGCTGCATCGTTGCAGCAGGCTCTGAGGATGGTTGTGTCAGGCTGTGGCGCTTGGGGCAGGTGCGGGAGGAAGGGGCAGCGGAAGGAATAGACACTGCAGGAGCAGCCGGGGCAGGAGGGCAGTTCTCAGCAGCAGGCATGCGAGAATCTAAAGTGCTTTCAAATTGCTGCCAGTCAGGACAGGTTGAGTTCAAGCTTCTCGCCTGCTCGAAAGCGCATAACAGTACAGTGGATTTACTGTACGTTGACGGTTATAAATGCATCAGTGGGAGCCGAGGGGACGGAGTGTTGTGTGTGTGGGATGTGGAGACTGGGGAGGAGATTCGCACATTGGACGCTACTGCTCTTCCCCCTTGGATGGTGGATACTACAGATGATGCAAGTGAGCAGGGTGATCATGGTGGCGGTGGTGCTGGTGGTGATGCTGGTGGTGGTGGTAACCTTACAAATGCTGGTAACCACAGGGATCTAACAACAGGCGGTGATATCGTTGATGCTGCGACTGCTGGCGAAACTAGGGGCAATGCTTCGACCGAGACTGTGAGGCGAGTCCTACTGGAGAGTATGCATGCATGTGGGGGTGTGGTGGTTGCTGCCTTGGTGAGTTATCGCAGGAGGGCTCTGACTGGGAGGAGGATGCAACAGCAGGTGATAGAGGAGGTTGAAGGCAGATGGTTGCGCTTGTGGGATTTCACTTGTGATAGGGTTTTTTTGGGATCGAATGATGGTGAATTTGTCAGGGAAGAGGACGCAACTCTGCTGAAGGGTGGTGGCAAATTTTGGTAGAGCATTCTTGTTGTGCTATGCTGAAGTGATCCTGTTGCAATGACATCTGCACGTGTAACACGCAACCGCTAGAAGATTCAGTAGGATTTCGTTTGACTTGGTATGGTACAACACTGATAATTTGGTTTGGATGCGATTCGAGGTTCTCAAAATTTTAAGCCATTGAACATCAGGAGAAACCTCGGAAAACGAAGCCAGAACAATAATGTGTATGACCCAATCCCAGCGTCAGGGCGTTGACATTTGGTGTGGTAGCGACCACGGCCCTGCTCCTCACCTCATCCTATTCCTTGCTTTTCGTGCTCGGCTGCGATTGGCCATCGTCGGCAAGGTCAAGGACCACATCGGGTTTTCATCGCGTGCTTTTTTCAGTGCAAAACAATTCCCAAGGCTGTTGAGGGAAGGAACCGCATTCAACCTCTTCGTTCACTGTAGCTGATGCTGCCCCTGTCGTGCTTGGAGGGACAAGACCGCAACCCATCCCCACAACCTCCAGCCGAGGAGGACCGTTCGCTCATTCTGAATTCTTGCCGTCAGCAGCAGCTGCTGGCACAGCCAGATGTTTGTTCCTCCTAATGTACGGTCTGCAGCTGCAGTCGGCCACGCACTAGGTCTTTCTCTAGCTGTTGGCATCGGTGGTGACCGTAGTATGCACATATTGCTAGAAGATGCACGACTGACGCTCTTTTCCGCCGCTGTGTTGCTTGCGGTTCAGGCCTCACCCCCTTGTCCCGCACCTTCTTCCGTCTACTTATTCCTTGCGGCTGCGACGCACTATAGTCACGCGCCGATATAGCCACCTCACCATCTGGCATTAGCTACCCCAACAGGGCCATGGCTTTCGTTGATCTTCGAGCCAAGTTATAAGTCATTTCGCGCGAGACCATTCACCATTTTGCGTTTGCAGCCCTAACGCGACGGTACCACGCAGCAACGGTTTATTCTTAGTTGTTTTCTTCTCCCTTTCTCGGGAATCATCGAAACTCGCCTTGTGACGGCAACGATCATCGCGATTACCCATCTCGCTGCTACGACAATCGTCGCCTCGTCGTCTGATGCCTCGAGTGCGAGTTCCGACAGCGTCGGTGCGTATCTTCCGCGCATTGTCCCGCCCTCACGCTCTCAAAATCCGCTCTAGTTCCGCTTCGACCTTCCAACTACAACTACGGTTTTTTCTTCGCATTCGTGTTCCGTTGTAATCTTCCGTTTGCCTGTTTTTATTCTAAGAAACTAATCAGGCTCTTGAGGGCCGCAGGTGTCCTCGACGACGACTTTTCGGGTACGGCAACAGCAGCAGAAGCAGCAACCTCGGATCCAGGAACCTCCGTCACTCTATCGCACCGCTCAGGACACCTCTAAAAGCTCTCGAACCCACCTCCCCGCCTCCTCCCCGCCTCCAGCCTACCCTTTCGAACCTCGAGATTCCTCTCCTAATCATATCCCTTCCTCTCCCGAGCCTCCTCGGCCCACGCTCCGCTCTCACGGGCCGCACTCCGAGCCTCCTTACAGCAACATTGTCGAGTCACGTTATAGTGAGGCTTCCCAACCCGCGCGATCACAGCAGAGTGAAGATCGGCGAACCCAAGGCCGTACTTCGCGGGTTGATAAGGTCAGACATTACAATGATTCTACACCACAGCGGGATTTTATACCACAAATGGAGCAGAGTATACCGGGGCAAGCGAATGGCGCGAGCTGCGGGAGTCCTGGAAACAGCATCGACGGCAGCAGCAGCGGGTTTCAGACGCCGCCGTCCGACATTAGTCCCGGTTCTGCATCCCCGTTATTAGCTCAGCGTCCATCTCAATCTACGGCTCACCGCATCTCAGAAGCGAAATCCGGCCGTCAGAATAGTAACGGCCGCGAAGCAGAACGGAACGACGGCCGTCGGGGAATAAACGGTCACCGTCTTCATGACGCTGACCGCCATTGCCAACCTGCTGCTGTGACTGAACCCGCAGAAATTTCCTTTCGAATGCACTCCCCTTCGCATCCGAACAGAGCCGTGTCTCCCCCCGGTCCCGAAACAGCCATTCGCAACCCATTAAGGCCGTCCTCGCTAAAGGCTTCCTCGGAAAACGCGTTCCCCGGCCCCATTGCTTCCCCCTCAGGTAGACCGTCCGATTCCGTCTTAGCCGATCTCTCCTCCGCAATTGCTCTCTGCAATCGCATCGTCCATCTATCAGGCCCTTACCCTACCTCTACTTCCCCTCACCGGCACTCCGCATCCCTCCCAAGCTCCCCCTCCGCCTCCCCTTTCCGCGCGACAGGTCCCCCGCTACCTCCCATCCGGAACGCCGCCCTCCGTATAGCTGCCGAGCGTGTTTCGAAACGAACCAAGCAGCTCCTGCCGATCCTGATTCAACTGCAAGGCCCGGCAGCCGCGAACCTCATTTCCGATCCTCGTGCGTCATTTATCATCCAACGGCTGTTAACGGAGCTAGAAACCACTGTAGCTGCCCTCGAGGCATGTAACAGATCCAGCAAATCTCCACTGGCAGGCCTGCTCCGCTTCTTTGGCAAACATCATTTTTCTTTATCCGCCTTCTCTTCCAAACCCCGTACCGGTGACCATGCCAAACCTCTTGCCGGACCTGACCTGGTTGCGTTTGGTGACCCACCTCCGCTTTCCCGAGCCGCATCCTCAGCCTCGACCTGCTCTATCTCTTTCACCTCCTCCTCCGGTTCCTCCTCCTCCGCTCTTGCCTCTCAGCTAAAAGCGTGCTTAGCTGAGATTCGCCAGTGCCACACGGAATGCCTACTCTTGCTCGGACAGAGTTCCACCGTTTTCAGGCGCACTCAGAGTGTTGGAGGGAGGAGCTCACTGGACGGGGGGGAAGTTGGCGGAGGAGGCGGCACAGGTGAGGGCGGAACAGGAGGGGGCGGAAGAGGGGAAGGCGGAGATGGAAGGGGAGCAATACGAGGGGGAGCCGTAGGAGGGGCAGATTTTGGAGGAGGACGAGGAGGAGCAGGTGAAGAGTATGGGTATCAGCAGCAGCAGGAAAGGGAGCAGCAGGGGCAGCAGGGGCAGCAGGAGCAGCGCAGGCGGAGGAGCTTAGAGGACGTTCCACTCCCTTCAAGTTCCATGATTGATAAGTCGTTATTTATGGGTGGTGGTAGAAGCCGTGCCGGGGCTGCTGCTGGTGAGGCTAGAGGTGAGCAGGGCGGCAGCAGGGGCGCTAGCAGCTCCGCTGACACTGCGCGCACTGCCTCGCCCTCTAATGCTGCCGCTTCCGCCCCCGCCGCCGCCGCCGCTGCTGCTGGGGCTGGCGCTAGTGATGATGCAGGCAGGGGCCGCACAGCCGCCACAGCCTCACCTTCCAGTAAGCGAACTCCCAGTAAGCGAACTCCCAGTAGGCAAGGATCCAGCAACAGCCGCACTCACAGCAGCACCAAGGCCTCCACTCCCGCCCTAGCAACCGCCCACCCAGGGATTCTCCCCCCTCGCTCCCCCCCTACCCCTCTCACCACCTCCGACCCGCCAACCCCCCCACACCAGCCCACCCACCTTCCCCACTCAGGCGCCTCTTCCCCTCGTAGTTCCACCGCCACTGGCACTTCTGTCTTTTCTGCCGGCCCGGCTGCCGCCCGCCAGCTGGTCGTCTCACTCTCCCGGGGATCCGCGCTGGAGAAACGGACGGCGCTGAGGGCGCTTTTGGAGCTATCTGAGTCGTCGGATGCAGGGAAACTGCACGTGACTGCAGCAGGGGTGGTCCCTGTGATTGCTGTGCTGCTCAATCATCCAGACCTGGGAGCCAGCTTCAGCAGCAGCAGCTTCGGAAGCAGCGGGGGGGCAGCGGGTATAGGTGGTGCAGGTGGTCCTGGTAGCGCAAGCAGGACTGGGAGTGGTACTACCAGGAGTGCTAGAACGTCGAGCATAGGTGAGGAGCTTAAGTTGGTCTCTCTGCGACTGCTCCTATCGCTCGTTTCTCTCGACGAGAACCGAGCAGTAGTGGTGAAGGCTGGGTGCGTCGCGATCCTAGTCAGCATCCTCCGAACCGGATCGCCGGACCTGCGCGCCGTGGCTGCGCGGGTGCTTTGGAAGGTGGCAGTAGGTGGAGGGGGAGGGGGAGGGGGAGGGGGCAGTGGCGATAACTCCAGGGCGGCAATTGCTGCGAGTGAGGCGATTCCGTCGCTGGTGGCGATTCTGCAGTCGCAGACAGACGCTGCCGTGAAGCAGGATGCTGCTGACGCGATTGCTCACCTCACAGCCAACAACGAGAAGAACCAGGTGAGGGCGAGAGAGGGGCGGGTAGTGGTTAAGGGTTTGGGCAATGTGCAGAGTGCTGACGTGATTGCACACCTCACAGCCAAAAGAACCAGGTGAGGGCGAGAGAGAGGAGGGGGGGGTTGGGCAATTGTGGAGAAAGGGGGGTGTGACAGTTTGTGCAGTGTGCAGACGCGATTGTGCACCTCACAGGAAACAATGAGAAGAACCAGGTGTGAGGCTGAGAAAGAAGAGGTGGGGGCTGGGGGGGGTTGGGGCAGTGTGGGGAGGGCTGGGCTGGGCTGTGAGTGGAAGAAGCAGAGTGAGGTGAGGTAGCACACCTCACAGTTTACAATGAGAAGAACTGTGAACTGTGAGGTCAAGAGAGGAGGGAGAAGGGGGGGCAAGAAAGGGAGAAGAGGGGGGGCGAGAGAGGGGGAAGTGGTGGGCCGAGAGAGGGGGGGGAAGGAGGGCTGAGAGGGGGAGAGGGGAGAGAGGGGCCGAGAGAGGGGAGACCTATGCTGAACCTAAAGAAGAATTGGGTGTGGGGGAGAGGTGGAGTTGAGGGGAAATAATTGTCTCGGCCGTGCAGCTGCTGTCACAAGTAGCAGTGAACAATTTTGAGTTGAGTTTTGAGGCGCCTCAAAACTCAACTGATTGTCTCGGCCGTGCAGCTGCTGTCACAAGTAGCAGCGAACAAGTTTGGGTCTTGCAGGTGAGCAAATCACCTGACAGCGGGCGTGTGCGTGTTTCAGTGGTTTGAGACAAGGCTCGTTTTTCTAGGGTGCGTTTCTTTAAGCATTTGAGGGATGTTTGTTGAGAGATTCTCTTTTGAGACATTCCCTTCAAGGCATGAGAACCAGGTGTGAGGCTGAGAAAGAAAGAAGAGGTGGGGGCTGGGGGGGGGTGGGGCAGTGTGGGGAGGGCTGGGTGGGGCTGTGAATGGAAAAAGCAGATGCGATAGCACACCTCACAGTTTACAATGCGAAGTCATGTCCTTTGAGGCATGATTGCCTTGTGTCGCCGAGCAAGCGGCTGCTGCAGATGCCAAAATCACCACTTCTGCGAATTCGCAGAAGTGGTTTGTTGCTGAACAATGGGCCAAAATCGCCTCTCCTGCTATTTACCCCCCTCTATCCCCATCCCCACTCCAGATGGCAGTGGCGGAAGTGGGCGCTGTCCCAGCGCTGGTAACCATGCTGTGAGATGGCAGCACAGGCGAGCAGGAGCAGGCGACCCCAGGCCCAGTGTGTTTCTCACTCGTTGTATTCCCCCCCACCCCTCTCTCCCCCCATCCCCACTCCAGATGGCAGTGGCGGACGCAGGTGCCATCCCAGCGCTGGTAACCATGTTACGAGACGGCAGCACGGGCGAGCAGGAGCGAGCAGCTTTAGCGTTGGGCACGCTGGCAGTGAACAGCAGCGACAACAAGCTCGCCATTTCCCCTCCCTTCCTCCCTCCCTCTCATATTACCCTCGTTCTCACCCTTCCATGCACGTCCCTCATATCTCCCACTCTCCCATCACCCCCCTCTCCCGTTATCCCCTTTCCAGATGGCAGTGGCGGAAGCAGGTGCTATTCCAGCGCTGGTAACCATGTTACGAGACGGCAGCGCAGGCGAGCAGGAGAGGGCGGCCCTAGCTCTGGGCACGCTGGCAGTGAACAGCAGCGACAACAAGCTCGCCATCGCTGCTGCCGGCGCCGTGCCTCTGCTGCTCGACCTGCTCTTCCACTCTGTCGCTGCTGCTGCTGCTAACACTGCTTCTGCTGCTGGGCAAGCAGGGCGATCAGGGCAAGAAGGGCGAGAAGGGCAAGCAGACCAAACCTCCTCCTCTGTGGAACCTTCCCCACGAGCAGCCACAGCACCGGTTTCCCTCCCGCCCTTCCTCTCTGCCTCCTCCTCCTCCTCCGCGCCTCCTTCCCCTGCCGCCACTGCCAAAACCTCTGCCTGGACCCTCTACGTGCTCTCCTCAGACTCAGTCTCAGCCTCGTTCATCCTCGCTAATGACGGGCTCGAGATAGTGTACAAGGTGTACAAGGAAGGCCCGTCGGAGGCGCAGTTCTGGGCGGGGCACATGCTGCAGCTGCTGGACCCCACGTTCCGGCGCCCTGAGAAGCAAGCGAGTCTCAGAAGGTATGCTTGGACCTCGCCTTCGTCTACCTTTGTTCAGAAGCAGCAGCAGCAGCAGCAGCAGCAGCAGCAGCAGCAGCAGCAGCAGCAGCAGCAGCAGCAGCAGCAACAGCAGCAACAGCTACAGCTAGCAGCAGCAGCAGCAGCAGCAGGCACAGTTGCAGCAGGAGCCGGTGCAGCAGTTTCCAAGAAACTTCTCAACTGATAGTCTTCAGCAGTCGCTCGCAGCACCGCAGCAGCAGCAGCAGCAGAAGAGCCCGATTCAGCAGCAGTTGGTGGCACGGGGTGCTCCCTTGCGACCTCAACTTCCGCTGCAGCATTCGCATTCGAAGATTGGGGCAATGAAGAAGCCAAAGTCGCGATTTGTAACGCAGCGGTAACGTCCCGAGCCACGATTCGAGAAGGGAGGGAATTTTGTGTTGACTAGGAAATCGGCTGCAGCAATTTCAGTCGAGGATCGGGGCACTGAGGATGAACGAGGGGATATTTGCGACGCAACGGTAACGCTGTGAGCCGCGATTCTTGGGGCGCCTGAAAAGCATTTGCAGTCGAGGATGGGGGCGCTTAGGAAGCCATAGTCACGATTTGTAACGCAGAGGTGACACAGCGAGCCTCGATCCTTGAGGATGGTTGCATCATTCGTGTCGTAGCGGCCAAGGATCGAGGCACTGTGTGTGGAAGCCAAAGGTGCTATTTGTAACACAGCGGTAACACAGCGGCAGTGCTGCGAGCCACGGTTCGAGACGGGGTGAGTTCTGCAGTACCAAGCAGCGTCGTGGAATGGGGAGACTGTGTGAAAGGCTGGGGTACAGTAGATGGTGAGAGGCTGACTCTGGGGACCGCTGTGGGGGGGTTGGCCTGAGGAGGCTGTAGGCGAAGCTGTTTGGAAGGGCTGTGTGTGGGGGCTGTGTGTAGGGCCTGTTAGAGGGGGCTGTTGTTAGGGGCTGTATGGGAGGAAGGGTGGGTGTTGAGCGGAGGGGCTTGTGAGAGGAACTGTGGGGGGAACAATGGGGGAAGGAGTGAGGGAAACTGTCGGGGTAGCTATGAGGAGGACTGTGGGGGAGACAGTGAGTGGGATTGGGCTGGGCTGGGCTGGGCTGGGCTGGGCTGGGCTGGGCTGGGCTGGGCTGGGCTGGGGTGGGGTGGGCTGGGCTGTCTGTGGTGGCACTGGCAGCACAGGTGGGTTCCGGTAGATAGGTTTGTGTTTGTTGGCTGGTCCTGACTCCTGATCCAGCATAAAAGCTCCTTAGCTACTGCAGGGTTGTGCTTATTGCAGCGCATGAAAATCGGCACGACTGGTACCGTAGGTAGGAAGGATGGAAGGCTTGTGTGTGCTGGCTGGGCCTTCAAAGGCTAGTGTTTGCCGTACCTTACCGTAAACGTTTTTACATCTGTAGGGCTTTTGAGACGCCTCAAAAGGTGTAGGGCTTGCTGGTTTTGCTACACAACCAGATTGGTGTAGTTGGAACAGTGTCTGGTGGGCCACAGTCGGTTGATTCTTGTAGCTTGGACAAATTATATCTACAGGCGGAAGCCTGGTAAGTGTAAGTGTAAGTTTAAAAGGTTAGGGTAGGGCCGTGTAGCGTTTTCTGTATTGTGTGGTGGTACCGGTACCGTGCTGTACTTTCTCTATCCATCAACACTCTAGTTTATCAGACAACGAATCAAACTGATGCTCATATCATAATGAACTGGCTGAAGGCCTGGTGTTCTACAGTACCAATCGATCTAACTACAGAAATATTGCAGTACTACCAGTATCAATGCACTGGTTTCAATCAAACCATCTTCAACCTATCTGGACGGGCTCAACCCATCTTCAACCTATCTGGACAGGCATCAAACCATCTTCAACCTATCTGGACAGGCATCAAACCATCTTCAACCTATCTGGACAGGCATCAAACCATCTTCAACCTATCTGGACAGGCATCAAACCATCTTCAACCTATCTGGACAGGCATCAAACCATCTTCAACCTATCTGGACGGGCATCAAACCATCTTCAACCTATCTGGACGGGCATCAAACCATCTTCAACCTATCTGGACGGGCATCAAACCATCTTCAACCTATCTGGACGGGCATCAAACCATCTTCAACCTATCTGGTCGAGTACCCCGTCCAGTTACCCTATGTGCAGCTTGTGCGGATGCAGGTGGCTTGCCTGTCACTGGTACGCCACGTGTAGAGAGGGTGCTTTTGAGACGCCCTAAAAACACCCTCTCTTCTCTACTGTGCGGATGCAGGTGGCTTGCATGTCACTGGTACGCCGCTGCTGTCCCACTCCAATGTTACCCAAGCCTAACCCACCGTAAGCCCAATACCGTACCACTCTCGTCTGGTGTCCGTCACACATCAGAGTCACGTTCGTCCCTCGTCTGGGACATCTATCACCAGACTTCTGGATCCAGAGATGCCCCACAACCAAATCACACGCACAAAGCCACCTGCCACTCCTCCCTACAGCAGTGCCCTTAGCAGGCGGCCCTTTGCAGCTGGACTGCTGCTGGCTGGCCGTACTTGCTTCATGCTCAGCTGGAGTTTAGCAGGGCCCAAAACCAACACCCCTTCCGCCTGTGGGGCTCATTCTAGCTGCTGTTGACTTCGCTGCTGCTGCTCCTACTGCTGGCCCTGCTGCTGGCCCTGCTGCTGCTACTGCTCTTGGCCTGGAGAGAATTTCAAACCCATGCTGCTGGCCCTACTCGCTTCATGACCAGCTGGAGTTTGGCAGGGCCCAAAACCAACAACCCTTCCGCTTGTGGGGCTCATTCTAGCTGCTCTTGGCTTCGCTGCTGCTGCTGCTGGCCCTGCCGCTGCTACTGCTCTCGGCCTGGAGAAATTTCTCAAACCCTTGCTGCTGGCCCTGCTCCTGCTCCTGCTCCTGCTCCTGCTCCTGCTCCTGCTCCTGCTCCTGCTCCTGCTCCTGCTCCTGCTCCTGCTCTTGCCCCTGGCCCCGCTGCTGCCCCTTCTCCTGCTCCTTCTGCCCCTTCTCCTGGTCTCCGCACCCGTTTCACCTGCCCAGTACCGCTCACCCCCTCACTCATGCCTGTCCCTCCATTGGCCATGACTCCCCCACTGGTAACCCCAGTGCTGCCCAAACCCCCAATACCCCCACTCCCCCCTCCAAACTCCACACCTTTCCTCTTCTTTCCCCTCTCCTCCCCTTCGCCTCCCCCATTTCCATTTGCCCGATTTCCATCCAAATGCATAACCCCACTACCCATGCCACTGCCCATGCCACCACCCACCCCACTCCCCACCCGACCACCCATCACCACCCCACCGCCCTCCCCACCACCCACCCCACTGCCTGTGGCAGCAGCATCACCCCCACCCAGCCCTCCACTCGCCCCTTCCATCACACCTCCCTGCCTCCCCCTCCCTCCTCTCCTCCCCCTTCCCACTCCCCCCTGCGCGCTCCTCCTGCCGCCCCTGCCCCTTCCGCTGACCGCCCTCCCATTATCCTCACCACCCACTCCCACACCTACAAGCCTTGCATTCTGCTCGCCCTGCGTCTCCTGCACCCCCTGCGTCCGCTGCACCCCCTGCGTCCGCTGCACCCCCAGCGTCCCCTGCACCCCCTGCA
This sequence comes from Closterium sp. Yama58-4, assembly GCA_947470075.1. NCBI lineage: Eukaryota > Viridiplantae > Streptophyta > Zygnematophyceae > Desmidiales > Closteriaceae > Closterium > Closterium sp. Yama58-4. The sequence continues at coordinate 162,737 of CANIUD010000416.1, read as the reverse complement.
AACCCTGCGTCCCCAGTGCTGCCAAGGCCCTTGCACTCTGCTCACCCTGCTCCCTCAGGCTCCCCCCCTGCCCTGCAGGCGATGCGTCTCGCGGCACGACCGGTGCCGTGGCTAGCTGTGCCGAGAGCATAGGGCCTCGCTGGGACAGCACTGACACACTGCCTTGCTGCGGTAGCGGCAACCACATATGGGGGGGCTGTGCTTGAATTGCCTTGGCTTGAGGCGTTGAGTTTGCTCCCAGACTATCCCTCTGCTGCACCAGCAAGGGCGTGGGATTCTGGTTTAATAGACTGTGCGTGTTGCTTATGCCGCCACTGTTGCTGACGCTGGCGCTGTTGTTGATGCTTTTGCTGATGCCGCCAGCGGCGGTCTGGTTACCAGTAGGGTTTCTGTTGCTGGTGTTACTGGCGAGCTGGTTACCAGTAGGATGGTTACTGTTCGCAGGGGGAACGGTGTTACCCTTAGACCCACGCCCCCCACCCCCTCTGGCACGACTGCGGCCCCTCTTACCCTCCCCAGCTGCTCCTCTCCCTCTTCCAGCCCCTCCCCCACTGCCTTCCGACCCTCTCTTACCGTCCCCAACCGCTTCTCTGCCTCTTCCAACCCCTCCCCCACTGCCATCCGAACCTTGGCTGAGAGACAAACGGTTCCCAGGAGGATTGGGAATGCTGTTTGACGGAGTGGAATACGGAGGGGTATTAAGTGGTTGATTAGGGATAAGAGGGAAGCTGCTAGCCGAAAGAGGGTGTTGGAGAACAGGAATCGAAGGGTTCCGTACAACATTAGCGCCAGCAGCAACAGGACCAGCAGCAGCAGAAACAGCAGCCACAGTGGTTGCAGGCGCAACCCCAACTGCAGTACTTGCTCCGTTTGTGACTGCCCCATTATTAGTACTCGCCCCTGGGCCTGGATCCGAGCCTGAACCCAAAGCACGAGCCAGAGGTCCAGGTGCCGAACCTGCTGCCGGAGCGCCTGGTTGGCTGATTTCTCCTGCCGAGCCTGGTGGTGGCCGAACCAGAGGTGGCTCAGGTTTGGCACGAGGTTGGGGCTTTTTGGCGGGAAGAAGGAAATAAAACCGTTTATCCCCCACCTGCAGCAGCTGCTGGGATTTAAGCGGGATCGGGTCAGATCCGGAAGGTTTCGACTGCCCGTCCACGTACACGCCGTTCTTGCCGAGCACCTCCAGGCGAAATTCGCGAGCGGCGAAATCGTAGAAGATCCTCGCATGGTTTCGCGAAACGTTCATCCCGCCGCCGAGCGCGGAGAGGTCGAGATCGACGGACGACTTTTTGCTGTTGCGACCGAGCACGACGGAATACGACTGCACGAAATACTCGAAATCTTCGCCGTGGAGCTTCGCGAAACCCGCGCGAATCTGCGTCGCGAAGGGCTGCGACGGCGCCGGCGACGGCGACGGCGATTGCGACTTCGCCTTCGGCGGCGCCGCGATTTGCTGTTCACCCTGCGCTGGCCGCTGTTGCGGTTGTTGCGCCGGCGGTTCCGTCATTGGCGGATTTGATGGGGGAGCAGACTGTTGCGGAAGGAGCGGGAGCTGAAGCGAAGGCGGACGGAGGAGCGGATGTGGCTGCGGCTGCGGCTGTTGCTGCGGTTGCGGCATGTTTGCTACGGTCAACGGCGGCTCTTGTACCTGACGTTGCGACCCGGAACAATATTGGTGGAAAATATTCGTGAAAAAGCATTCAAACAACGAAATCAGCTGGTGGGACTCTCTATGCCCTGGAGAGTCACGGTTTGCACGATTCCGATCAAATTTGAATTTTTGCTCTGCGATTCACGTCGGGGGTTTGCTGTGATACGGAAGAGTTGGTGGGGAAAGTGGAAGGATGGTGATGAAGCGCAATAGCGAGGACAGATACACGAGGACCTTCTTGTCCTTCTCAGATTCAATGCAAGTGTTTGTGATTAGGGTATCAGATTCCAAATGCATGCCCCCTCACATGTCTCAAATATATCCTATTATAAGAAACCAATATCCTCTCACAGGCCTCTAAATAAATGCACCGGCACCTCAAACAGTAGCCGGCCGTTGTGGCAGCAACAGGTTGTAAAACGCATCGCGGACGAAAAAATCCGCCCCGCCGTCTGTCTTGGCCTTCCGCCAAGCAACCCACCCGCCACTCCTTATCGCCTTCAAATCCTCCCCTCCAGTATAATGAGGATCTAGAATAAGAAACGCACACTCCCCCGTCGCCTCGTCGTAGTCTACACCTAATAGAGTGTACGCGAGAACCCCGCCTCCGATCATTACCGGGGTGCCTTGGGTGGAAAAATGGTGGGCTAGTTGGCGGCCTTTTGAGGGCATGTCTGCTCCTGATGAGACTGTGAGGACTTTACATGTGACCTGGAAATGGTAAGAGGGGTACATGAGAAAGGGTGGGTTGGGTGTAAAAATGGTGGGCTAGTTGTGGGCTAGGTGTAAAAACGGTGGGCTAAAACGAGATAGCTTACCCCCAGCAGGAGGTCCAGAATGAAGCTGAGCTCAATGGCGCCGATCCACTGGCTGGACCCCACAAATGCTGCCTCTTTGTCGCCTATTTCCACTAGTGCCTCCTGGATGCGCCTGGGGGCATGGGACAGGTTGAAGGCGACGGGGGAAAGGGAGGCATGAAGCTGAGCTCAATGGCGCCGATCCACTGGCTCGACCCCACAAATGCTGCCTCTTTGTCGCCTATTTCCACTAGAGCCTGCTGAATGCGCCTGCGAGAGAATAAAAAAGGGGGAAGGTGGTGGTGGGGAGGGGGGAAGAGGGGGGAGCTGCAGTGTGTGTGGTGCGGTGACAAGATTGTGTGATCCAAAGGAGAAGAACGAGAAAATTATCCAGGAGGAGGAGAAACGCCAGCCATGCACCGTTCCACGAGGACAGAGAGTTTGCACTTGCGGCTCAAAACTGAGTTGAAAAGTTGACCAACGGGAGGCGAGATGGAACAAGTGGACGGTACAAGCTAAAATCTGAGAGGAAAAAATCTCGGTTTGGCATGGTACCTGTGGGTTGGCATGGCTAAAGAGGAACTGCTGCGTTTTAAGCTGACTAGAAACGTGATGTACCTGTGGGTTGGCACGGGTAGTGAGGTGTACCTGTGGGTTGGCACCGGTACTGAGGTGTACTGCTGAATGCGGAACCATGACACGATGGTCTGCAGTGAGCGATAGGCACAGCCCCAGCCCTGTAAGGATGAAGTGAAGGAAGTGGGAAGAAGAAAAGACGGAGTTGTTGTACCGAAATGTGGAAGGGAAGGAGGAAGGGGGGCACAGACACAATAATTTTTGGAGAGAAGCAGAGAAGGACACAGGAGGGAACGGGAGAGGGCCAAAAGGTGAAAAGGTGAGGAAGACGTGAAGTAAAGGGTGAAGACACGCGCTAGGAAAACTAGCAGATAGAAGCGAACGGTAAAATACGCAACCTCATGCTGTTGTCGATCCTTGCCTTCTGAGTCGACTAAAAAATCACATGAAGAAAAATGAGAAGAGAGCAGTGAAGGTCGATTCAGTACTACTTACGCTGTCATCGATCCTGTCTTGCATGTAGTGGTAATATTCATATGAGCCCTGCACCAGGTACTGCTTTGAACCTGCGCGGATGGGGAGAGGGAGGGGAGGGAGACAGTGAGAGGGAGTCAAGCTTGAAACAAGCGAGTTGTGTAAAACGATTAGCGGGTGGATGGATGGAACCAGCGGAACACATGTACACAGTAACTGAAGTTATAAATACTCTTCATCACCATCATAAAGATATGAGAATGTAATTTTGCATATACTACACAAGGAATCAACATGAGGGTGAATCTTCCACCTGCAGAATGGGGCAGGCGAGGAAGGCCCACGTGCACATCCCATAGTCGCAGACCTGTCAGAGGCAGGGAGCCGGGAGTGAAGAGGGGTGGAGACGGGTGGAGAGGGGTGGAGAGGGGTGGAGAGGGGTAGAGAGGGGTGGAGAGGGGTGGGAGAGGGGAAGGTGAGGGGAGAAGGCAAGGGAACCACTGAAGGCCCACGTGCACATCCCATGGTCGCAGACCTGCCAGAGGCAGGGAGGCAGGAGTGGAGGGGGGTGGAGAGGGGTGGGAGGAGTGAGGTGGGGGCAATGTGAGGTTATTCCACCTGCAGAATGTAACAAACAAGGAAGGCCCACGTGTACATCCCTTGGTCGCAAACCTGTCAGAGGCAGGGATGCAGGGAGGCAGGAGTGGAGGGGGGTGGAGTGGAGGGAGGAGAGGGCAAGGTGAAGGGAGAAGTAAAGGGCGAGGGAGGGGGGATGCGGCATGGGACATCAGCAAGAGCTTCAGAGGCTTTTCAGAGGTGACATAACAAGGCAAACAAGACACGACAGGAACCCACCTTTGGAGGATGCTTGGTTAGCGTCGGGTGCAGCAGTGGGGGCAGAGAAGGAGAGAGACGAGGCAATGCGCAGCATGGGGCGGTCGAGAGGCAGGCCCAGGCGGTGGTGCAGGGTCAAGCGCATGTCCACTGCGGTTGGGGGGGGTTAAGAGGGTTGTTGGATGAAAGAGCAAGGTGGGAAGCAGTGAGGAGGGGAGAGGATAGACTATAGTGATGTGGCGATGCGCAGGATGAGGCAGGCAAGAAGCAGTCAAGAGGGGCTTCTGAGAAATGGTGCAGGCAGGCAGGTCCAATGGGTGGTGCAGGGTCAGGCGCATGTCCACTGACGGAGGTGGAGGAGTGGGGTGATGGGAGGGTGGGAAGTTAAGATAAGGCAGGGATGGACGACGAGGATGTGGCGTTGAACAGCACTGTGCGATGCTCCGCAGTTAAACAAGCTGGAAAAAAAAAATATTTTCCTTCAATATTTTTTTCATAATATTCATCATGTATCTCTACGAAATCATTCTATACGGAATCATTTGACGTGGCAGTGCTCCCACCCAACTCACCCAAGCTCTGCTGCCCCTCTCCGTACGTGAGAGGGTAGATGACAGTGAGAGGGTGTGGGAAGGACGGCAGCAGCAAGTGGTATGCTCCGAACTGAACCATGTGGGTGGGGCAGGAGGAGCGAACCCATGATGAGAGGGAGAGAGGGAGGAGAAGGGGAGGGACGCAGGGAAGGGGGGAAAGGAAGGGCAGGGGCAGAGTGAGGGCTTGTTTGTGAATGGAAAAATGTGGACACAAAGATTCCTGGATCGAAATGAACTGTTGAGCAATGGGAAACGAACGGAAGGGAATAGCGGGGTGGGGGAGAAGTGGGTGGGAGTGCTCCTCGGATGGAGGAGGAATGGCAGGAGTAACGAGGGGAGGTTGCAGGAATGGGCCTACTTTGAGTCCTAGCTGGAAAGAAACGGCTGAAGCTGCATCCTCTGCTGCTCCTCTCCCATCAGCACTTCTTGCTCCTGCCCGCTTCTCCCTCTTCCCCCCCTCCTCGCCTCCCTTTCCCCCTTCACCCTTCTGTCTTTCTTCTCCCCTGCCGCCCACCATCCACTCGATCGCTTTGACTTGCCGCAACAGCCCCGGCACTACGAGACGACGCACCGCCGCCCGGGGAGATAGGTGCTGAGGAGCGAAGACGAGGGTGCTCAGGGACAGGCTTATCTGGTGCAGGTGGATGCTGGGGGCGGCTGGGGGGGGAGAAAATGGGGGGAGCGAGTGAGAGGATGTTTTAAGCATCACACAAGAGGAAGACGAGGCTACTCAGGGACAGGCTTATCTGGTGCAGGCGGATGCTGGGGGCGGCTGGGGGGAGTATGGGGGAGCGAATGAGAGGATTTTTATACATCTCAAAGTACGTAAGATAAGGCTGCTCCAGGACAGGCTTATCTGGTGCAGGTGGATACTGGGGGCGGCTGGAAAGGAGAAATTGGGGAAGTGAGCAGTCCTTACCCGGGGTGTAGCTAAGGCCAATAGGTGCACTGTTCTGCCCTGCGGATGCTGACGTGGCGGGTGGCGATTGGTTGAGCAGCAGAGAGACACGTGTGGCTGACGCCAGCTGTAAGGAATGGGCGAGTACACAGATTACGAGACCAAGGCAGAGCAAGAACGAAGGGAAGAGGAAAGCGGGAGAGTCGTTGGGAGGGTTGGGAGGAGAGGAGGGCAGGAAGTGAGCAGGCAGGAGGGGGCAGAGAAGGAGAGTGGGAGCTAACAGCACCAGCACAAGTACTCACATACCCTTTTTGAAGCTAAAGTGTCTCCTCTTCCTCCTCCTCCTCCCCCACCACCAGTCGCTCCTTTTCCCCCTTTCCCTCTCGCACCTCCCCCTTTTCCTCCTCCCCCTTTCCCCCCTCCCCCTTCTGCTGACGTCAGCAGTTCACCACACACCATCTCCTCCGCAGTCCCCCCACTATCTTTGCCACGTGTCACGCTGCCATTGGCTGCTGAGGCTCTTCCGTTCGGAAGAGAGCCAATCAGGATCGGACGCGCAGCTCCTGCAGCAGCGCTGGTGGCTGACGCTGAGCTGGCAGCTGCTGACGTGGCAGCGGAAGGCGGTTGTGGTGGGTGCAGCAACCAGAGGGCGTGAGGGCTGATGACGTCAGCTTGAATGGCAGAGAGGGATGCGGATATTGACGACGATAGGGCTGACAAAGAGGGTATATGGAGGGGATGGTGGGGAGAGAAAGGAAAGGGAGGGAGGATGAGGGGGGTTCGGGAGAGGTTTAAGTTGACTCAGAAGTCACCTGAAAGAGATGCAGATATTGACGACGATAGGGCTGGCGAGTAGTGTATATGGACGGGTTGGGGGGAGAGAAAGGGGAGGGGGGGGAGAGGAGGGGACGAGGGAAGAAAAGGGACGAGGGAATGTGTGGAAAGAGTGAGGGAGGAGCGGCTAAGGAATGGCAGAAGAATAAATACCCTGCGTGATGGGATGAATAGCAAGGCGAGGCCCACTCACACTGCTTGTCGTGGGTGTACAGTGGCAGGGCGGCTGCCACGTCACACACCAGCGGGCAGTGCGCCGCCCAAAACTCCTCCTCCAGCCGATTATTCTCGCCAGCAGCACCACTCGCACCACCAGTAGCACCATCTCGCTTTCCCCCTTCACCCTCCACCACTTCTACCTCCACGTCAGCATTCTCACTCTCCTCCTCCGCTTTAATCTCCCATGCCACGTCAGCTTCACACTCTCCTGTTTGCTTGTCGTCTCTCGTTCCCTCCTCGCCGCCGTCCTCTTCGTCTCCCTCGATCTGTTCCCGTTCCTCACATTTCCACGTGTTTTCTGTGATATCCTGACCCCACCAATCATCAACTGCCACGTCACCTCTTCTCAACTCAATTCCCGCCAATATGGATATCCTCGGAGGAATTTCACCTGACGCTAATGCGTCACTCGTCCACGTCACAATGAACGGCCGGCGTGCCAATGCAACGTCGTGGAAGATCCGCCTAAATTCGGCAATCGGCTCTCTTATAAGCGCCTGATTTTCCAGGGTAAACTCCCCTCTCACCGCAACCCCGACGACAGTGAGTCCTCCAGGAATCAGCGGCAAAAGAGCTCGCGCCTCGGACTTGGCGACGTCGCTTTTTTCGCCGCGCTGCTGGACTGCGACGTCCCTAAATCGCGGGTCTACGAGTATGCAAGAGAGAACGGAGCAGGAAGGACGTGGGTCGCGAGATGAGAAGTAAGACGCTGTCGGGCCAACTAACCAGCCGAGAATTACGGGTGAGGACGACTCGATTGGCGAATCAGAGACGGAACGAGGTTGCTTCGAAATGGCGGATCGGAGCGACGCGATCACCTGCTCGTGCAGGCGAACTACAGCCGCCATGGTGGCAACACCTGTGCTGCGGTTGTTTTACAGGTGAATTATGTGTGAGTTGAGAAAAAAGGCGAATTTTGGGGGAGATGAGATTGGGTGATGAGATTCAAGTCCGTTGCGGCTTGATGAGATGCTTTGCGAGGCAGAGCGGTTGATTTACAGTCTAGAGTGGTATGGGCAGAGTTTGAGTGAACTTCGATGAGGATGCCCAGTTGGGCTCATCCGTGAATTGCAGGGGGACCCGCAGCCAAATTTGTGCGAATACTGCCGAAGACGAAAACGTCAGCGACAGCAGTTGCGAAAATAACCTGGGAACACATGACAAAATCTAGGCGCTTGACGCGACAACATCAAGGTTTGGATGGCAGAAATCAAGGTGGGCAAAAGTGCTGATGTGCCAGCCGGGAATCGAACCCGGGTCTGCACCGTGCTGACATGGCAGGGTGCTATTCTACCACTAGACCACTGGCACTCATTTGATGTCAATGTGGTAGACATGCACTTCTATATCTTATAATTGCTTGACTTGTAAGGCTGTAACCCGCACCTCCTCTTGAATTTCTCATTTCAGCCACTTCTTTCCGTTCAATTTTCTCAGTACAGTGGCTTCTTTCAGACGTTTCCAGGCCTCCGCATTAGTTTCATCTGCCTAGATTAGCTCACTACCTCCTTAGCTATTCATCAGACTTGACTCGCACGGTAGCCATGGCGCGTCGCGACGAAAAGAAGCGACGAAAGCGAGACGATTTGGACAGCGAGGATTCAGATGAGCGCATTAGACGAAGCAGGAAGAGCCGGAAATCGCGGAAGGACAGCGACGATGACGATTCTAACGAGGATGCCTCCACGTCAGACTCCGACGGCGATCGCGGCCGCAACCGCAAACGCCGGAGCCGCGGAAGCCGGAAAAAGAAGCAGCGAGGAGGAGATTCTAGCGAGAGTGACGATAGCAGTCGTAGCCGAAGCCGCAGCAGGAGCAGAAGCAGGGGACGGAGCAAAAAGGGTAAAAGGGACAAAAAAGAACGAAGAGAGAAGAGCAAGCGGGATTCGCGCCGGCGACGCCGGGAGCGGTCAGACTCGGAGGGTTCGGAGAGCTCTGGTGGTAGTAGCGGGAGTGATAGTAGCGAGGGGAGCCCGTCGCGTGGCGGGAGGGGCGGAAAGAAAGTGTCGGAGGAGGAGCTTAGGGAGTATCTGGCGAAGCGCGCGCAGAAGAAGGCGCAGAAGCTGGCGAAGAAGCTCAAGCCGAACGCGGTGTCGGGTTACACCAACGACAGTAACCCGTTCGGCGATACGAACCTCACCGAAACGTGAGTGACGAGTCCGAGAGACGCTTAGAATTCAAGTCATGAGGCGGCTCGGAAGGTGCTGCTTGGTGGAGTGCGAGAAGAGAAGGTGGGGATGGCTGCTGAGGTGAGGGAACAGGGAGTTTTTTACGTCTGCATGAGGTGCGAGGGCACCACATGATGTGGTGACTTTTGAGGCGCCTCAAAAGTCATGAGGTGCGAGGGCACCACATGATGTGGTGACTTTTGAGGCGCCTCAAAAGTCATGAGGTGCGAGGGCACCACATGATGTGGTGACTTTTGAGGCGCCTCAAAAGTCATGAGGTGCGAGGGCACCACATGATGTGGTGACTTTTGAGGCGCCTCAAAAGTCATGAGGTGCGAGGGCACCACATGATGTGGTGACTTTTGAGGCGCCTCAAAAGTCATGAGGTGCGAGGGCACCACATGATGTGGTGAGGTAACGCTACATGCAAGAAAAGAAAGGCGCCTGCCCATGCGTGTATAACAGCCAACAGCCCTACCCTCTGCCTATCACCTATGGCACTCAAGATTGTGAGGCGAGAAGATTTGAAAGGACGTGCATGCAGCGAGGCGCCCTTTTAGCAAGAAAATCGAGAAGGCCGTGCTGCAGCCACCCATGCTCCCTCCTCTGCTTTCTCCCTCCCCTGCCCGCAGGTTTGTGTGGCGCAAGAAAATCGAGAAGGACGTGCTGCGAGGCACGCTGGACCCGCGGGAGATCACAAGTCGCTCCCTTCCGCCCCTCTCCTGTCCTTCCATGCTCCCCTGCCGCCTCCCCTGCCCCCTCCCCTGCCGCCTCCCTTCGCGTTTCCAGCTTTGTATGGCGCAAGAAGATCGAGAAGGACGTGTTGCGAGGCACGCTGGACCCGCGGGAGATTACTCTGCAGAACGAGAGGAAGCGCCTCGAGGCCCGCATGGTAAGTTGGATTGTGCTTGTTTGCATTTTGAGTCGTCTCAAAACTTGAAAACTTGTTGAGACACCGCACCTCAAGCTTGAAGGACGTGCTGCGAGGCATGCTGGACCCGCGGGAGATCACCCTGCAGAACGAGAGGAAGCGCCTCGAGTCCCGCATGGTGGGTTGGGTTGTCCTTGATTGCATTCTGTGTTGTTGCTGGTGGGTGGGTGGTCATTACTTTGAGGTGTCTCACGCTGGACCCGCGGGAGATCACCCTTCAGAACGAGAGGAAGCGCCTCGAGGCCCGCATGGTGGGTGGCCCTTCAAACCTTTTCAGACGTCTCAAAGCTCGAAAACGTACTGAAGCGTTTCAATACTCTAAGATCGTGCTGCGAGGGGCTGGACCCACAGGAGATTACCCTGCAAAACGAGAGGAATCGCCTCGAGGCCCGCATGGTGGGTCTGCTGCTGCTGCTGCTGCTGCTGCTGCTGCTGCTGCTGCTGCTGCTGCTTCCGCTGGACTGATATTTATTGATTAGATTTTGTTGTCTTGATTCCAGGCTTACCGTTTCCCATCTTAAAGAAATCACCTGTGCTCACTCCTCCTCATCTGATTACCTGCCGCCCCACCCGCACTGCCTGCCCCACCCGCCCGCAATGTCTGCCCCCCGCCTGCACTGTCATGTCTGCGCGGGTGCGTGCGAGCAGGAGGAGATTGAGAAGGTGAAGAAGCGACGCGAGGAGAGGATGCTGGAGAAGGCACAGCACGACGAGGAGATGGTGAGTTGTATGGAGAGATGGTGAGTGGTGGGGAGAGATGGTGAGTGGTGGGGAGAGATGGTGAGTGGTGGGGAGAGATGGTGAGTGGTGGGGAGAGATGGTGAGTGGTGGGGAGAGTGGTGAGCCGTCTCAAAAGTTGTCTGCTGGCTCGTTGTGTGGTCTCTTGGTTTGAAAGGCCTCGAAACGTTTATTTCATTACTGAACCACTTATGGAAATCTGTTTTGTCCTCTCGTGCATGTGCCTGAGCCTGCATGTCTCTGCCTATATGTCTGTGTCTGTGCCTGTGTGCCTGTGCCTGTATGTCTGTGTCTGTGCCTGTGGGCGTTGCTGCTGCAGGCTATGCTGGCACGTGAGAGGGCTCGAGCTGAGTTCCAAGACTGGGAAGAGAAGGAAGACGAGGTACTGTGCCTCTCTTACTCACTCTCTCGCTCAGTCATTCACACACATATACACGCACACACATGCACAAACACTCACACTTCCGCACACACACACGCACACACACACACACACGCACACACACACACACACGCACATGCAAGGAACACAGACTATTCAGGTTCCACGTGACGCAAGTATCTCATCTCAAGTTTTGAGGCGCCTTAAAAGTGAAGCAAGTAGAACATTCTAACCCCTCCCCTTCCTTCCTTCCTTCCTTCCTTCCTTCCTTCCTTCCTTCCTTCCTTCCTTCCTTCCTTCCTTCCTTCCTTCCTTCCTTCCTTCCTTCCTTCCTTCCTTCCTTCCTTCCTTCCTTCCTTTCTTCCGTGCTTCACCTGCCGCTCCTCCATCCTCTCACCTGCTCTCACCCTGTTTCACCCTCTCCCATTCCCTCGCACCCCTACTCACCCCCTCTCACCCCTCTCAGTTCCACTTTGAGCAAAGCCGAGTGCGTTCAGAGATCCGTTTGAGGGAGGGGCGAGCCAAGCCCATTGACGTGCTGGCGAGGAACCTGACGCTGTCAGGGGACTTTGACATCGAGGTCAACGAGCCGTACAAGATCTTCAAGGTGAGCTCCTTGTCGGGTGGGTGTGGTGGATGCAAGGGGTTGCTTTTTGAGTGGACTCAAAGGCCCGTTGATGTGCTGGCGAGGAACCTCATGCTCCCATTGACTATGTCATCGAGGTTAACAAACCCTACAAGATCTTCAAGGTGGCTTCTTGGTTTGTTGGATGCCAAACATTCCAAGGGTTCTGGGTTCTGGTGAAATTGGGCGGGCTTGATGGTGAAGGAAATGGAGGAAGACAGGGAGGATTTTGTCCGTTCTAAATGACTGGACACCGAGATGCACCTCGACCTCGTGTGAATTTGTTTTGAGACGTCTCAAAACAACACTTTTATCAAATGGAGGAGCACAGGGAGGATTCTTTGTTCTGAATGACTGGACACCGAGATGCACCTCGACCTCGTGTGTGTTTGATCCCCTCTCGTGGTGTGTGTGTATGCGCTCTGTCTGTTCTGTGCGTGCCTGTTGTCACCATTCACAGGGCCTAACGGTGAAGGAGATGGAGGAGCTAAAGGAGGATATCAAGATGCACCTCGAGTTTGACCGCAACAACCCCATGCACCAGGAGTTCTGGAAGGTACAGAGGGTTTTTCTATGGTGTAGAGGGGTTCTGAACGACCAGAAGGACCATAATGAAGGTCCAGAATGACCTTAAGTTCAAGTGGACCTTGATGGTTCCGTGCTTGTGTGCGTTTATGCTCATGGCATGCAGTTGGGGGCTCCTACAAATCCTCTTAAATTTTTCTCCCCTCTGCCCTTTTCCCATTCATCATTCCTAAGTTAATGCTAAACCGTACATTTGAAACCTTTGCAGGCTGGTGGTGTGCAATCACGAGATAGCAGAGACGACCAGAAGGGACATCATTGATCGGGCGAGAGTGAGGGGGGAGGAGCCTCCAGCGGACGTCCTAGAAGAGGAGAGAGGCCTGCACTCAGCAGTGCTGTCCTTTCATCGTCTACTCTTTCCCCCCTTCCTCCACACCCTTTCCCCTCTTAGGCAATGATAGTGGTGTGTAATCACGAGATAGCAGAGACGACCAGAAGGGACATCTTTGATCGGGCGAGAGTGAGGGGGGAGGAGCCACCAGAGGACGTGTCAGAAGAAGAGAGAGGCTTGCACTCAGCAGTCGTGTCATTTCATCGTCTACTCTTTCCCCCCTTCCTCCACACCCTTTCCCCTCTTCAGGCGATGATGGTGGTGTGCAATCACGAGATTGCGGAAACCACCAGAAGGGATATTATTGACCGGGCGAGAGTGAGGGGGGAGGAGCCTCCAGCGGACGTCTTAGAGGAGGAGAGAGGCCTGCACTCAGCAGTCGGGGCAGACGTGGCCGAAACTCTCGCTGTGGCGGGCAGCGAGGAACTTGAATCTGCTCCCACCCAACCTTTCATCCCTTTGATCACCCCTCCTCTTCCCCACCCCAGGCAATGATGGTGGTGTGCAATCACGAGATTGCGGAAACCACCAGAAGGGACATTATTGATCGGGCGAGAGTGAGGGGGGAGGAGCCCCCAGCAGACGTCTTAGAGGAGGAGAGAGGCCTGCACTCAGCAGTCGGGGCAGACGTGGCCGAAACTCTCGCTGTGGCGGGCAGCGAGGAACTTTCGCGCATGGAGGAGCGCATCGCCGGGCAGATGGAAACGGGCAGCGCAAAAGTTGTCGAGTACTGGGAGGCCGTGCTGAAAAAGCTGAAGATCTTCAAAGCCAAGGCGAGATTGAGGGAGATTCATGCTGATCTGCTGCGGCAGCATTTGGCTCTGCTGGAGACGGGAGGGGTGGCGAGAGGGGAGGGAGGGGTGGAGGAGAGAGAGGGAGGGGAGGGGAGAGGGGGAGGGAGAGGAGGGGAGGGGCGGGGATGGGAGGAGGAAGAGGAGGAGATGGGTGCTGTTAGTGGTACTGCTGCTGGTGGTGGTGCTGGTGGTGGTGGTGGAGGAGGGGGAGAGGAGGGAGAGCCTGGGTCGTTTTCGCCTGAATTGCTGACAATGGAAGAAGCAGCAAAGGAAGGGTACAAGGAGGGCGGAGAGGGAGCAGCGGGAGCGGGAGGAGGAGGTGCGGAGGGAGGGTTTTCACCAGAGCTGATTCACACGTATGAAGTGGATGGGACAGACGTTGTTGACCCTGAGGCAGACAAACAGGAGCTGGTAAGTAGTGTCTTAATGGGAATGAGAGACTGGGAAAAGGGTGAATGTGGGACGTGTGTTGAAGGAGAGAGGGTTTTCGCCCGAGCTGATTCACACGTATGAGGTGGATGGGACAGACGTTGTTGACCCTGAGGCAGACAAGAGAGAACTGGTGAGTGGTCTGTGAATGAGAAAGAGAATGGAGATGAGAGGATGGGACCTGGTTGAAAATGGGATGTGTGTCAAGGGAGGGAGGGGTTTCACCGGAGCCTATTCACACGTATGCGGTGGATGGGACGGACGTTGTTGATCCAGAGGCGGATAAGAGGGAACTGGTAAGCACTGGGACGCTGGACAGGTGAGGTGGGGGAGAGAACACTGAAGGGAGCTGGGAGGTGGCAGGTGGTGAGTTTATTGATTCACACGTATGAGGTGGATGGGACAGACGTTGTTGACGCTGAGGCGGATAAGAGAGAACTGGTGAGCAGTGTGTGAGTGAGGAAGAGAATGGAAACTGATTGAGCATGCGATGTGTGCTTTCTTTCACCCGAGCTGATTCACACGTATGAGGTGGATGGGACAGACGTGGTTGACTCTGAGGCAGACAAGAGAGAACTGGTAAGCAGTGTGTGAGTGAGAAAGAGAATGGGAATGAGAGGTGGATGGGACAGACGTTGTTTACTCTGAGGCAGACAAATGGGAACTGTTGAGTGGTGTGTGAATGATTTCATTTCATGGGCTGTTGTTTACAAAGCTATTACACGTAGCACATGTAGTATTACCAACATCTCTGTCATTTCCCTCCCTCCTCCCTGTCTTCCTCCCCCCCGCACCAGGAACGTAAGCGGGCTCAAATTCAGGCAGACCGGCAGCGCAGCGTCCTGGAAGCTTCTGGCGCTGGTGGTGGTGACGTCAGTGCAGCAGAGAGGGCTCTGGTAGTGAGGGCGCCTGCTGACGTGGCAGCAGCAGGGGACGGCCAGCTCAGCGCGGCAGAGAAGGCCGCAGCCAATAAGATGATGGGACAGGATCCTGGTGACGTGGCGTTTGGTGCCGGGGCAGAGGTGCCTCTTGAGACTCAGGTGAGATGTCAGGTGGAGAGTCAGGTGATAGTTCAGGCCAGTCAGGTTGGTTCTCCGTTAATTTGAGACCTAATTTCCAAAGTCTTTTTTTAATCAAAGTACCTGGATCTTTCGCCTGTGACAATCTCCCTTCGAATGCACACAGCAAATCCTATGGCATGGCTGCATGATAAGTGTACGGCCATTAAGGCCATGCAGGGCCATTCGAAATTGCCCCCATGCAAAGCTCAACATGATCCCTCTACAAATCCTGTCCTGTCCTCTCCACACCCCGTCCTCCTTGGCTCCCCCCCTCACCCCTCTCCCCCGACCCGTTCTCCCCACGCAATCAGGTGTACTGGTGGCACGACAAGTACAGGCCGCGCAAGCCCGTGCGGGCCCACAAGCTCAACACTCACCCCTCTCGAATCCCGTTTCCATTTCCCCACACCCCGACACCTTCTTGTCTCCCCGCCATCAGGTGTACTGGTGGCACTACAAGTACCGGCCGCGCAAGCCCA
The DNA here is from genome assembly GCA_947470075.1 of Closterium sp. Yama58-4. NCBI lineage: Eukaryota > Viridiplantae > Streptophyta > Zygnematophyceae > Desmidiales > Closteriaceae > Closterium > Closterium sp. Yama58-4. The sequence goes on along the minus strand of CANIUD010000416.1, from coordinate 147,338 downwards.
AGTATTTCAACCGAGTGCACATGGGGTATGAGTGGAACAAGTACAATCAGACACACTACGACCACCACAACCCGCCGCTCTGAATCCTGATTCTCCTTCATCCCGGTTTCCCTGCTTCCCCTCGCCCTTGCTCCCCTTACTCCTCTTGCCTGTCTCCGCTCCTTCGTTCCCTTGGAATCTGCCCTACCCTTCTGGATCAGGTGTACTGGTGGCACGACAAGTACCGGCCGCGCAAGCCCAAGTATTTCAACCGAGTGCACACGGGGTACGAGTGGAACAAGTACAACCAGACGCACTACGACCACGACAACCCGCCGCCCAAGATCGTGCAGGGATACAAGTTCAATATCTTCTATCCGGATCTGATTGACCGCTCCAAGCCGCCCAGTTACCACATTGAGAAGGACGGCAGTGCGGACGGCGAGACTTGTCTCATTCGCTTCCACGCCGGGCCGCCCTATGAGGACATTGTGAGTGGCTCCCTTTGTTTTGAGTTTTTTTATTTTGATTATTGTTTTTAATACTATTGTTATTATTCCCTTCAATCATGTCATGGTCATCATTCCCTTCATTCCAGTCGTAGTATTCATTTCTTTCCCCTTTTTTTCGCACTCTGCCAACTGTCTAGCAGGCATTCATGCTTCCATACTTCCACCCCCACTTTCCCCTCCTTTTCCTGTCAGGCGTTCCGCATAGTGAACAAGGAGTGGGAGTATTCGCACAAAAAGGGCTTTAAGTGCACGTTCGAGCGCGGCATTCTGCACGTCTACATCAACTTCAAGCGCCACCGCTACCGCCGATAGGCTGTCTGTCGGGCTGTGGAGGCTTGTCGCGACTGCCGATTGGCACTGTCACGCTCTGTTCTGGACATCTTCTGAATTACAGTGTTGTGAGGTGTTACAGCATGCTTGCATGTGGGCTTGCTTACGCGCATTCACATCAAGTTTATGTGCTGCCACGCCACCCACCGCTAGCACCGATACCGTACGACCTCTCATGCGGAGGAGGTTCGTCTTGTCGCTACTGCCGAGCGTCGGTCATGCCGTGCCTTTTGAGGCGCCTCAAAAGGATTGTTTCGTCGCTACTGCTGATAAGCGTCAGTCAGTCATGCCATGCTGTGGATGCTTGTGTGTTACAGTCGCGTGATTTCAAACCAAGTCGTCAACCCCGACCTTGTTTATACAAGACAGTTCAGTTCATTGCCCACGCACGCTCCTACTACTATCAGTCACACCTGTGAACTTCCTTGCAGGAGTGCTAAGCACCAGAGCAAAGGTGCATGCCAAGACAATGTCTTCAGTTGCACTTGTATTACCCCAACGTCACAAACAACAGCGAACCAAAGAACAGCAGCAAACGTGCTTCTTCATTGGATTGCCCTGCCACCTCGAAATCCTGGTGAAACTCTCTTGCAAGTCATCTCCTGGGTCATCTCTTTTAAACCTCCGACCCTAACTTCTCCCAGCATCCTGTACCAGTTCTACAGCGAATCCTTTTCACCTTTCCCTGTACCTTCCTCCTCGCCTCCAGCACCTCTTCAGCAGAAGCAGCCATGAGTCTGTGGAACGCCACCATCTCCTCCAGCTCGCTCGTATGCAGCACCTCCAGTGCCCCTTGCTTCTATGCTCCCCTCCAACCCTTCCACCCCAACCCCCCTGGCCCCCACGTGTCAACTAAGCCTCTCCCCGTGCCTTCCGCCTCCAGCACCTCTTCAGCAGAAGCAGCCATGCGCCTGTGAAACGCCACCATCTCCTCCAGCTCGCTCCACACAATCCCCAGCCCTCCAGAGCATCCACTACGCCTCTCCCTGTGCCTTCCGCCTCGCCTCCAGCACCTCGTTAGCAGAAGCAGCCATGCGCCTGTGGAACGCAACCATCTCCTCCAACTCACTCGTGTGCAGCGCCTCCAGTGCCCCATGAATCCACACTGCCCCATACTGCTGCACTTCCACACACTCACATTCACTACACCTCTCGTGACTCCACTATGCCTCTCCCCGTGCCTTCCGCCTCCAGCACCTCTTCAGCAGAAGCAGCCATCCGCCTATGGAAAGCCACCATCTCCTCCAGCTCGCTAGTATGCAGCGCCTCCAGTGCTGCCCGCGCTGCCGACCGCTGGTTTCGTCTCCGTTCAAGCTCCTCTTTGATGTGGGACGCGTTGCGCACTGTAGCACCCAGCTGGGATAGCATCTTCACCTGCTGCCCTGACAGGGGCGTGAGCTCCTGGAGCGCCGGAGGGAAGGGGGAAGGACAATGATGCGAGATGAATGCGCAAGCTCAAGCGTTGCAGGTTCATTTCCACAAGCCTGGCATTGCATAGAGCGAGCATTTCACCTTAAGAAAACGAGCCTCTCACCTTGAGAAAACGAGTCTCTCACCTTGAGGAGAAAACGAGCCTCTCACCTTGAGGAACGACGCCCCAATCGCCAGCTCCTGCTTCTCCTCTGGCAGCGACGGCAGCCCGCCAAACCCTCCAACCCCTCCCAACCCCCCTGCTGACCCGCCCGCCTGCTCTCTCCTAATAGCCGCAAGCGCCGACGTCCCCCCTTTCTCCGTGGCGTTGCGGCGCAGCACCACCCTCTCCTCGTACACCACCTTGGCGGCGTGAAAGCTTTTCTGAATGCGCAGCCGCCGCCGCTCCAGCTCCTCCTCCCACTCCCTCCCCTGCTGCTGCTTCTTCTGCTGCTTCTCCGCCTCTGCCTCTGCCGCCGCTGCCGCCGCCGCCGCCGCCGCTGCTTCTGCCCCCGGTGTTTTCCCGCTGGATGACCCTACCCCTGTCGTTGCTCCTGTGCGTGCTGCCATGCTGCTTCCTCCTGTCGCTCCTGCTTCTCCTCCTCCTGATTGGGATAGAGCCGCCATGCCAGTAACCAGGCTGTCGGTTGCGTCGGCGGCAGCGTCAACTGCTGCAATGGCGGCAGCAGCAGCGGCAGCGATGCTGGTGGGAGGGGCAGTGAGGGCAGCTGGACGGGGGATCCTTGGACGCACCTTGCGCTCATATGCCACCACTGCTGCCACAAACTCCTGAGTGAGGGAGCGAGGGAGGGAGTGCATGAGGGAGGTAAGGGAGTCAGGGAGTGAAGGTGGCTGGGCGGGGGATCCTTGGACGCACCTTGCGCTCGTATGCCACCACTGCTGCCACAAACTCCTGAGTGAGGGAGGGAGCGAGGGAGGGAATGAGTAAAGTGAGTTAGTGAGAGAGGGCGGCTGGGCGGGGGATTCTCGGCCGCACCTTCCGTTCATATGCCACCACTGCTGCCACAAACTCCTGAGTGAGGGAGTGAGAGTGAGTGAGTGAGTGATGAAATGAGCAGTACAACGACTGAGTGGGCGAGGGAGCAAGCAGACCAGCACACAAGACAGGCAATTAGAACCGGCGGGCTTAGAACCTCCCCGTCCTGGAAGAGGCTCATGCGCTCCGGTGGGTGGAACTGCAGCCCCACGAAGAAGCCCCCCCAAAGTATGCATCACAGCGTTCAGGCTGCTTCAATAGAGTGCTCAACCCAGCACGCACCTGGTATGCTCTGGGACATTCGGGGTACTCGAAAACTTCCCGAGGCGAGCTGGGGCCTCCCCCAGGTGCCACCTCCCCATCCTGGAAGCGCCTCATGCGCTCCGGGTGGAACTGCAACCCCACGAAGAAGCCCCCCCGCGGCGGGCAGTGCACGTCCGGGTCATAAAAGGCCTCTATCAGCCCGTCTGCTGCGAATGCCATGGGACGGAACCGGGAGGCGAGCACCCTCACGCCCTGATGCAGGGAGGGGTGAGACAAGGGTTAGAGAGGCTTGGTTGTCAACATGCTGTCAGGAGTCACATTCAGGAAAGGGCAGTGCACGTCCGGGTCGTAGGAGGCCTCTATCAGCCTGTCTGCTGCGAATGCCATGGGGCGGAACCGAGAGGCCAGCACCCTCACGCCCTGATGCAGGGGGGCAGGGAAGGGAAGAGGAGAGGTGGATGCCAGACAGAATGTTGTCAGGTGTCACATTCACGGGCGGGCAGTGCACGTCCGGGTCGTACAAGGCCTCTATGAGCCCGTCTGCTGCGAACGCCATGGGGCGGAACCGAGAGGCCAGCACCCTCACGCCCTGGTTTGGAGAATGGAGGGGAATGGGGAAGACAGGGTTGTCAAGTGCTGCGTGTGTGGGGAATGGGCAGTGCACGTCCGGGTTGTAGAAGGCTTCAATAAGTCCGTCTGTTGCAAATGCCATGGGGCAGGCACTGCATGTTGGGCGGGGGGGCGTGTAAGGCCTCTATCAGACCGTCCACGTAGAACGCCATCTGGTGGTGGTGGTGGTGATGACCTAAAACCTTACTTGGTCGTGGTAACCTGAAATCACACCTGGTGGTGCAGGTAGCCTGTGCCTTCTCGCCCATACACCTGGTGGTGGTAACCTGTACCCGCAACACACACACACACCTGGTGGTGGTAGCTGTTGACGAGCAGCTCGTTCTCCCCCGTGGCCTCACGGCTCTTCTCCAGCGACCCTTCAAACAACTTCACTGCCGGTAACCTGAACCCACGCACCCTCTCACCTGGAGATCTCACCCTGTAACCTCTCACCCTCGCACACACACACCTGGTGGTGGTAGCTGTTGACGAGCAGCTCGTTCTCCCCCGTGGCCTCACGGCTCTTCTCCAGCGACCCTTCAAACAACTTCACTGCCGGTAACCTGAACCCACGCACCCTCTCACCTGGAGATCTCACCCTGTAACCTCTCACCCTCGCACACACACACCTGGTGGTGGTAGCTGTTGACGAGCAGCTCATTCTCCCCAGTGGCCTCACGGCTCTTCTCCAGCGACCCCTCAAACCACTCCGCCAGTGGCGTGTCCGGCACCACATAGATGGGGTGCCGATGCCCGTCTGGGGTTTTGGGTTTCCGATGGGAGAGGGCGAGAGAAGGGGAATGAGATGGAAGGGGAAGGAGATGGGAGGGAATTGGTATGGTGATTGAGTTGTCAGAATGCTCTTTCACCCACTCCGCCAGTGGCGTGTCCGGCACCACATAGATGGGGTGCCGATGCCCGTCTGGGGCGGGAGGGGGCGGGAGGAGCGGCGAGGAGGAGAGGGGAGATATGCGAGAGGATTGGTGCGTGAATTTCCAACGACCCCTCAAACCACTCCGCCAGTGGCGTCTCCGGAACCACATAGACGGGGTGCCGATGCCCGTCTGAGATGGGAGGGGGTGCGAAGAGAAGGGAGATATGCGAGAGGGAAGGTGCTTGAATCTCCAGCGACCCCTCAAACCACTCCGCCAGTGGCATGTCCGGCACCACATAGATGGGGTGCCGATGCCCGTCCGGGGTTTGGGGTTTTCAAACGTTCGGAGCGAGAGGAGGGGAAAGAGATGGGAGGGGATTGGAATGATGTTTGGCACCACAAAGATGGGATGCCTTTGCCCGACTAGGGTGAGGGAGAGGAGAGGAGAGATATGGGAGACGGATGGAGCTTGCGTAACCAGGAAGCCCCTCAAACCATTCTTACTTCCTGTAAAAAAAAAAAAAAAACCCATTCCATTCAACGAGTTTTTGAATTCCTACACAAAGGCCCTCATTTTCTCAACACCCGAATACCCCTTGTCTTTTCTTCTCTGTTGTGTTCTGACTCTCACCATAGTCATTGTAGTCAATGTGCTTCAAGTCGAGCCCCTTGCGCGATGTGACCTCCGTCTCCACGTCCTGATGTTGAGGCAGGGGAGGCAGGGAAGGCAGAGGGACAGGAGGGAGGGGAGGAGGGGAGGCAGGGGAAGAATGGGGGGAGAGGACGGGGTGGACAAGGAGCTCAAAGTTTCAATCCGCCTGAACTGACGCCTCAAAGGTGGGTGCGGTCTGAGAGATAGCGATGGGGTACCTGGTAGAGGGATCCTCCAGACACCACGTTCAGCACTTGGCTCCCGCGGCAGATCCCGAGGTACGGTCGACCGCTCCAAGCACCTCCGATTGCTGAGGCGCTTGAGAGATTGCCTGGTAGAGGGATACCCCCGATGCCACGTAAAGCACTTGGCTCCTGTGGCAAATCCCGAGGTACGGAATCGACAACATTGAGAAACATCAAAAGATGAAATACCTGGTAAAGAGACCCTCCAGACGCCACGTTGAGCACTTGGCTCCCGCGGCAGATCCCGAGATACGGAATCGACCGCTCCAGGCACCTCCTTGCGAGCGACAGCTCGATCGAGTCTTTAGCCTTATCTATCGCCGTGTCGCTGGCGTGCGCGGCGCGGATCTCCGCGATTTCCTCGGGTGACAGGTCAGCAGTGAGCTGGCTGTCGTAGAGCTCGGGGTCGATGTCCTCGCCCTCGCACAGCAGCACGCCGTGGATCGGCTCGAACGCGTCCAGCAGGGACGCCACGCCAGGGACACGTGGCACGATCACGGGGACTGCGCCGTACGCGACGATCAGATCGAGGTGGTATTCACCTGCGGACGAAGGGGTAAATGATGTAGTTTCGGTGTAGTTGGGTGAAATTTGACAGATTGTTTTTTAGGCATGGTAGTCTGGAGGAAAAAATGTCTCGCAGTCTGGAAGTATCGTTCCTATTCTTCCCAGGAAGAAGAGACTAAGGTGTTGGTCTGTACGTTTGTTCTCTGAATAGCAGCAGAAACCTCTCTTACCTACGAAATCGACGAACTTGTTCTTGCGAAGAGTTCGTCGCGACACGATCAGGACACGTGGCAGGCCCTCGGACAGCTTCTCCGCGTCCTCTTTAGCCGCGTTGCCCACGTCAGGATCCACGTCATCATCCTTGTCCTCATCCTCTACAGGACGGTTCTCGTAGTAATCAGCCATCGTGTCGACTAACGCACAAGTACACCTTAATCTCCTATGTCTCCTAGGTCTGAGGCCAATCTTCTACTTTTCCTTACTCTTCAAGGAATGGTCTTGCCTGCACACTGATCGAATCAAAGTCCGCGCAGCAACGTTTTGCCTGATCGAGAGACACAGACACAGACAACCACGTCAACCGGAAACGAAATTGCGTGGCGTCCTCGTTAATATCAATGAAAATCACCACACACAGTCCACAGAAGCAGGTGGTACCTGGTCCCGATGACCTCACTAAGCAGGATTGTCGGTAATGGCCTGGACTGAAAGGTATAGCTTGTAAAATGTCACCTTGAATCTGTCTCCAAGGTTTCTCAGAGAGACTCTCTAGCTGGGAAAATAACTTCACTAGCAGCTAAATTTGGACTCTTCGAATTCTCAAGGGGCAGCGCCGCCTGACATGACATTGGATCTGACGGCAGATGAGGTGGAAAGGTCACGGCCACGTGGAGTGGATGGGGCTCTTCCTCTCTGGGATTCGCTGTTCTTGTGGCCGCATCTCCACGTGGAAGCGCCTCATGAATCGTGCGCGCGTGTGGGGCACAGCGAAGCCGAACTCACCACGGGTCATATCCTTGCTATGGGAAACCTCATTTCACACAGGATGCTACCTTATTTGTGCAAACGAGTATAAGCTTACGAAGCAAACATCCACTGTTTTCCAACCACCGTTGCATTTTACCTCTGCAGCGCTGGCAATTCCCGGGGTTTCCCCAGCCACACAACCCTGATCTCCCCACCCACTCCCCTCCCCCCATCTTCTCATCCCCAGCATTCACTCCGTTCCTCCCTCTCCACTCCGCTCTTCCCTCCTCTCCTTCCTCTCCTCTCCCTCTCACGCTACCAGCAGGAACAAAAGCTGGGCCTGCTCGAAGTTTTGGTCCTCTTTTTCCGGCCAGACTTTCTGGTTGGGGTAGTTCATCGTTCCAGCGGAGCACGGAACCTCGCATTGTCACACTTTCTCATTCTCCTCGCTTTTTGCTTCTGTATCTCTGTGCTCTCGCGTGCGTGAGCTTGCTTTAACGCGTCGCGTCGCTATCCCGTTTGTTCCGTTCCTCGCGCGAGGGTTTAATCCGCCATGGGGAAGAAGCTTCTAGCTGAGAATGCAGAAATTTCAACGGAAGGCGCAATTACTGACGCGCGAATTGCGGACGACAAGCGAGAGGCGAAGAAGGCCAAAAAGGAGAAGAAACTCAAAGCCGAGAAGAAGCGGAAACAGGAAGAATTAAGCGGTGAAGCTCCGGAGGCAGCTGCGCCTGCTCCGGCGAAAGGCGAGAAGAAAAGCAAGAAGAAGCAGCGCGCCGATGGCGTCTCTTCGCCAGGCGCTTCCCCCGATTCTTCCGCCGACAGAGCCTCCTCACCCCCCGCCGCCTCCCCCGCCGCGCCTCCCGCGCCGGTCCACGCGAAGCTCGAGAGCTGGGCTGACGTGGACGTCCGCGTGGAAGGTGTAGAGATCGACGGTGCAGATTCGTCCTCCGCGGCGTGCCAACCTCTCCGCCCGCTGACCACGTTCGCGGAAGCCGCGCCGCAGGTCCCCGCGGATCTGCTCTCCGCGTGCGCGTCGTTCGCGTCGCCCTCCCCCATTCAGCGCTGGGCGTGGCCCGTGTTGCTGCGCGGACGTGATCTGGTGGCGGTGGCGGCGACGGGCTCGGGGAAAACTCTCGCGTTCGGAATCCCCGGGCTGAAGCACGCGCTGGAAGTGCGCAAGGCGGGCGGAGGCGGAAGGGGGAAGCGGGGTGGGTCCGCGCAGCCGTCGATGCTGGTCGTTGCGCCAACGCGCGAGCTCGCGCAACAGGTGGGGGAATTATTATTGCCAGGAAGGGATTTGCGCGAATATGCAGTGAGGCTTGCGCGCTCCTTTCCCTTCCCTTCCTCCGCTTCCGCTGAACGTTCCAAACTCCCGTCTCTCTCTCCCCTGGTCTGCTCCGCGTTTCCCCGCCAGATCGCGGAGGTGCTAGAGGCGGCGGGGAAGCGATGCGGCGTGGGGGTGGTGTGCGTGTTCGGCGGCGCTTCGAAAGGCGGTCAGCGGGCCGCTCTCGCGCAATCGCCGGGCGTGGTGGTGGCGACGCCGGGCCGCCTTAAAGACCACATGCAGGACGGCACCATCTCCCTCGCGGCTGCATCCTTCGTGGTGAGGATCGGTACTCAGCAGTGTAAAGGCGTGCTCACTGGTTCGGTGCGGCTACGCATTAACACCAGGTGCTGGACGAGGCGGATCGCATGCTTTGCATGGACTTCGAGCTGAAGCGATTCTCGTAAACATCTGTGTGACCCTGTCTTTACCCACGTGGCTCCCTGCCTGTACCCACGTGCCTCCTCACATTACCACCAGGTGCTGGACGAGGCGGATCGCATGCTTGACATGGTCTTCGAGCCGTCTGGAGAATATTCACTCTCGTTAATATCTGTGTGACCCTGCCTGCCTGTACCCACGTGGCTCCTCTCTCCAGGTGTTGGACGAGGCGGATCGCATGCTGGACATGGGTTTCGAGCCGGACATCCGCGCCATTATGCAAGCCACCCCGGCCGGTGAGTCAGTCGCGTACACGCGCCATGGGAAAAGGGCGAGTATAAGCGAGTTGCGGATGGCGATGAGCAGGGGAAAGGAACGGGTTGTGGGGGAGCGAGGCGTGGAGGGGGTTGGAAAGGGAGGGGTGTGGTGGGGGTTTGTGGGCTGGTGATGCGTGGTGCACGGTTCAGTGGTTGCTGTATGGTACTAGAGAGCGAGAAATCACTGTTGGCTTGAGCTATGCTGCCCCTCGTGCCTAAGGTGTTTGCCGCGTGCCCATTCTCCCACCTCCTCTCCCCCACAACCCGTTCTTCCTGCTGCTCTTGTGCCACGTGTCAGACCGCCAGACTGCCATGCTGAGTGCCACGTGGCCGCCTGAAATCTCCAAGCTGGCCAGCGATTTCCTCAAGAACCCCATCAAGGTGAATTTGCGAGCAACTTGTTTGCGGATGTGAGTGTTTTTTTTTGTTTTTTTTTTTTTTTTTAATCTGATGTTCCGTTTTTCCTTGTGGTGTGGCATGGCATGGCAGGTGATGGTGGGTCGGAGCACGGGGGGCATGTCAGCCAACGACGATGTGACGCAGATAGTGGAGTCTACTTTTGAGGGCCCTTTAAATTTTCGCCTTTCATTATACTTTTTGCACTGACATTGTATGGCATGGCATGGCACGGCATGGCATGGCATGGCATGGCAGGTGATGGTGGGGCGGAGCACGGGGGGCATGTCAGCCAACGACGACGTGACGCAGATAGTGGAGGTGGTGGAGCCGTGGCAGAAGAACAAGCTGCTCGTCTCGCTGCTCCAGAAATACCACAAGTCCAGGAGGTGAGCACATGTGGGGGGCTGGGCTGGGGCTGTTTGGTTTCGCAATGCAGCAGAAGCTAGGGTATGTGAAGGCAAGGTGCAGTGGTGACAGCAGGGGCACAGGGTGGAGGTGGTGGAGCCGTGGCAGAAGAACAAGCTGCTCGTCTCGCTGCTCCAGAAATACCACAAGTCCCGGAGGTGAGCGGGAATGAGGACCGTTGAGAGCGACGGTGGGGTGTTGTGAGGGTTGCGAGGGGCTGTTCGTTGCTGCAAGGGGGCGATTTTTCGGGCTCTTTGGTTTGCAGCAGTGTCATGAATGTGAGAAGGCAAGGTGCAGTGATTACAGGGGCAGACATGATCCCGTGGCAGAAGAACAAGCTGCTTGTTTCGCTTCTCGAGAAATACCACAAGTCTCGGAGGTGAGCAGCACTGCTGGGTAGTTTTCAGAGGCGTTGAGGGAAATGTTGAGGGGCTCTGAGTGTCTGGGAGTGGCGGTAGAGGAAGCAGCAGGGGTTCTTTGGTTTTGCACGGCAACAGAATGGTGGATATGCGAAGGCAGGGTGAGGTGGTGGTTCTAAGGGGATTGTGGAGGTGGTGGAGCGATTTCACCATTATAGCGCCATTGCCATCACTGGTATTTCACAGTAGCGGATTGCAGCAAAGATGCATCTTTTGAGTCGACTCAAAAGTCAGAGGTGGTGGAGCGATCTCGCCATTATAGCGCCATTGCCTTCATTGGTATTCCATACCAGGGGATTGCAGCAAAGATGCGTCTCAATTTCCCGAGTCTGAGCCTTCCCCCTCCCTTCACCGTTGGTGAAGGGGAATGGAGGCAGTGCTGCTCGTTTAATGTTACTGAGCTGCTACCCCTCAAAGCCCCATCCTTACATGCTTGCCCTTTGTCATCATCTCACTCACATGCATCCCATCCTCTTATCAAGCAATGGGAGAGGCAGCAAAGATGCTTTTCCAATTTCCCGAGTCTGATGCTTCCCTCCAATCTTCACTCCTAGAGTGAAGGCGAAGGGAGGCAGTGCTGCTCGTTTAATGCTACTGAGCTGCTACCCTGCCCGGCAAGCCTCACGCACGTTTTTACAACATGATGCATGCCTCGGTGTCATGTCATCCCATCATCCCATCATCCCGCCATTCACTGGGGAAGGCAGCAAAGATGCTTCTCAATTTCCCGAGTCTGAAGCTTTTCCTGCTCTTCACACCGTGTGAAGGTGAAGGGAAGCCATGCTGCTCGTTTATTGCTCCTGAGCTACCTCCCCTTTAAAATCACATCCCGTAATGTATGCACACATGCCTTGGTGGTGCTGTGTATGTAGTGTGCATTCTTTTGCGTGCGTGCATGTGCGCGTGCATGTGCGCGTGAATGTTTGTGGTCTAAAACGGGGGGAAAGAACGGATCGAAACAAATCTTCCCTCCCTCCGGTTCTTTGCCCCGTATCAAATTGTCCACCCTCTCTCTTCTCGTCTCTGTGCTTGTGTTTGTGCTCAATCTACAAGGTGGAGGCAGAGCGGAATTGAAAACGTACTTTTTTTTCTTCATTCCCCTCTGTCCTCCCTCCCTGCCCGCTCCCCATTTGCTGCCCTCCTCCTGTCCCTCTCCCAGCAACCGTGTGCTCGTGTTTGTGCTGTACAAGGTGGAGGCAGAGCGGATCGAAGCACTGCTGGCGTCGCAGTAAGTTTGTTTCCACAACTCTCCCTCCTTCCTCCCTGCACTCCCACACTCCCTCTCCCCATTCTCCAACTCGCACACTTCCCCTCACACCCCCTCACACCGCCTCTCCCACCCTCCCTTCACACAACTCCATTCGCACCCCTCTTGCTCTCCCTCTCCCACTCCCGCTCCCTCTCCTTCCTCTCCCTATCCCTCTCCCTCTCGAAAGTCACCTCTCCTGCTCTTTCCTCTCGCCCTCATAGCTCTCATCTCCTCCTTCTTTTCCCTGCCTCCTTCTTTTCCCTGCCTCCTTCTTTTCCCTGCCTCCTTCTTTTCCCTGCCTCCTTCTTTTCCCTGCCTCCTTCTTTTCCCTGCCTCCTTCTTTTCCCTGCCTCCTTCTTTTCCCTGCCTCCTTCTTTTCCCTGCCTCCTTCTTTTCCCTGCCTCCTTCTTTTCCCTGCCTCCTTCTTTTCCCTGCCTCCTTCTTTTCCCTGCCTCCTTCTTTTCCCTGCCTCCTTCTTTTCCCTGCCTCCTTCTTTTCCCTGCCTCCTTCTTTTCCCTGCCTCCTTCTTTTCCCTGCCTCCTTCTTTTCCCTGCCTCCTTCTTTTCCCTGCCTCCTTCTTTTCCCTGCCTCCTTCTTTTCCCTGCCTCCTTCTTTTCCCTGCCTCCTTCTTTTCCCTGCCTCCTTCTTTTCCCTGCCTCCTTCTTTTCCCTGCCTCCTTCTTTTCCCTGCCTCCTTCTTTTCCCTGCCTCCTTCTTTTCCCTGCCTCCTTCTTTTCCCTGCCTCCTTCTTTTCCCTGCCTCCTCCTTTTCCCTGCCTCCTTCTTTTCCCTGCCTCCTTCTTTTCCCTGCCTCCTTCTTTTCCCTGCCTTATCTGTTATCTCCTGCTCCCCTCTCTCCACCGCAGCGGGTTCAAGGTGGGGGGCATTCACGGCAACAAGAACCAGAGCCTGCGCACCAAGGCCGTCAATGAATTCAAGAGCGGCGCTGTTCCCGTGCTGGTGAGAGTGGTTGCTAGTTCTGGTGAGAGTAGGAACGTGCTGGTGAAAGTGGTTGCTAGTGGTGCTGTGCTGGTGCGAGTATTGTTGTGTACACAAACACAACAAGAACCAGAGCCTGCGCACTAAAGCAGTCAATGAATTCAAGAGCGGTGCTGTTCCCGTGCTGGTGAGAGCAAAACTGCGCCCTTCTTTCTTGTTGTTAGGACGTTGCTATTCTCTCGTGATTGCTTGCTTCCTCCTTAGTGCAAGGAGGGAAGGAGGGAAGGAGGGAAGGAGGTGGCATCAGTATTCCACCTCCTCCCCTCCCACAACGCCACTCTTTTTCCACGTTCCTGATCTCCCTCCACGCCCTCACTAAATCCCAATTTTGGCTTTCATTTTTTTTTCCCACCTGCTCCATTCGTTCGTTGTGCCAGGTGGCTACTGACGTGGCAGCAAGGGGGCTCGGCATTCCCAATGCCCTTCCTCACCCTTCCTCCACTCCATTCCCGCATTCCTCCCACCTACCTGCCTTCCTTTGCTTTGCCAGGTGGCCACTGACGTGGCAGCAAGGGGGCTCGACATTCCCAACGTCGAGTGAGTGCTGGGATGGTTGCAGAGTGCATGGTAAATGCATGGGAGATGCATGGCTATTGCCTGGAAAAATGTATGGGCGTGGATGGGAGCTGCATGGGTAATGCATGGGAGATACATCAATGTGCATGAAAAATGCATAGCTTAATGTTTTCCATCTGCTGTTGCTCCATCTTCCATGCCGTTCTCTCCCAGGGTGGTCATCAACTGCACCTTCCCCCTCACCACGGAGGACTATGTACATCGAAACTTTGATGACTGCTTTGCACCCTGCCTCAACTGCTCCTTTGATCCCCCCACCACATCTGCCCGCTGCCAGGGTGGTCATCAATTGCACCTTCCCCCTCACCACCGAAGACTATGTGCATCGAATCGGCCGCACAGGCAGGGCGGGCAACAAGGGAATAGCACACACGCTCTTCACTTCTGAGGATAAGGTGGGGTGCGGTGTAGCGTGGTGGGGTGTGGTATGGGGTGAGGTACTGTATACGTGTTGTTGGCCAACAAGGGCATAGCCCACATACTGTTTTACTGGGGAGGAGAGGACAAGGGCACATAGGATATGTAAGGCATAGCCAATCTGCTTCCATCCACTACTGTCACATTCAGGTGGGTCGAACTTTGAGTCGACTCGTAAGTTACCTTCGTTACAGTCACATGCAGTCCCCGTTTCCTATGTATCAATTTCCAACATACATTATGTGCCAATCTGCTTCATTGCACTCCCCTTCGTTACAGGCACGCGCAGGCGAGTTGGTGAATGTGTTGCGGCAAGCCAACCAACCAGTGCCTGAAGGTCTCTTCAAGTTTGACCTCTCCGTCAAGAAAAAGGTCATCAGCAGTCAAGATGTATCTTGTGCTGTGAACATTTATACTGAGTTCATTCAATACTTCTATGCAGCTCACAGCCTTGTGTTTGAGCTGCCATGTTGCAGTATGCTTGCATTGCATCATCTTGTCACATTCCATTCCACCCAAGCTAATGATAGCTGTCCTTTCCTCCCCGTTGTGCAGGAATCCAAGCTGTATGGTGCACATTTCAAGGACATCTCTCAGGTCACTAAGAAGGCAACCAAGATTACGTTTGACTCTGACGACGATGAGTGAGCATGTGGGTGATGGATGTGCTGGACAAATCGGCGTTCCTTGGCTGGGTCCAGCCTGAGTCCATCTTCAGAATTGCCAGTGTGAAAAAATATAACCAAGAATACTACATTTTCCATGCGCTGCTGAACGTGCAAATCCTGTTATAAAACGTTTATAAAATGTTTTACATTCATCATTAGCTAGCTAGAGTCTTGCACCTCTGATTGTTGTTTGTGTCCTGGTCTTGTTTCGACAATAACATGCCGCAAGCCGATTCCTCGCGGTGTTCCTCGTAACGCGTATGTGACTGGGGATCGCATCCGTTCAAACGATGCACATCGCGCGCTTCTTGGCGAGGAGCGGGTCTCCTCTCCTCCCAGATGTGTTGCTTCATTTCGGTCGAGCAGGGCAAATGCAGCACTTCCATCCTTCCCCCTTTCTGACAAGTTCGAGGCTGCATCCCTCGCAATACGCCTCTGTTATTTCGCCCGCCTTCGTAATCTGCGTTGATCCACAGCAGCCAGAACGGAGCACTGTACAACCAGCGCGGGCTGTTCCTGACAGGTCGTTCGCTCTACACGTCTTGCCTACCATCGCGTGATCTTGTCAACTGCGCTGCGACACAACATTTGATTTTTTTAATCTTCACGTGACGACAGCTTGGTCTAGTACATCATTCTTCTCCGTTTCGAACAGAACCTTAGCGCGGCATGGCCACTCGGCGTGGTCGTTCTGCTGCTACTGATGCCGCCTCGACACCGACTATGAGTACCGTTGATGCTCCTGATCAGGTGGAGGAGGTTACACCAACTCCAGAAGCCGAGTCCATTTTTATTAAAATTGTCAGCGGTGAAGGGGTCGAGGTGCAGTATAAGGTGAAAAAAGGCGCTCGGATGCAGAAAGTATTTGACGCGTACGAAAAAAAGGTCGGCGCTACACCTGGTTCTCTGATCTTCACGTTCCATGGCAAGCGCGCGCAAGGGAGGGACACGGTGGAAGTGATTGGACTGAAGAATAACTCCGTTTTGGAAGCGAATCAGCTAAAAATCGCAGGCTAATGTAGAGGCTTCGCTCCGTCAGATCCTCAGGGTGCGGTATCTTGCAGGGTGTTTCTTATTTACCCATGTGTCCTGGTTCCTGATCATGCCAGGATAAAGTAGCTACGGTAGTTAGGGTTGAAGTTTCCCTTTTATTTCTGCTAATTTTGCTCAGGATAACCTGTTCTTAGTTTGCCCAAGATGGACGCTATGAGTGTGTCCAGGGCTTGCATTAGCTGACAGCCATGTTGTGGCAGGTGCGCTAATTTTTGCTTCAACCAGTTCAATGAGACTGGTTATCATAGCACCCGGACAAACTAAATCAGAAACCTGGTGGATCCCTTTCAAGACAAGTTTAATGTGTAGCATTATTTCAAGATGGGCCAACCCACACCACACCACTGGTACAAGAATGACACATATGGCACTTGGGTGCATTTCTGGATTGACACTTGTGTCTCAATTTGAAGGTACCAGCATTCCGCTCTCAATTTGATTCGGTACAGAGTGTTGGGCTGAGATAGCCCCTTAGGATCTTTTCAGGGGAGAACTCTGGGTAGGACAATTGTAATAGCGGAAGCTTTTAGTGAAGTAATTGTGAACCACCTTGCGCTAGTATGTGAGGGCAAAGTAGATTGATTATAACAGGAAAGTACAAGAATATATAGTGGTGTAAGGAATATCAAAGGATACGGTTATAACTACTTTTACTGTTGCTGTTGCGGTTCGATACAGTACGACTCGGGCAACTGCTCTGTAACGAGTCAGTTGTATGTCCTTAACTGTCGCGCTGTACTTGTCGGGTCAAAGGTCAGCGACCTTTGACCTTCGCGTAACCTCCAGCAACCTCTTCAACCCCCGAGGGTTGACTCGCGGGTGCTTCGGTGTAGTTTGCCTCGCTTCTGATGCGGTGTTTTCGACACGACTGAAGCGCTTAGGTCTTATTGTTTCCAACACTCCCCTTCGCTTCTGGAGTGTCGCTGCTGGTGACGTGGCCCTGTCCAGTCAGCAGCATGCAATACTCGAACTTTTGCTTTCCGAGTTTCTTGGTCAAGTAGTCAGCTGCCATCTCGGATGTGGGGCAGTATGACAGCTCGAGTCTCCCCTTCTCGATCTCGTCCTTCACGAAGAAGTAACGTAGGGCAATATGTTTCGTCCTGTTCGCGAAGCCGTTCTTGTTGGCGATGCGAATTGCTGACTGGTTGTCGCAGAACACGTTAAAGTTGGGTAACTCGGCTAACTTCGCTTCTTCCAGTAGCTCGCGAAGATAGAGTCCTTCTTTGGTGGCTGAGCAGAGTGCGATATATTCTGCTTCAGCTGAAGATAGCGCGATTAACTCCTGCTTGCTTGACTGCCAGGAGATAGGACCGATAGGCTCGAGGCGGTAGACGTAGCCGGTGCGTGAGCGTCTGTTGTCAGTGTCGCCGGCGTGATCGGCATCGACGTAGCCGATTAGCTTGGTTGGTGTAGCTGCGTTCTTGTGATAAGTTAAGCCGATCATTGCGGTGCTGATAAAGTAGTGCAGAGCGCGGTCAAGTTCCGCCAGGTGTTCTGCTTCAGGCTTCTTGAGATAAGTGGCGAGCTGGCTTGCGGAGTAGGATAGGTCGGGTCGGCAAGTGACGGCTGCGAAGAGAAGGCAACCTAGCTTCCTCTGATAGTTGCGTATGCCGGCGGATTTAAGTGGGGTAGATTCCTTATCGGCTCCTGTCGTGTAGCGGTATGGTGTTGAAATCGCGGCTGGCGTAATTCCGAATCGTTTGGCGATGGCGTCGGCGTACTTTTCGGCGCTGAGGTAGATCGCGTCGTTATCTTCTCGAATGTTAAGTCCGAGATACTGTGTGACGGTAGATGAGACAGTGAGGGTGAGGTCCCTCTGCAGCTCCCCTTCGAACCAGGTGGTGATGCTGTCGGTAGAGCCGATGTAGAGAAGATCGTCCACGTAGACAATTAGCAAGATGTAGTCGCTGTTCTTCGTGAGGCGGTACATGCCCTGATCGTGCGGGAGTTGTTTGAAGCCGATGCGGATGAGACGAGTATGCAGGTACTGCTGCCACAGTCGCGGTGCCTGCTTGATCCCGTAAAGCGATTTTAGTAGCTGGCAGACGTGCGTGGAATTTGTGTTGGAGCCGTGCGGTAGTTCCACGAAAATCTCTGCATCGACCGGTGCGTAGAGAAAAGCGTTTGCGACGTCGATTTGGCGCAGTTTCTTTTTCTTCATAGCGGCGATGGCGAGAAGAATTCGAAGTGAAGTGTGGCGGCTGACCGGAGCGAAGGTTTCGGTGAAGTCTCGTCCATGTTCCTGGTCAAAGCCGCGAACGACCCATCGTGCTTTAAACTTGTCGATGGTGCCGTCGGCCTTCGTCTTCACACGGAAGACCCATTTCCCGGTAAGAATGGTCTTGTTTCGCGCTACACCGATGGGAACGACTTTCCAGGTGTTGCGTTCCTCTAATGCCTTCAGCTCCTTGTCCATGGCTTCGCGCCATTTTTCCTTATGCTCCCCCCCCAGAGCCTGCTGAACTGTCGCAGGCTCCTTAGGAATGTTGACGCCGTGGACCGCGGTGACGAGACCAAGGATTTGGAGTCCGCTCTGTGTGTAGCGGGGGAGTGTGGTGTCCTCGGGATAGACTGCTTCGTCTCCAGTTTCTGGATCGGGTGCGAAGTTGGGCCCTATGCGTTCTGCTTCGTTGGTGTTGACTTCAGCAGGTGTAACGTAACCGTTGTCGGCGAAGTGGTAGTAAGTTTCGGCGTTGACGCTTTCGCGAGGGTTTTCTTCGTCCATCGGTACGTCCACTGAGCAGTAGGGAAGAGGTCCGGCTTCTTCCGAGGCTCCTTCCACATTCTGCTCGTCCCAGTCAGCTTCGTCTTCTGTCGAAGCGAAGGCTCGATCGCCACGGAAGCCGCCTGTGGGGTCTCGATTTTCGTCCAGGTTGGCAAGGTACGTTGGCAGTGTGAGTCGTTCGTAGAAAATCACGTCACGTGCTGCTACTGTTTCTTTGCTGTTGATATCGAAGATCTTCCATGCGTTGTAATGTTTTTCGATGCCCAGGTGTAGTCCCCACTGTGCGCGTTGGGAGAATCGGCCGGCTCGTGCAGATGGGGGTCGGTACTGTACCATGCAGCCGAAGACTCGTAACATTTTTGTGCTGCCCAGTTTTCCTGTCCACAGCAGATGCGGTGATGTGTTGTTCGGGAGTGACGACGAAGAAAGCAAGTTGTGCAGCATCACGGCGTGGTCCATTGCTTCGGGCCACTGGTGGTTGGGTAGCCGCATGCCACGTAACAGTTTGCGCATGGTGTTCTGCAGAGTCCTGTTCATCCTTTCTGCTACACCCTGCTGTTGATGGGCGTAGGGAAGGGAGATGAGTCTCTTGATTCCCTTCTCCGCCAGGTACTGCTTGAATCGCTGTGACGAGTATTCTCCTCCTCCGTCTGATTGGAAGCTTTTGAGTTTAGCTCCCGATTCCCGTTCTGCTGCTGGAAGCCATGCCACGAAAGCCTCGAAAGCCATGTCGCGACTTGGTAAGTTTAGGTGCCAGACGTAGCGTGTAGCGGCGTCGATGAAGGTGATGGTGTAGTTATACGCGTTTTGTCCGGGTTCGCGGTTGTACAAGATGTCGCTGTATACTTTCTCGAGTGGTGCATATGCAGGTGCGCTTGGGTTGTGATGCGAAACGAAGGGCTGATGCGGTAAGTCAGCTTCGGGGCAGGTGAAGCATGTTCCTCGAGCTCGCTGAAGTTCTCTGCCGTCTGTTAAAAGCAGAGAGTCCTTGTCGAGTACTCCTGCTCGAATTGTGTTGTTTAACACAGTGTTGCTTGGGTGTCCCATTCTTGCGTGCCAGATTTCTTCGTTGGCGCGATGACCGGGTGAGCGCTGATACATGTCGGAGTTGGAGTAGAGACCGGTGGTGAAGTTGGGACTGTGATGAAATTCTCGTGGTGCTGGCTGAAGCTGTTGTGCAGGTGTTGGTGGTGCATCGTCGTTGAAGAGCGCCGTCGTTGAAGGACCGGCGACTGGTGTCGTCGTTGTCGCTGTTGCTGTTGTTGTCTCTGCTGCTGCCGACGTTGTCTCTGCTGCTGCCGACGTTGTCTCTGCTGCTGCCGATTGTTGAATCGCTGCTAATGCTCTTGTTCTCTCTGTTTCAGGAATGGTATGTGAATACCAGAAGCCGCCTGGACTGAAGTCGGGGTCAAGATCCGGAGGGTGTGTCCAGTTGGTAAAGTTGACTATGGCGTCACTGTCAGCGGTGCCGAGATCAGGAACGAAGTCCAAGACGAAGACGTTGTTTTTAAGGATTGCCTTCCCGATGTAAAGACCTCCTCTCCCGTGGTACAGCTTGAATTCTTGGGTAGTGCTGTCTGCTTCGAGGTGGATGCCTTTCGCCATCAACTGACTCACACTGAGAAGGTTGTATCCGAGGCCTTCTGCGATTAAAACTTTGGACATTTGCAGAATGACGTTTGTCTCCCGTGACTGAAGTTGTACAATTCCTTGTCGTCGTGTGTACAGGTTTTGATTATTGGCGACGGTGATGACGACCTCTCGTAGAAGCTGATACTCTCTCTGTACGAAGCGTCCCGAAGAACACATGTGTTGTCCGCAGCAACTGTCCAAGAACCACGTGTCTTTTCCGGATGGCTCGTTTTGGGCGATGGCAGCGTATGTCGGATTTGGTTGAAGTGCTTCGCGACGAGGTGTGGTGTTGTCGAGTTGTTCTTCCGGTGAGTAATGAGGTGGTGAATCCATGACGCAAGAGTCACTTAGTCTTGCCATGCAGCTAACGATGTTTCTTGCTCCTTGCGCAGGTTGTCCCGTTGAGGTTGTTGAAGCTTGGATCTGGGTCGTTGGATTTGCTTGCGTTGACGCAATTTGACTGCTTGAAGGTCGAAGGTGTCGTTGCGGGGTCGTTGACTGTTGACGATTCGGGCAGTGCGTGCGCGGGTGCCCTGAAGTCTTGCAGATGTGACAGAAGGGAGGTACTGGCTTCGGCTGTTGTTGTCTGTTGCTGTAGTTGTTGTGTCGTCGTTGGGTGTGAAATGCGAACTCTGACGTTGTCGTCTTCTTCCTGTGTCGTTCTTCTTGCAGATCCATGTCCTGCTGTTCGGCGTGGATTTCGGCGCAGAGTGCTGCCTCAGAAATTCGTCCGTGGGCTCGGAGGATGGCCTTTGTTGCGCGCCACTGAGGGCCGAGGCCACCGATGATGACCGTCACGAAGGCGTCCTCAGAGATTGATCCTCCACATCGAAGAAGCTTGTCGCGCAGTTCGCGACATCGACTGATATATGCCATTCCTTTCTCTCCTGGTTTCATCTCAACTGTTGTCAGCTGCGCCATTAACCTGCTCTGGTTTACACTGTCTGTTGCTTGATACAGGCTCTTCAGATGGTTGTACGCGAGCTCCGCCGAGTTGCCGAAGGCCCGGTAGGACCGAATGTTCTGCTGTTGGGTTGGTGTTAAGTTCCTCAGTAGGATCGTATACGCCATCATCGATTGATATGTGTACTGCTGCTTCTCATACTGTGTGCCGTTTGCTGGATATTGCAGGGACCCGTCGAAGAAGCCAAGTATCTGCGCGCCCTCCATCATCAACTCGAACTCAAAGGACCAGGTGAAGAAGTCCTTTCCGTCGAATGGTCTTGACGTCTGAAGCTTCAAAACGTGTGCGAATTGCGACTGTACTTGTAACGCGTCCAGTGATTTGTCTTGTGCAGGCGAAGACTGCGGCATGAAGCTGATTGACCCGCGTTCGTACGGGGCGAAGGTAGGTTGCTGCTGTTGATTTCCGCGCGCGTATGACGACCCATCAAGGCTCATGGGTGTCACTCCGTTGTTGCTGTTGTGTGTCTGTGCAGGTCCCGACTGCTGGTGCTGCTCGTAGAAGGACATGAAGGAGAAAAACTTCTCCATCATGCTCTGGTCAAAGCCCGTGGGGCGATTTGTGAGAGTCTCGGTGGACGTTCCCCTAGGTCTTGTTGCTGTGCCTTCCTCTGTCTGCAGGCCAGAGGCAGGAGGTGGTGTAGGAGTAGTCCCCGGGGAGCCATTAGAAGAGCTCCTCTCCTTGTTTGTTGCCATGTCTTGTAATGTCTTTGAATTGAAGAGGTAGAATTTCCCCTGACCGCTCTCATACCATGTTGGGCTGAGATAGCCCCTTAGGATCTTTTCAGGGGAGAACTCTGGGTAGGACAATTGTAATAGCGGAAGCTTTTAGTGAAGTAATTGTGAACCACCTTGCGCTAGTATGTGAGGGCAAAGTAGATTGATTATAACAGGAAAGTACAAGAATATATAGTGGTGTAAGGAATATCAAAGGATACGGTTATAACTACTTTTACTGTTGCTGTTGCGGTTCGATACAGTACGACTCGGGCAACTGCTCTGTAACGAGTCAGTTGTATGTCCTTAACTGTCGCGCTGTACTTGTCGGGTCAAAGGTCAGCGACCTTTGACCTTCGCGTAACCTCCAGCAACCTCTTCAACCCCCGAGGGTTGACTCGCGGGTGCTTCGGTGTAGTTTGCCTCGCTTCTGATGCGGTGTTTTCGACACGACTGAAGCGCTTAGGTCTTATTGTTTCCAACACAGAGCGGTACTTTGGAATTGAGACACAAGTGTTGATCCAGGAATGTACCGTAGTACCCTAAATCGGAGGGGTCGTAAAGTGGCGCGGCAATGATCTTTCCCTCAAGGAGCAAGGCTGAAAAGGAGCTGAACCAGCATAGGGCTGAAGAATCAAACCATGAAAGGAGGCCTAGCAGAACTGGGTATGTGTGGCATGGCACACCAATATCATATGGCTTCTCTACAACGCCGCTTGCTTTAGGTGGAACCTCTTGTTCTCGTTACCTCTCCTCTGCCCTTTCCCACCAGCCCCCCCATTCAGCTCTCCTCCGCCCCCCTCTCCTTCCACTTGCCTCACCAGCGGTGGCACCTTCCCATGCCACTCCCACACGCACATGCGCCGCTCCGCATCATAATGCCACAAGTCATTCGCCAAAAACCGCCTCATCTTCTCCTCCTTCCCAGATATCCAGTTATTATGCAGAATGGAGCACCCCACCTTCGCACACGCCCTGTGAACATTCTTCTGCTCCCACAACCCGTGAACCGCCCCATTAGGGTACCTGGCCCTGTCTAGAAAGACCGTTCTCAGCCCGTTTTTCCACACGCACTCCTCCCTCCCTGCAGCAACTAGCTCTCCTGCCTCCCCACAGAGAACATCATAGAAGCTTGGCTGTTCCGACAGTTTTGTCGCTGCTGCGTGTGCCGTAATCGCCTCAAACGCCTCGATTGTTTTCCGGTCTGCCCGGGCGAAATAAAACCCTGAATTGATCCTCCGAATGCCAGTTCCGGGCAGATTCGCGTCCGGCTCGTTGCTCTGGATCGGGAGCGTTCCCGTGCCGAACGAGAGCAGGTCCGGGAGAGGATCGGTGAACCAGACTATGTCGACGTCTGTCCAGAGAACAGAGTAACCGGCGTTGAGAACTTTGAGCACAGAACGAGACTTTAGCTTGGTGAAGTGGCGGAAGCACTGGCTGCCGTACCCACACTCTGATGCACGCATATGCTTCACCTCCTCGCTCGCCTGTGGGTGGGAAATGGGTGAGGGCAAAGAGAAAGTGGCTAGAGATAAGTAAACACGGAAGCACTGGCTGCCAATACCCACACTCTGGGGCGCGCATATGCTTCACCTCCTCACTTGCCTGCTCATAGTACACGGGCAGGCCCTGCGTAAAGGCGAATCGGTACAAGTCCTCGTCGGGGGGAGAGAGGGGCTGGGTGGGGAAGCGGGAGATGGGGGAAAAGCAAAAGAAGCTCACCTGCTCGTAGTACACGGGCAGGCCCTGCGTGAAGGCGAATCGGTACAAGTCCTTGTCCAGTGCGTGAGACAGGTGGGGGTAATGAGAAGAGGAGGAGGAGGGTAAGAGAGAGGTGGGGGGAAAGAGGCGAAATAAGCTCACCTGCTCATAGTACACGGGCAGGCCCTGCGTGAAGGCGAATCGGTACAAGTCCTCATCAAGCGCGGCGATGAGGAGGTTGGAGGCGAGGCCGAGGGAGCGCAGGCGACACACGAAGCTCATCAGCATCTCCGCATACCCCGCGGTTACCGCCACTAGGGTTACCACCTGCAGCTCTCCCCCCCGCCCGTCCGGGACCCTGCGGGCTAGCACTGGTAATAGCTGCTCCATGGAGTGTGGGAGGCCTACAGGAGAGGAGGAAGGGGAGGAGGAGGCAGAGGAGGAGGAGTTGGTTGAAGCTCCTGCGTCGCTGCTGCTGCTGCCGCTGCTGCTGTTACCACCACTGCCGCTGCTGCTGCTGCTGTTGGTGGACGAGTCAACAGCAGTGTGCGGAATGGCATGGATGGTGTAATCAGTGGCGTTGGCAGGGGCGACGGAGCCGCACGTCCACTGATTCGTCTTGGCGCTCAGACGAGGGTCCGTCTGGGAGGCGGAGACTGCGGAGGAATACTCGCAGGAGCATGCTGCTGGGCGCACACGACGCTGCAGGCACAGGTAGTTGGCTGGAAGGGAAACGGGAAAGAAAGGAAAACGAGAAAGGGGGGAAGGCGGAGAAAGGTGGTTGATTGTGGTGGAACGTGGATGGTGTAATCAGTGGCGTTGGCAGGGGCGACGGAGCCGCACGTCCACTGATTCGTCTTGGCGCTCAGGCGGGGATCGGTCTGAGAGGAAGCGACCGCAGAGGAGTATTCACACGAGCAGACAGCCGGGTGCAGGCGGCGCTGCAGACACAGGTAGTTGGCTGGGGGGAACGGGAAGGCAAGGGGTGTGGGGCATGGAAGAGAGCTCAGGTGGGGTTCCGTCTGTGAAGCGGCCTCGGCGGAGGAGCACTCGCGGGCACAGGAGGTTGGCTGGGAGGAGGGAGAATGGGGAGAAGGGGGAATGGTGGAGCAATAACAAATGTGCCAGTATTGAAACCCTGAGCCTACAGATCCATATCCTAGAGGAATAAAGGACTCACCCGAAGCTTCCAGGCAGTTCATCAGCTTGATAGGCACGTGCAGAGGTGTCCCTTTCTGATTGGCGTACGTCCCGTGCGTGTGAGCCAAGTGGATATTCGCGAAAAGCTCCCAGCTACTGTTCATTCTCGTGCTCCAGAAGCTCTTCCCCGCCAATCCCGCCGCGTTTTTCGTGAACGCCGACTCCATCACGTGCGAGTAGGAGTGCGCCACGTGTACGGCTGTAACGGCCTCGCTGGCGTCGACGATTTCGCGAAGCCCCGACGAGATAATCTCGTGCGTCAACCAGTTGTCGTACTTGCCGCGGCCGTACGAGAACGGCGGTACGGCTCCCGTTACAAGTGGCACCGGCGTACGGTCGTCGTTGTTCCACGCCCAGAAGTCGACCCCGCCGTACGTGTGGGTCAGCGTCCCGTGCGTACGTACGAACTCGCGAATCGTCGTTTCATGTTCCCGATGCCCCCTCCCCGCCCACATTTCCCGCTCGAACGAATACGGAAACTCCTCGGGCATGTCCCACCGCGCCGCAGTCATGACCCAGTGGCGAAAGTTCTCGTGAACCTTCCGCATCGCAGCCATGACGTCATTCATGAGAATAATATCCGCGTTGATCACCATCGAAACCGGCGTGTCCGCGGTTTGAGCGCGCGCGATAACGCTGTGAACCTGCGGCACGCCGTAGAAATTCGTGTCGATGGACGATTCGACCGTTACGTGCGCGGGAAACTGCTGCGCGAGCGCGCGGAAAGAGGAGTCGTTCCCCAGGAGAACGATTTTCGGGGACGGGCGGAGGCGCATCCACGAGAGCAGCGCACGGCGCTGCGGGTCGGCGTGCGGGGAGGACGGGTCGGCGTGCGGGGAGGACGGGTCGAGGACGGACGTGTAGGGCTTGGGCGCGGTGAAAATGGTGAGGAAATGGCGCTGCCGCTGCTGCTCTTGCTGCTGCGCTTGGTGCTTCGGAACGTGCTTGTATGGAGTGTGCTTGTTCGCCGTGGCGACGGGGAGGAGGAGAGTGATTGTTACTAGGATGACATTGACGACCAGGGTTACTGCTGGTGAGGGTAATGATTTATGGGGCGGTTTTCGGCCCATTTTGTATGCTGATTACTGAGCGCTTTACTATAAGCGGTATAGTGGAACGTCGCGGAAGAGGGAAGGAAGGCAGCACGGGACCGCGGGGCGTGGCCTTCGAAGGAGGAGGTTACGGATAGTCGAATTCTCTGTGGCGTGTTATGCCGCTTACAATGTGGATTAACGGTGGTGAAACCGCTGACAGGAACTGACGTATGTGAGAACGTGAATGTTTTGAGGTACTTATCGGGCTGCAGCAGGCGAGTTATGCGGGAATGCGATAAGGGTAGCAGGAATGTCACGACAGGTATCACCAAAGGGAGGGGCAAGCTTCAAGCTCGGCGGCGGGGAATAAGAGACGCGATCCGACAAAGGATAAGGTGAACGACGTTTAGTAAGTGACGAAGAAACGCGAACAGCTTGCGCGAAGTAACGTGCGGCTTTCTCCACTCACAACTCTTTTCTGGCTGGCCTCTTTCGCTTGGCCATCATTGCGACCTTCGCTTCGTCACGTATGGTAACATGGCGAATACAAGCTCTCAAGGAAATCGCAGCTGGTGGCGTTTGGAGGCCGAATGTGGGTGTGGTGGGGCAGGCTGGCTTGGAGCGACCAGCGCCAATCACCGTCAGCGAAGACAGCGAAATTTTTTTTGGCCAACCTGACCACGTTGCCTGATGGATCCATAGGCGAAGTGAGGGAAGGCAGGGATGCATTATTCGATCGGCCTCGACACACCATATAGATTTTTCTGAAGGGAATGTAAGATCAGGATATAATACAAGCCCAGTGTTAATTCTTGTTCAGTGATGCGTCATTAAGCCAATAGTAATGCCATTTTGCTATTTTACAAACAACAGGGCCTCGTGAAAAGTAACATTCCGAAGTTATCATTTCATGGCCGAGATTCTGCTCCCTGTGACTCCTCTTTGAGCTGCGCCTCTATGCCATCTCCACATGCACATTCTCTTCTCTGCATCATAGTGCCAAAACGAGTTCACCACAAACCGTTGCTTCTTGGCATCCTTCCCAGCAATCCAGTTGTTGTGTAAAATGGTGCACCCCTTTCTCCTGCAAGCCCCCTCCACATCCTCCTCGTCCCAAAACCCATGCGCCGCACCATTCGCATACACGACTCTGTCGAGGAAGATAGTGCGAAGGCCGTTTTCCCACACACACTCCTCCTTCCCTTCCACAACATTCTCGCCCTTCACACCGCACAGGATATCATAGAAGCTCGGTTGTTCTGACAATCTTGTAGTAGCTGCATGGGCAGTAATCGCTTCAAATGCCGCCACTGTCCTCTTATCTGCCCGGGCAAAATAAAACCCAGAGTTGATTCGCCGAATGCCCGTCCCGGGCAGCGTTACATTCGGCTCATTGCTCTGGATCGGGAAAGTCCCCGGACCATACGAGAGCAGGTCCGGGAGAGGGTCGGTGAACCAGACAATGTCGACGTCGGTCCAGAGCACAGAATACCCAGCCTTGAGCACCCGAAGCACAGCCCGGGATTTCAGCTTAGTGAACTGCCTGAAGCACTGGCTGCCAAAGGCACAGTCCTTTGAATCCACCCCCTTCAGCCCTTGGCTGACTTGCTCATAGTACACGGGCAGGCCCTGCGTGAATGCGAATCGGTACAAGTCCTCGTCAAGCGCGGCAACGAGGAGGTTGGAGGCGAGGCCGAGGGAGCGCAGGCGACACACAAAGCTCATCAGCATCTCTGCGTACCCCGCGGTTACCGCCACTAGGGTTACCACCTGCAGCTCTCCCCCCCGCCCGTCCGGGACGGTCCGAGCGATTGTGGCTATTAGCTGTTCCATGGTGTGTGGGAGGCCTACAGGGGAGGAGGCGGGTGAAGGAGGAGGAATAGTGGGGATACTGTAGTCCGAATTCCTGTCCACTGACACGCTGCCACATGTCCATTTCCTGCCCGTTTTATCCAGCTTCGGGTCGGTCTGGCTGGACCGAACGAAATTCGCGGATTCGCAGGTACACGTGGCGGGGCGAAGGCGCTGCTGCAGGCACATGTTGTGCACGGACGGCTCGTGACACGTGGCGAGCTTCCAGGGCACGTGCAGCGCAGTGCCCTTCTGATTGGCGTAGGAACCATGTGTCATGGCCATGTGGATGTTACCGAACAGCTCCCAGCTGCTCTTCTTCCGCGTGCTCCAAAAGTTCTTCCCTGCTGCTATTCCGTTACCGTTTCCGTTTCCGTTTCCGTTCCTACTGGCGAGGCTCTTGGTCGCAGCTGATTCCACCACGTGCGAGTAAGAATGCGCCACGTGGATCGCCGTGACTGCCTCGCTGGCGTCAACCATGGTCCGCCGCCCTGCCACCACGATCTCGTGCGTGAACCAGTTGTCGTATTTCCCGCGCCCGAACGAGAACGGCGGCATAACCCCGTCGAACAGCGGCGCGGGAGAGTCGTTATTCCACGCCCAGAAGTCCACCCCGCCGTACGTGTGCAGCGTGCCTATATCGCGTACAAACCCGCGGATTTCCTCCTCCATCGCCGCGTGGCTGCGCCCGCGCGCCAGCCCCCGCTGCCCCCACATCTGCGGTTCGAAGGAGTACGGAAAATCCTCCGGCATGTCCCACCGCGCCGCTGTCATCACCCAGTGCTGGAAAGTTCCGTGCGTCTTCTGCAGCGCGAGCATGACGTCATTCAGGAGGATGATATCGCCGTTGATTATCATCGAGATGTCGGTCGAAGCGGCCTGCGCGCGCGCCACCATGCTGTGAAACTGCGGCACGCCGTAGAAGTTGCTGTCGATCAGCGGCTCGACGGAGATCTGCGCGGGAAACGGACGCGCGAGCTCGTGGAACGACGTGTCGTTTCCGAAAAGAACGATTTTCGGGGGCGGGGAGAGGCGCAGCCAGGAGAGCAAAGCGCGCCGCTGCGAGTCGGGGTTTGGGTCCGAGGGATCCACGATCGACGAGTAGGGTTTTGGAGCGCAGAAAATGGTGAGCGAAGGCGCCTCGACCTGATCGTTCGGATCTCTGAATCGGTCGCCGCGCGACTGATCGCTGGGCGAATTGGAGCGATCGTCCGAGGTGTCGTCGAAGCCGCTCTGGATGAGGCTGCCCCGCGAGATGCCGTTTGCGATCGCGAACGACGTCACCGGACCGCCGTTTAGATTGCGTCGGGTGTCTGCTCCGCTGCCGGCAGAATTGACGGGATTGACGGAATCGGCGGAATAGTCGCTCGAGGAGCCTTTTTTAAAGATGACGGAGTGGCTTCGGTCGGCGAGTAGCGCGCCGTCGCGAAGGATTCGCTCGCGTGGTGTGAGTCGACGATCGCTTATGGATGAAAAGGCGGACGGGAGGGAAGTGCAGAGGAAAAGGAAAACGCAAAGGAGAGCGAAATTGCGCGTATTTTGCGCCATCGTCACTCAACGTAGTGCACTCGCGCGTAGCGCGACCAAAACACCCTAGAATTCAGCCGCTACGTGTAAGTTCAGTTGCCGGAAGTGATTAATATGGCAGGGGCTACAATCACGGGAGACGGGATGAAATTGGAGCAGGCGTCAGCTAAAAGGCGTTTTCCTGTCCAGGTCGCGGTAGCCTTGCTAGAGCCCAGCTATTTCTGCAGGAATAAACACCTAAAGCCTTGAAAACTGACGAGGATGACGCCGCACACAAGACATAAGGCTGGCGGGATGCTGCCGCCTTTGTAGAAACCTGATCAGAAAATTGAAGTGGAGGGAGCCAGCTGATGTGTGTGTGTGAGTGATGTGGTGTGAGGCCATGCTCGTCCCGTCCGGCGGATGGTGCTGCGGATGTGGAGGAGATCAACTGATCTGGGAAGGAATCTGCGACTCGAAAAGGGTTTGTGGCGATAACCACAGGTGGGGCCGTTGTACGAGGTGTGGCGTAGACATTCGTTTCATTTGTAACTCTCACCCGATCGGGGCTCAGGTGCTTTCGCGGAGGCTCGCAAATGTCGCCTGTGCGACTCTTATTTCCATTTTGGAAAGAAGCGCAGTCATGAAACTCACATGCGACTCGGTAATGTTCAACCTGTGGAATTTCGCCAGCCAGAACAAGCAGACAAGTTTTCCCCGACTCTCTGTCTGAGCTCAGAACCAGCTTGGTTGGCTCCACAAACAATGGAGTCGCAACCAATGCTGTTTCGAAGCAAAACCGTCGCGCAGGTTGAGCTGAGTCGCCAGCACAAGCGGCTTCAAGTCTAACGTCATTTTCTGGACGTCGATTGGTGTGACCGTCGTCAAAGCTGCTGATTACGATTCCTGTCGCCAACGGCGAATTACCAAGCGCTCAGCTCGATCGCCCCTGTCGGTTCTGCCAAACACTACACAAAACAACACTCCAGTCAAACTGCCAGTGCACGCACACGCGGTTTTTCTCGCAAAACCGAGCCAAACTGGAGAGTCGAAACGGCCCAACGATATGGTCCCACCGACCATCTCCCACCAACTTTGACATACAACTGCTGTTTCGATAAGTGTAAGGAATTTTCTCGAATTCCTTATCGGGGTTGACTGCTGCGCGTACAACCCGATTTTCGGAGTTCGCACGTTCGGGCGATTTCCACGCTGCCGAAGCTCCTCGCGTCGCTTTCGGCATTTCCATCGCCAAACCTGCACCCAACCTCGCTCGTCCGAGGTTTCCTCCTAGCTAGGCTAGCCTACATTAGTTCTCGCATTCATTGTATTCTCAGATTCATTCAGTCACAGTCTCGTTATTCGTTTACCTGCGCACTCTCTTTTACAACTCATAACACCTGGTATCAGAGCTACTTTCCTAGTTCACCCCGCTTTTCAAGGGTAGTTTGGTGGCATAGGGTGTGGTTGGTTTAGTGACTACACGACGGTTGGCTGCAGAGGTTGTTAACTCAACCCTGCCCGACTCCGATAGTTCGTGTTTTCACTTGCCGGGCGGCCACGGGTACCCAACTGCCCACCAGACGTAGTGCTAGAAACATGGATCAGGAGGCTGTTAACCGACTGATGGCGCAAGTGGCAGAAATGGCGAGGGGCATGGAATCGCTGCAAGCGGAAGTGACAACACTGAAGGAGGAAAACGCCGAGCTACGCCGGACGCGAGGTGAAGCGCGTCAGACGTCGCCTGTGGACGAAGGCGAGGGCAACAGTCAAGTGATGGGCAATCCTCTGGACGAGCTCACACGCGACTTCGAAGAAGAAGATAGGCAGCGAGCGGCGGCAGCGCCAGTTGCAGTTACGACGATCAAGATCAAGCCCGTCAACCCGCCCCCGTTTAATCCTACGGACAAGACGACTACAGTGAAGGGGTGGCTGTTCGGGGTTGAAGTCTTCTTCACTGCAGCCGGAGTTAATGACGATGCCACGCGCATTAATTACGCAGTCTCACTTCTTCGAGGTGCAGCACTTGAATGGTGGCGCCGGACCTTGGAAACAGGGACGTCGACAGGTGTGACACATGCGGCAGACGGGACCTCTACAGTGGTTAATCAAGTTGCAGAACCGATCTTCGGTGTGACCAAGATACGCACATGGAAGGAGTGGGGCGCAGCCTTACGGAATCGCTTCGAGCACGTATCCGCCTCGGAGCAAGCTCGCATGAAGCTGCGTGCATGGTCGCAGATGGGATCTGTCCAAGACTACACGGCGTCATTTATGGGCTTCGCCGACCAAATCGATGACATGTCGGAAGCTGAGCGGTTGGATAAATACGTGAGCGGCCTTAAGTACGAGATACAGTTCGAAGTTCGCCGCAGCCGCCCGACATCGTTCCTCGAAGCAGTACGCGTGGCAGAGTCAACGGATGCGCTGATGCAGTACGCGAGAACGGCTTCCAGGGATGGGAGAGGTTTTCGTGGCCAGACCCATCGGGCCACAATCAACGCCGTCCATACACCCGACCGCCCTCCTAAGGGTCAGTGTTTCCGGTGTGGGAAGGTGGGTCACTGGAAGAACGAATGCAAGGAGAAAATGCCGCTGACAGAGAACGACAGGAAGGAGCAGGGAAATGGGAAGAGTCAGTAAGTAGCGGGCCCTTTACTGACTGTGCTCCGTCGCCCGAACACCACCATCCCCACCGAGTCGTGGTTCCGATTCATGCAATCGATCGCACTCGGCCGAATAACGGGGATAATCATGTGGATCACCCTGTGCTGGTCGCTGGCAAGGTGGGGAAACATCATCTGAAAATGTTCGTCGATGGAGGGGCCAGCCATAGCCTCTTCAACTTGGCGAGCGCAAAAAAATGCAACATGCAACTTGACAGGTGTCTGCCCGAAATCGACGCACGACTCGTGGATGGGACGCCTCTGGCGATAACGGAAGAAACACGGATGGTGCGGATCGAGTGCGGCGAAGATTTCGGCTTCAGCATGAAGTTCCTCGCGACGACGCTGGATGGCTGCGACGTGCTGCTGGGACGCGATTGGCTGCGACGACACAACCCCGTCATCGACTGGACAACGGGATCGTGCTGCGTCAGCAAGCACGAGGGGCTAATTAAGTTGCCTGCATGGACACCTGACTACATACAAGCCCCGTGCGTCAAAGCCATCACCATCGCCCACCACTTCAACAGGGGTGCGCAGCTGTTCGCCGTCTGCTTGCGCGAGTTGGCAGTCGACACCGACGGAAAGGACATCGAAAAGCTGTGTGCAGCTGTTCCTCCGGATTTAGCGGAGCTAATTCGACGGTACCCCGACATTTTCCCGGACGATTTGCCACCTGGGCTGCCACCCGAAAGACCCGAAGACCATAAAATCCAGCTGGAACCTGGCGCGCAACCTACTGTTCGGACACAGTGGCGGTTGACCCAACCGGAACTCGAGGAGCTACGCCGACAAATTGTTGCACTGTTGGAGAAAGGCTTCATTCGGCCGAGCACCTCCCCGTTCGCGGCACCGATCCTGTTCACTCCAAAGAAGGACGGCGGGCTTCGCATGTGCATCGATTATCGCGCGTTGAACCGGGTGACCATCAAATCTCGCTACCCAATCCCACGCACCGACGACCTTCTCGATCAACTTCGCGGCGCTCGCTACTTCTCGAAAATCGACTTACGTGGCGGTTACCACCAGATTCGGGTCTTCGCCGACGACT
Organism: Closterium sp. Yama58-4; assembly: GCA_947470075.1. Lineage (NCBI taxonomy): Eukaryota > Viridiplantae > Streptophyta > Zygnematophyceae > Desmidiales > Closteriaceae > Closterium > Closterium sp. Yama58-4. Next base: position 114,736 of record CANIUD010000416.1, on the reverse strand, counting down.
GTCACAAGACCGCGTTTCGTACACGCTACGGGAGTTACGAATTTACAGTGATGCCTTTCGGCCTCACGAACGCGCCTTCGACATTCCAACTGACCATGAACAGGGTTTTTCGCGATCTTCTAGACCGATGTGTCATCGTCTATTTGGACGATATCCTGATTTTTAGCAGGACATGGGAGCAGCATCTCCGCGACCTGGACGCAGTATTTAAACGGTTGCAGGAGAACCGACTCATCACCAAGGGCTCTAAGTGCGAGTTTTTTAAGCAGGAGTTGGAGTTTTTAGGGCACGTCATCTCCCGCGACGGCATTAAAATTGACCCGGCGAAGATTAAAACCATCCAGGAGTGGAAGGCCCCGACTAATGTCACGGAGCTCCAGAGTTTTTTGGGGTTCGTGAATTACGTCAGGCGGTTTATCCCGAATATGGCGGGGATAACCGGCCCGCTGACCGACCTGCTGCACAAGGACAAGAATTTCGTGTGGGGGGAGGAGGCAGAGGCGGCTTTCCAGGAGCTCAAGAATTTTCTCGTTTCCCCTCCTGTGCTGCGCATCGCCGACCCATCGAAGCCGTTCGAAGTCGTAACCGACGCCTCTGATTTCGCCATCGGAGCAGTGCTTCTCCAGGATTTCGGGAACGGGCTGCAGCCGATCGCCTACGAATCACGCAAGCTGCAAGCTGCCGAACGCAACTACCCGATCCACGACAAGGAGATGCTCGCCATAATCCACGCGTTTAAACTGTGGCGATGCTACCTGGTGGGCGCCGACGTCACTGTGCGCACGGACCACAAGTCCCTACAGTACCTGCGAGCTCAACCGAACCTCAACCCGCGACAAATTCGGTGGCTGGATTACATGGAGAGCCACTTCACCTACCGCATCACGTACAAGAAAGGGGCGAATAACATCGCCGACGCCCTGACCAGACCGACCGTACAATCCGCTGCTGTACTGATAACCCATTCGAACCCACTACTTATAAGACTATTCACCCACGGCTACACTACGGACCCGTTTTTCACGACAGGAAATCATCAGCAGGCCACGACGCAGAAGGGGGATTATTACCTAAAAGCCGGCACCGACAGGATTTGGGTCCCCGCTTACCGGCTACTGCGTGAACTCCTCATCCAGGAGGTCCACAATTCGCATTACTCCGGACACTTCGGGGTTGATAAAACCCAGAAATTACTGCACCGTCAATATTACTGGCCCGATTCTTCTAACGATGTGCAGCGTTATGTGTCCTCATGCAGGGTGTGCCAAGCCATGAAATCGACACGTCAGCGACCAGCTGGGCTGCTGCAACCCCTCGAGCCACCCGAAAGACCGTGGCAACAGGTGACGATGGATTTCGTCACGGGGATGCCAGCTGGGCCGTCCGGCAACGACGCTGTCCTCGTCGTCGTCGATCGCTTCACGAAAATGGCGCACTTCGCACCATGCCGAACGACGATCACAGCCGAAGAAACTGCGCGCCTCTTCATCTCAACGGTCGTGCGACTACACGGCATCCCTTCGGCGATCATCACCGACCGGGACCCGAAGTTTACATCCAAGTTTTGGAAGGAAACATGGGCGCAGTACGGCACGAAGCTACAGTTCTCATCGGCCTACCACCCACAGACGGACGGACAAACCGAGCGAACCAACCAGACGATGGAGCAGCTGATACGGACAAACTGCCCCGACCCCGCACGATGGGAAGATTCCCTCGCCATGTTGGAGTTTGCCTTCAACAACGCACCATCGAGCACGACTAATCACTCCCCGTTCTTCTTGAATTACGGGATGGATCCGACGGTGCCCACGGCAACTTCGCTCGACAACCCGGTCCCGCGATCACACACTTTTGTGACGGAACTTCAGCATATACGCGAGAAAGCAGCAGACGCAATTCGCAAGGCGAATATTACTTCCCGCAAATACACCGACCTCCTACGCCGGGAACTCGTCTTGACTACTGGGCAATTAGTGCTCCTCGACACGAAGAACCTGCACCTGCCCGGTCCATCGAAGCTACGGCCCCGATTTTGCGGACCGTTCAAGATCATCAAGATGGTGACACCTGTCACCGCGAAGCTGTTGCTACCAGACGACTGGCGCATTCACGACGCCTTCCACGTAAGCCTGCTTCGCAAGTTCGTGCCAGCCACGACCGACATTGCACGTCAGCAAGCTGCCCCGACAGCTCGACCTGTCCCAGAGCCGACACTCGACCTATTGAAAATTCTCGCTCATCGGGTTCGACTTGACGCAGCTGGTCGACACGTGGATTTCTTAATCCGCTGGACTGATCGCACCAGTGAGGACGACACGTGGGTGCCATCCGCCTCGCTCGACGCCTCGCCACTTGTTGGTGATTATTTGGCGCGCAAGCGTGTTTCGGATATTGACCGCCTTTCTTAAGGGGGGGGGTGGTGTAAGGAATTTTCTCGAATTCCTTATCGGGGTTGACTGCTGCGCGTACAACCCGATTTTCGGAGTTCGCACGTTCGGGCGATTTCCACGCTGCCGAAGCTCCTCGCGTCGCTTTCGGCATTTCCATCGCCAAACCTGCACCCAACCTCGCTCGTCCGAGGTTTCCTCCTAGCTAGGCTAGCCTACATTAGTTCTCGCATTCATTGTATTCTCAGATTCATCCAGTCACAGTATCGTTATTCGTTTGCCCGCGCACTCTCTTTTACAACTCATAACAATAAGCAGGCTGTCAGCGTTGCAGCCAGAATATCTACCTTGTACAACGTTTTATATAATCAATAACGACCTTCATACATCAAAACATATACCGTAAGAGTTCGTACTAAATTTGTCACGCTTGATTATAAACAAATGATATGAATATAATAACATCATGCTATGATGTTTTGTTACAGAGTTATTTCATAGTGCGGTTGAGGATGAAGTGTACATGTTTCAACACAAGCACAATCGATAGTAATTCGCGTTGATGGAAGGCTGGGTAGTGGATGTCTCGTCAATGATAGGGAAACACGTGGCTGCCACATCCACTCCAAACATCAGCCAAACCACATCCTTTTCAACTCACGGTCTCCCTGGGGGTCGGGGAGACAACATTTCTCTGCACTCCCTTGGGATTCTCTGGCAAGCTAGAATCCCTCTCCCCTCATTTCTACGAGGTATTGCAGTTTCCTCCGAGGCTCTATTGCCTTGGGATCGTAGGCTTCAGTGCCCAAGGCACTCTAAGCAGGGCCATTACCGAGTTGCCTCTCGGCAGGTCTCAGTTGCCTCGTCCTAGGTCGAGGTTTCGTTCCGCACATTAACCGGCTGCATCGCCAACACGTAGAACACGACAGGACGGGCGATTCTGAAGTTTTTCTCACCCCCAAAGCCAGAGGTACCGCGTAGAGGAGATCGATTGAAAACCAAGTTCGAAACCTGGTTCTAACAGTCGATTTCTAACTTCAACTCTGATAATAAACTTCTCGACCCGAGGCTAGTGGTTCACCGACTCATGGCGAAGCCGGCTCCCGCAAAGAAAGGCGCAGCTGCCGCTGCGCCTGCTGCCACGTCAGCAGCAGCGAGTGAAGCGGCAGCCAATCAGCAGCTGGCCGCTGATCTGATGCAGAAATGGGAGCGGCGAAACGATCCTGTTGAGATTGACGATTCGGAACAGCCGAAATACGTGCGCAAGGGACCAGCGACCGCGAAGGAGCTAGCCGCGAACAAGAAGGTACGACAGGTAGATGTGGCCGGTTATGTTAAGTTCATGCAGATCAGGTGGCGGGGAGGAAATAGACGTGGCATCAGGTGCAGACAAAGCGCGGCCTAACGTATACGCCTAATGTCAAGAACGCTCACCCCTGGATGGTGACAGAAGAAAGGTCCTGATAGTGCGTATGAGTTCGTTGAAATATTAACCTACGCTCTGAATGACAGGATATTTGAGGAGCGATACGGCGAGAGCCTGTTGAGAATGAGGCAGTGTCTTGCGCATGGGTGATCGTAGACGGTTAATAAAGGTCGCCAGCAACCCACCGGGCTCCACGTGTGAGATTCGTGTACGAAGTTACGTCACCAGAATGGCGTGCCTTTCTTACGAGAATGGGCCGTATTAAGAGAAGTGTCATGGTCACTGCTCACTGGGATAAATGCCTCTGAGTTAACAGCTGCATGACACAGACAGCCGTATGACGCAGTTTCCTCCCTTTCCCCGTTCCCTTCCTCCGAACCCTCCCTCGTCGTACCTCCCCATCCCTCTCTCCTCCCAACTTCTCCCTCCCACCCTTCCACCTTTTTTACGGTCCGCAGTTGTACCAGAAGGTGCGAACAGTCGCATGACGCAGTTTCTGCTCAAGTCGGAGGAGCTAGCGCGGCGGGAGGTTTCCTTCCCCTCCCCTTACCTCTTCCCCCAACCCTCCGTCGCCGTATCCCCCCCTCCCTCCCCCCCCCCCCCCTCCCCCCCCTCTCCTGCCCTCCCCTCTTTTTCCCCGCCGCAGCTGTACCAGAAGGTGGCCAACAGCCGCATGACGCTTCCCCTTTTCCACCCCCCTTGCCTCTCCCCGCTCCCCCCGTTCCCCCTCTTGACTGCAGCTGTACCAGAGGGTAGCCAACAGCCGCATGACGCAGTTCCTGCTCAAGTCGGAGGAGCTAGCGCGGCGGCAGCAGGAGGAGGAGATCCGCCGGCACTCCGCGCCGCTGCACGCGGAGGACAAGGGGCTCTGGAAGAGGATGCCGCTCATTCCCGGTACGCGGTAGTTGTTGGTGGTAACAGGGTAACCAGACGGTTTGCGCCGCTGCATGCGGAGGACAAGGGGCTCTGGAAGAAGATGCCACTTATTCCCGGTACGAGACTAGGGTTTGGTTGTATATGTCATGGTGGGGTAGCAAGTGATGGTAGGCTGGACGTCGCTGCACGCGAAGGACAAGGGGCTCTGGAAGAAAATGCCGCTCATTCCCGGTACGCGGTAGTTTTTTAATGGTATCAGGGTAACCAGAAATGGGAAATCCCGCAATGGAACGAGGTGAAAGTGGCACACCTTCTGTACTCCCTTTTGCACTCTTTCCTTCTTTAAGACCTTCCACTTCGGCCTCTGGGGCTACCAGCAGCGCCGTTTCACACCCTCAAGCTGGCGCAGCTGAGCCTACTGGGCAAAATGAAGAGGCGCTACTTCTCACCGCCTCACACCTTTCCTTCTTCTCTTCTTCCCCCTTGCTCCCCTGGCTCTCCTCCCTCCCCCGCGCAGCTCCCTTCGGCACGGGCAAGCTCGTACGCCTAGGCTTAGCGGGCGACAAGGAGAAGGCGGGCAACGTGTTTCTCGACTTCTTTAAGACCTTCCACTTCGGCCTGTGGGGCTACCAGCAGCGCCCTTACCCCGCTGAGAAGCCCTTTGACATCCAGCAAGTCGTGGGGACCAAGTTCCTCGAGAAGAGATACCTCGACTGTAAGTCATTGAGTGCGGTTTTGTGTGGTGCAGTGCGGTGCGGTGCAGTGTAGTGTGGTGCAGTGCGGTGCAGTGGTTGTATAGGGCCTTCCACTTCGGCCTGTGGGGCTACCAGCAGCGCCCCTACCCCGCTGAGAAGCCCTTTGACATCCAGCAAGTTGTTGGCACCAAGTTCCTTGAGAAGAGATACCTTGATTGTAAGTCACGGGGTGCAGTGCGGTGCAGAGTGGTGCAGTTAAGTGCGGTGCAGTGCAGTGCGGTGCAGTGCGGTGCAGAGGTGTTGTGGTTGTTCGGCCTGTGGGGCTACCAGCAGCGCCCCTACCCCGCTGAGAAGCCCTTTGACATCCAGCAGGTCGTGGGAACCAAGTTCCTCGAGAAGAGATACCTCGATTGTGAGTTATAGGGTGCAGTCCGGTGCAGTGTGGTGCATTGCATTGCGGTGTAGTGCAGTGCGATGCAGGGGAGGTGTTGTGGTTGTTCGGCCGCTGAGAAGCCCTTTGACATCCAGCAAGTCGTGGGAACCAAGTTCCTCGGAAAGAGATACCTCGATTGTAAGTTGTTGAGTGGGCTCATTGACTGTGAGTTATTGAGTGCGGTTTAGTGCGGTGCAGTGCAAGGGAGGTGTCGTGGTCATACCAGGCCTTCCACTTCGGCACGCATGGCAGCACGTGGTATGTGGTGCTACAAGGGCTGGCTGGGGCGCGGTCAGGCGTCCCTGTCACCCCCTTTTGATCCCCCCTCCCCTCCCTCTTTCCAGTCACCCCGCGTGGCAGCACGTGGTGCTACAAGGACCGGCTGGGGCGCACATGCAAGGGCCGTGCAAGGTGAATGGTTTCAGTCGCCGAACTGTCCCCGCTCCAACCCCCACCCACCTGCAATCCATACCTTCCCACCCACCCCCCAGTCACCCTGCGTGGCAGCACGTGGTACTACAAGGACCGGCTGGGCCGCACGCGGGGCCCCTGCGAGGTGAATGGTTTTCATATGCCAATATTTTTCTTGCCTTTCCACCCCTCCCAACCCCGCTTCCCCCAGTCACCCTGCGTGGCAGCACGTGGTACTACAAGGACCGCCTGGGGCGCACGCGCGGCCCAACCTGCGCACGGCGTGGGCAGCAGGGATCATCGATGGCAACACCTTCGTGTGGGGCGACGCTTGAGTCGTCTCAAACACAGTCGCCTGTCAAGCCGTTTCAAGTGGAAACTTCACCTCCCTTGGCCCCCCCCCCCACACACCTTCCTGTTTCCCTCCCCCACGCTTCCCCTATTCCCGCCTCTTCTTCCCCCCCTTTACAGTCACCCTGCGTGGCAGCACGTGGTACTACAAGGACCGCCTGGGGCGCACGCGCGGCCCCTGCGAGGTTACTCGCTTGCCTGTTCCCACTCCAACTCCAACCCACCTGCGCACCCCACCTCCCTGCTTTCCCTATTGTCCGTCTCCTTTACAGCCACCCTGCGTGGCAGCACGTGGTATTACAAGGACCGCCTGGGGCGCACGCGCGGCCCCTGCGATCAACCTGCGCACCGCGTGGGCGGGGGGGATCATTGACGGCAACACCTTCTTGTGGGGGGATGGTTGATCCCCATTCAAAGTCCAAATTTTCCCCTCCTTTCTGCTCACGCACTCCTTTCTGTTGCCCTCCCCTCCCACCCCCCTTTCTCCCAACCCCCTCCTCCCCCAGTCACCCTGCGTGGCAGCACGTGGTATTACAAGGACCGCCTAGGGCGCACTCGGGGGCCCTGCGAGGTGACTTGCTTTCATACGCCAACCTGCCTACGCAATCCGTCTCTCCTTCCCCCCCTTTGCAGTCACCCTGCGTGGCAGCACATGGTATTACAAGGACCGCCTGGGGCGCACGCGCGGCCCCTGCGAGGTGATCAACCTGCGCACCGCGTGGGCTGCAGGGATCATCGACGGCAACACCTTCCTGTGGGACGACGCTTGATCCCCGTTCAAAGTTCACTTTTTCTCCTCCTTTCTGCTCGCGCACACCGTCCTCCCACCCCCTTTCCTCTCTTCCCCCTCCCCCAACCCCTCCTCCCCCAGTCACCCTGCGTGGCAGCACGTGGTATTACAAGGACCGGCTCGGTCGCACGCGCGGCCCCTGCGAGGTGATCAACCTGCGCACGGCGTGGGCTGCAGGGATCATCGATGGCAACACCTTCGTGTGGGGTGATGACATGGACGAGTTTGCTCCCATTGATGCCGTGTATGGGCTGAAGCAGGCGATCGATACTCCTGATGGTGAGTGGGGAACAGTAGGCACCAGCAGGCAACAGCAGGGAACCAAGGGCACAGGGCAGGGCTTGGGGTGTGGGCAGCAGGGATCATTGACGGCAACACCTTCGTGTGGGGCGATGACATGGACGAGTTTCCTCCCATTGATGCCGTGTATGGGCTGAAGCAGGCCATTGATACTCCTGATGGTGAATGCAACAACAGGCAACAGTAAGCAGTGCACAGCGCACGGCATGGGGTGTGGGCCGCAGGGATCATCGATGGCAACACCTTCGTGTGGGGCGATGACTTGGACGAGTTTGCTCCCGTTGACGCCGTGTATGGGCTGAAGCAGGCCATTGATACCCCTGATGGTGCGTGATTGAGCGCGTTAATGAGTGGTGGAGAGTGGTGTTGAGTTGAGTAAAGGGACATGGACGAGTTTGTTCCCATTGATGCCGTGTATAGGCTGAAGCAGGCCATTGACATGCCCGATGGTGAGTGTGCAATAATCCTGAACGTCGCCCCTTTTCGCCCTCTGTTTCCCCTTCCACCCCCCACCCCCCCCCCCCCCCCGCTGCTGCTGCTGCCGCTTCTTCCGAACCCACCAGTGCGCCTGGCGACAGCAGGCACGGCCATGCTGCACCGCATCGGGAGGGGCATGAACCCTCTCAAGGTGAAGAAGGGCTTTGAAGGCGCCAAGCGATCGCTGGAGGAGCGCCAGGCAGAGGCTCTGGCGGACAAGGAGAGGGAGCGCGCTGCCTTGAAGAACCACGGGGGAGCGTGGCCGGGCAACCAGGCCCCCTCACACGCGCTCTTCCTGTGGGCCAGTGGGAGCGAGCTCACTAAGGTTCTTGACCAGAGGCCCCAGAAGTTTCCCAGCAAGTTCATCTCCTACGAGCAGAGGTGAGTGAGACTGTGACGGTTTTTAGTCGGCTGAGAAACGGGGGGGTGAGGGGGAAAGGGAGGGGAAGAGGGGGGGAAGTTGTGGGGCAGAGGCACTGGCGGACAAGGAGAGGGAGCGCGCTGCCTTGAAGAACCACGGGGGAGCGTGGCCGGGCTACCAGGCCCCCTCACACGCGCTCTTCCTGTGGGCCAGTGGGAGCGAGCTCACGAAAGTTCTTGACCAGAAGCCCCAGAAGTTTCCGAGCAAGTTCATCTCGTACGAGCAGAGGTGAGTCTTGGAAAAGCCTTTGCTGTTTAGTCACCTTGTGCCACGACTTGTGGCGCTGCAAGCTCGGCACCTTCCCTCACTCCCTGCTCCATATCGTGGTCCCAGATTGAAAGAAACATCTAGTACATCCCAATCTCCGCCTGTTTTCTTGGAAAGAGCGACCATGAAAACTGTAATAGCACACCCTTCACCACACATTCCCCATTTCCATTCCCAAAATCCCCCACTTCCTAATTCCTGCTTGCATGAAGAAGCTGGTGCAGCGCACCCCGGGGCCAGCGCACCCCGGGGTCAGCGCACCCCGCGGAAGGTGGAGCAGCTCTTCAACTTGCTCACCTTCCGCGACGACTTTTGGCGCAGCAAGCTCGGCACCTCCCTCACCACCTCCCTCACTCCCTCCCTCACTCCCTCTCTATCATGCTCCCAGATTGAAGGAGAAATCTGGCACAGCCAATTTCTGACCCGGGCTTCCCCATTCCCTGTTTTCCATTGCATTCCTTGCCTTTTTTCTCTCAACAGGAAGAAGCTGGCGCAGCGCATCCCGGGGCTGCGTCCGTGGGAGGTGCTGGAGGTGGAGCAGCTCTTCAACTTCCTCACCTTCCGCGACGACTTCTGGCGCAGCAAGCTCGGCACCTTTGCCACGCCGCCAGAGAATTCCGTGGCTTATGACGAGGAGATGATGGAGGAGTGGGGAGAGATTAAGGATGCTTTGTCAGGGGCGTTTCCCGAGCTGGCCAGGTGATTAACTTGTACTGCCCTTGTGACAAGTGGTAGGACCACTCAAGTACTGTTCGAGTAGTTGGTTGCTGTGTTTTATGGTTCTAAACAAAGTAATTTCAAGGCGGCTCAAAACAGCGTCTCTATTTGTTTACAAGACTAGTTGTAAGATGAAGGATATGATTGAGTGTAATGTTCCAATTATTCTTGCTGGGTTATAGTGTTCTACATTGATTTGTTGGGCTGGGTTTGCGGGGTGCTCCTGGGTGGGTGTTGGGGCATGGGCTGCGCCATATCAAATTCGAATTCGCCCTGATTTTAGCCGAAGTGATTGCAATGCAGCCTGTTTCTGTTCAGCAGTTGTGCGAATGTGGACAGGGTCTCAGCACTGGGGTGGTCGAGTTTTGGATGTTGTTACCCCTGAATGGATTATGTCATTACATGGTGAAAACAGTGGACCCGAAGAAGGTCCAAAACGTCCTTGCGATTGAACTCTCCTTGACCCTAAACGTCGTAATTTCAGTTTGTGATTGGGCAACTCAGACTGTATCCAGGAAAACCCTTCAAATCAGAATCTCAGCCCTACTCTCAACCAGTCAGGATGGCTTGCTACCCTTCAAGCGCAAGCCCTTGATTCGAAGCGCTCACGATTCTATCGTGACCGCAAGAGCCAGTATACACGCTCGTTTAGTTGCTTGCGTAACATGTGTTAGCGATGAAACGTCAAAGTCGCCGATTTCTCAAACCAATCAAACAGGTCGTTTTCTTGAGCACGCGACCCCATTGGATGCGCCGCTGAACGAGCTCTGACCCGAACATGTGTTCGAATCGCTTTCATGGAGCTTGTTTTTCGTGCATTTGCGCTTCGATCACACTCGGCGGCTCGAAATGTCCCACAAGTCGAGATTCCTGAATTTGACGTAGATGAGAGGTATAACCGCGGCTCGTTATTGCCGGCGAACGTCGTCAGTGGCAAATTGGCCACGGACGAAGATGGTTACCGTAATAGTGTTTCGATGTTGCGAAATCATGAACTCGACCAGCCACTGAGAAACGTGGAACGTGGAAAGTGACACTGCACTGCTCGTCCTCCTGGCTGAAGCTTGCCTGCACCTCCCCCTCCCGCCCAACCTCACAAAACAGCAGCATCCCACAGCTCACCCCGTCCACCCTACTCACCGACCAAAATGCAATGCTTCATATTATGGGCATTGTTGCTCGGTCTTCAAACAGCTAGGTGCTGGCCCATACACCGAGCTGCTGTTAGGGTCCCTCGCCTCTCTCACTAGTTCGCCACCATTGCTTGCGTGCGTTTTACCCTTAGAGTGTTCATCATTTTCCCAGCACCATGGGGCCGTTCGCTCGTTCGGCGACTGCGTGCCTGTCCGTTCTGCTGTGTTGCCTAGCATTCTCCGTAGCATTTGCCGACGATGTGCAAGTAGAAACTGGATTCATTCTCTGCGAGGACTTCGGCGAGCACGCAGCTTCAGCCGCTGCTGCTCACAATATCTCCGTCTGCGCCTTCGTCCTGCAAGGCGAGCCCGTCGATTTCGACCTCACCCCCTCTGCGACCACCAGTACCCCCACGATCGTCGGCGATGAGTTTTCGCTTCGGCGAAACTTGCTGGGCGGCGGCGCGACGCCTGTTGCGATCCAGTTGGCGCAATCGCTGCAGGGGGATGTGGGAACGGTCCGAACCCAGGCGACAAATGGGGCGGGCTGGGTGGTCCTCGGCTCCATTCTCACACAGGTACGCATATATTTTCTCTTTAGACCACTTTGAGTGGGCATCTAATGAGGCCCACTCTAAGCGAGCAAGATAGGGATTCACGTGGCTTTTCACTGTGGAGTGAAAATCGCCGCGTGCGAGTTACGCATGTAACACATGTTACGGTCAATTCAAGATCGAGTTGGTTCAGAACCTAATAGCCTTTCGAGTTATTACATGAGTCGTGGTCATAATCGGCTCGTCTCGTCAACCGCTTGCGGTTCATATGCTTCCTTTTCTCCCTGATTCCTGTTGTGTGTTTCAGTCGCTACTGATCAGCAAGAGCATGGTCTGGGCGATCAAGGATCTGGTCGACATGTACCGCACGCGCCCGCGATCCACGCAGCAGCTTCAGGACGCGACTCGCAACGTGAATCGCGCGTATTCCAACCAGCAGACGCTGCTGATGGTGCTCAACAGAAACCCTCAGACCCAGCAATCCGAGCAGCTCTCGGCCATACGCGATGAGGTCGCGTCCATGACCCCGAAGTTCAACCAGCTGCTCTCCCTGCTTGCCACGTGGCGCCAGCAGCAGATCCACGCCATCACTCGTCTGCGTTTCGATGCGGAACCTTCTAGCCTCGCCGTCACCCAGGCCGTGCCGGCGGAGCCGGGAAGCGGAAACGGCGGCCAGAAGCTCGTGGTAACTCTTGATCATAAAGACAAGAACAACAAGAACAACAACAACAACAACAACAACAACAATAACAATAATAACAACAACAACAATAAGCAGGACAAGAAGAACAAGAAGAACAAGAAGGACAAGAATTCTTCGGGTGGTTCGTCGAACTCCGGCGGCAAGGGCAAGAAATCGGGCAAGAAGGCGAAGGTCGGAGCGACTCAGGCGATCAACGTGGTTGTAGCGACGGATGGCAGCGGAGATTACAAGTCGATTCAGGACGCTGTAGACGCGGCTGGACCAGGTTCGACGATTCGCATCAAGGCGGGAGTGTATAATGAGCAGATCCAGGTCAGCACGGATCGCATCACGATGATTGGTGCTGGCATGGATCAGACGGTTATCGTGAACGATGCCAGCCAGAAGTCGGGTTACGATATCATCACCTCGGCCACAGTCGGTAAGTGCTTCGCATCTTTCGTATCAATCTTGCACAAAATTCCATTTCAGTTTCAGTGTACAGCTACATGTACACCTCGACCCATTCTTTAGTGCTAACCTGGTTTCTTTCGCAAATGTTACATGTGGCAGGAGTCAACGCGGATAATTTCGTTGCAATGAGCATGACGATTCGGAATTCTGCTGGCATGGACGGTCAGCAGGCCGTGGCGCTCCGTGTCGACAGCGACCAAGCCGCGTTTTACCAGCTGCGAATCTCAGGATTCCAAGACACCCTGTTCGCAAGCACGGGTCGCCAGTACTACACGAATTGTTTCATCGACGGGGCTGTGGATTTCGTGTTCGGCGACGCGGCGGTTGTGATTCGCAGTTCGCAATTGAAAGTCGTCTCGACGCCGTACGACGCGACAATCACCGCGTCGGGTCGCCTAAGCAAGACGTCCAACACCGGGATTGTCGTCATGGACTCTCGCGTGGTGTCGTTCGCGCCGCGCGTGTACCTCGGGCGACCGTGGAAGACCTACGCGACGTCGGTGTATATCAACACGTTTCTCCCGAATGTAAGCTATGCACCAGCTCCGTTAGAAGCTCGTTGACGGGACGGTGTCATCGTCAACACTTCGTTGACAACCGGGTTTGATTCGATATCACCGAGACGCATTTAAACTGAGAGTTTGGTGTCTGTCTTGCACAGCATGAGTCGACTCAAACGCTTGGTGTGTGCACGCACTGCAAAATTCCGCACTCATGCATAGCATGCAATCTTCTTAGCCGTCCGCTCTTGCCCCCCCCTCCGTTCCCCACTCGCGCAGAAAATTGTTCCTGACGGCTGGATGACGTGGGCCGGCGAGACGTACGGCGGAAAGCCATTCCTCGCGGAGGTCAACAGCAAGGGACCCGGCGCGCAGCCGTCGCGCGTCAAGTGGGCCAAGCCGGGCGTTACGTCAGCCGGTGACGTCAGCCAGTACAACCCCAATAGTTTCATCCAGCTCCAGTCGTGGATCGGCGCAACCAAGGTTCCAGTCTGAGCAGAGTTCGCGTTCATCCGCGTTAGAGAGCGGTTCCGTAAGGCGTTAGTTCGGGCTTCGATTCTTCCGAAGGGCTTCGCTGTTCTCCGGCGTCATGCTCAGTTCATCGTGACACGTTATGGGCGATTCTTACTTGGCGGCACACTTTTCTGCATGGGTAACATCTACGTAAACTAGTATGGAAATAAGATATCGAGCTCTTATTGTACTGTTCACCATAGTTCCTATCCTATCAGCATTTATTATTTGCTTATTTCCAGCAAATGTTCTTGCACCCATCACTCAATCTAGCAGCAAATTGTTTTGGAACAATGTGAATCAGCATCATAGCTAATTATGGGGACAGATTTACACTCAAGCTGATTCTATGTTCTAATTTGCTCCACGTGCACTGTACTGACTGCTGGGCTAGTACTGCCTTGACACCTCGCCACGTCATCAGAGCTGCCAGCCTGGCAGGCTCGGAACAGCCGCATCAGATCCGCCACCCTGTCAGCCCGGAGCTGACTCAGCAGCGAGGGGGGGAGGGCTGGAGGGGAAGGAGCGGTCGGGCGTGGTGATTGGTTGGCTGGTTTGCGCGGACGGGCGGAGAGAGCGCGAGAGGGCGTGCGGGGAGTAGGAGTAGTGGAGGTGGCGAGGGTGTGAGGGGAAGGAGGGGGAGGGGGACAGATGGAGAGGGGGCGAGCGGGTGTAGGACGGGGGGGCATGGGAGAATGGGAAGAAGTGGTACCAGCTGCAGTGATGTGATCTTGGGGAGGGGTGGTGATGTGGTTGGGATCTGCTACAGTGTTGGCAGTTACTTGGGGAGTGGGCGTGGTAGTGAGGTGAAGGGTGGCAATGGTGTCTTGAGCACAGGAAGACTGATCCTGTTGACTAGGTTGACTGGCTTGACTAGGTTGACTGGGTTGACTGGATTGATGTGATGCAGTGGGTTGACTTGGTTGACTTGATGCAGGCTGGAACTGACTCAACTGGATTGAATGCCAAGGTTGGGATTGGAGAATGCTTGGGCTGCTCATGCCTCCTATTGGAGAATTCTTCACAGCCACATTCGCTGCAGTCACACTCCCTGCTGTGCCGCTGCCACTTGCACCAGTGCTGCTGTAGTCAACGCCATTCCACGGTAGTCCACGGCAGTCAACGCCAGTCCACGGCAGGAACAAGGGTCGTTGCGCTTCTGTGTTGATCAGAGGCAGATCGTCACTTGGAGCTGCAGGACGGTACAAGGAGTATTCTGCTGCTGCTGGTTGTGCTGCTGCTGCTGCTAGTGCTGACGCCTTTTCTGCTGCTGCCTGTACTGCTGTTCTGCCGCTCGACTCCAAAGCAGCCGTGCTACTGCTGTTGGCAATCCCAAAAGCAGGCACTTCTGTCATAAGCCCAATTCTTGACAGGTTTCTCCTCCCCACCGTTTCAAACCACGGATGCGAAAGAATCTCACAAGACCTCATCCTCCTCCCAGGTTCCTTCTCCAGCATCCTCCGAACCAGATCCTTAGCCTCGGCAGAAACCCCGCCCCACAGCTCCGGTGAGACCAGGTCCGGCGTCGCCCGGCACGCCGCAGCAAACACAGCGTTGTGGTTCGGGCCATGGAAGGGAAGCTTCCCTGAAAGGCACGTGTACATGATAATCCCGAGGCTCCACACATCCACCTGGTGATTGTACAGGTGACCTTTCACGACCTCAGGGGCCAAGTAAAAAGGGCTCCCTACCAAGCCTGTCAGGTGCTCCCCAGGGGCCAACCGCCTTGCCAGACCAAAATCGGCGACGCAGAGGTGGAGGTTCGGTAAGCTGCTCGCGTCCCCTGAGAATGGCCGAGCCAGCAGGATGTTTTCGGGCTTTAAGTCCCGGTGCACCACCCCCACAGAGTGCATCCACGCCAGCGTGGCAGCCAGCTGGCCCACGACAGCCGCCGCCAGCTGTTCGGGCATGCCTGCTGACTCAGCGTAGCGGTCAACGAGGTCAAACAGGTCTCCTCCGCTGCAGTGGTCCATGACCAGGTGCACCCCCGAGTTATCCTCGTACACTGAATGTAGACGCACCAGGCCCTCCCAGGGAGACCTCCCTGTGCTGCTGCTGCTGCTGCTGCTGCTGCTGCTGTTGACTGGGTTGACTGAGTTGACTGTTTCCACCTCTTCACCATCTCTTGCTCTCTCGTCTTCCTCCTCTTCCGCCATCTGCTGCAGCAGCAGCGGCGTCAGCGCCTCGGCGCGCAGCTCCTCCATCGCCCGCGAGCCCTGAGAAAACAGAACAGCACAGCACGAGGCAAGGAGAATCGGTTCTTAGTGGTGAGTCGTTTTATCGCTTTCAGCACTCTCAACAGCGGCGTCAGCGCCCCGACGCGCAGCTCCTCCATCTCCCGAGAGCCCTGAGCGCACAGCATGGGACGGGGCAAGGAAGAACAAACAGGAACCGACAGAGCGAGAGAGCAAGTGGGCAGAGACCTAATAGTAGAACTGGGCGAGACAGTCACAGGATGAATGATGGCGGGGAAGCGAGAATGATAGCCGTACCTGAAGCAACTCCTTGCTGATAGTCTTGCAAGCAAACGTTGCCCCGCTGCCCCGTTCCCGGCACGCGCGCACCACGCCGAAATGACCGCGCCCCAGCTCCTCCCCGACCTCGAACCGTGCCTCCAGCCTCGGCCCGAAGCTACCAACGAGCCACGGTTCCCGCCAGCTCGGCGGGTAGTGATACGGTTGGATCTGCTGGTTCGGCGGCGCGTCGCGGGTGCAACTCGAGCTTCGGTAGTACCGCTGCCGCGTTTGCGCCGCGAGGCGGCATCGCTCCTCCAACTGGTCGAGAAGCATGCTGACGTGGCAACGGGTGGTCGCGGCGCGCGGGAAATCGAGCACTGGGCGATTTGATCTTCCAGAACTGCGACTCGAACTTGGATGACTGCTACGAGTATCGGCGAGGATTCGGGAGGACATGGTGTCGCTGGTATGATTAAACTCTCTCATACTGCTGCTATGCCGCGGCGCGGTTCTGAAATCGTCTTCGAGAGGAAAGTCGTCTCCGAGTCGTTGAGAACGACTGGCGAGGATTTGAGAGGCCATGTGCGAATCTCTGAGAATTCTCAAAGGAGCACGTCGCGGATTGTGGCGTGTTTCTCAGCTCGTTTACGGGTGCTTGCTGAAACGCGAGCGACTAGTTGCGTGTGCGTGCGTGTCAGAGATCTCGCAGCAGAGCACAGCTTGCTAGTTGAGCAACTAGCTGCATCATAGAGCCTAATTCTGAGGCGCCTCAAAAGTTAACTCGCTATGGTGACACGGAAGCTGCAACCCTTGCAGGAGGGGGCAAAGTGAGGCTGGAAAGCGAGCGAATCGGAAACGAGCGGACCGAAGGGGGGCATGGCCGACGAGTGCTACTTGTGCGAGGAGGAAAGGGTCCGAAACGACGCAGCTACGTTACACATTGCGTTACGCATTGCGTTACGCATTGAGTCGCCTGGACCACCGCTATCAGAGCGGGAAAGAAAGGGCTTGAAGCGGCGCCTCAACGTTACACACTAGGGACCGACTCTGCCTTACGCACTAGAGGAAGGACGATTACTGAGGAAAAAGGACTGTCGGCAAGTCGTTGGCGGAGGGCCGTACATTGGAAGGGAAATGAGGCGTAGAAAAAGAAAGGCGACTTGGTTCGGGTGTGAAGGGGAATTCGGAAGTAGAGGATGATGTTTTGGTCTGTTTTCGCTTTGTCAGGCGTGCTGCTGATGGGTTGTGGAAGCAATGCAATTTGTAACGAGAAGGACGTTGCTGGAGTAGACGAAAAAGTCAGACGTAAGAGGTTTTCCGGTGTGGAGGCGAGAGGGACTGACGCGTGATTGAAGGACGGGAACGGGAAAGGTTTGAGATTGGTTGGGATGGGATGGGATGGGAAGGGATGGGATGGTATGGTACGGGATGGGATGGGATACGATAGAAATTGGACGGAATGTATTTGCAAGGAGTGGTCATGGCGAAATCGCGCGCATCGGCGGAAATCGTGTTTGTCTCAAAAGAATCGACCCAAATTGCTCCCCGCTTGCCACGTGGGCGTTTTTCTCATTTGATTCGACCCTCCTTTCCCCCGCCCCCCCACCCCGTTTTTCCCGCCCTTGCCCTCCGAAATTCGGGCACCGGCTGGAATTTGGTGAAATCACAAAAAGTCACGAATACATGCTTTTTCGTAACGCCAAATCCACCATGTAGTTGTGGGATGCCACATCAGCTTTCGCAATCGACAATTTCAGCGGTTGCTTCTCAATCTCAGGAGCAACATATGCACGTTGATTGTATCGTATTTTTTTGGATTAGCCCATGCCATTAATGTAGTTAGGGGCTCAAAAAAACACACGACAAAAAAACCTATAATTTTTATGGGTTTTATGTATATATATGATGCTTATTCCAGAATTCTTAAAACTAAGAGTTAAATTTCATAAATTTCAAATAGGAATCACTCCAGGGCAAAATAAAAAAAATATGTTTTTGAAATAGGTGGTTTTTCTATTTTACTTCTTGATATTATTTAGAAAACAACATTTACTCGTATTACAAAGATTCAAAAAATGTTACTGCAGTGGCACATAATAAATAAAAATCCAAATTACTGCTAAATTTATCATTAGAAGTCATAGGTGTTCTGTCCAATCAGATGTCGCTCGCATGTTGAAATCCTGGGGTTACGAAAAAACATGTATTCGTGACGTTTTGTGATTTCACGAATTTGCAGCGGGTGCCCGAATTTCGGAGGGCAAGGGCGGGAAAAACGGGGTGGGGGGGCGGGGGGAAAGGGGGTCGAATCAATTGAGAAAAACGCCCACGTGGCGAGCGGGGAGCAATTTGGGTCGATTCTTTTGAGACAAACACGATTTCCGCCGATGTGCGCGATTTCGCCAATGGTCATCCAGGAATGGTCGTCGGGGGAAATTGCTGAATCGAGGTTGAGCGGGGGGGAGCAGCTGTAGTTGCGCCGTGCCGTACTGTAAGTGGTGGGCGGAGCTCAGAAGGGAAGGGAGGAGGTGGGGGAAGAGAGAGGGGGCTAAACTGCTTTCCCACACTCGCTCATTGGCGCTGTAAAAGACAGGGTTTCCGCAGCTTGCTGTGCGCAGAATTGTTCCCCCCGACCCGAAGGGTGTGCGTTGTGCGAGTCACGCGACGCGGAGGTTGGGTAAGTGGCAGCGGCGGTTACTGCGGTGCGAGAGAAAATCGGAGAATTTCTGGATTGGAGGGAGGAGGGGGGAAGGGGGCAGTCGGGGAACAGAATTTCGACAGCGGGAAGGTGGAGCAACGGGTGGGCGAGGGTGAGGGTGAGGGGGGAGGGGCGCGGGCGCGAAGAGGGCATGAGGCTTGCGGGGGTCGTGAGCGCAGATGTGATTTCAATCCAACCGCCACGTGGCGGGTGAGGGGTGGGGAGGGGAGGAATGTGTTAGGAAAGCTGAGGGTTGAAATCCTCGCATGCAGGGCAAAGACGGGTAGTTTTTCATTGCCCAGGAATTCACCAAAGGTGGAGGAAAGTTGCTAAACGCTGGCAGGTGTAGTGACGGTACAGTGTATTCATCCAGTTTCAGCTGACCCACGGAACGGGCAATCGTGGACTCGGTCAACGTCGCGTCTCCGCCACGCACGAAAGGGTGCGACGACTGGTTCTGTGTACTGTACTCGCCTGTGGTTATTCCATACCTTTGACCATCTAACGAAACGCGTCTTCGAGCTGGAACGCAGGTCGGTGCTGAAAAGGTCGGACCTCGCAGAACAGACGCGCTATTGGACCAACGCAATGGCAGATGGACAGGTGAGTGAAAGAGTCACAATTTCGTACCAAATAGCTTGATAACGCATAGCGTGAGAGAGTAAATACACTCAACATAAGGCAGTAAATGTTCAGTAAGGAACTAGCACAATACCATGCGTGTAGTCTGAGCAAGAAATTGAGCGAGCTGCTGGGTGTTCATACACTCCAAGGTGTATACACACCCAGCAGCAGCAGAGCAATTTGGGCACAGCATCATCTACAGACCAAAATGCCCAAGAGGACACAAGTCCCAGCCACAGCAGCAGGTACCACATACGATCACTGCGTGGCCTCATCAGAAAAGAAAAGAAAAAAACAAAGGTGGGAACCTGCAGCAGCAGAGCAGCAGCAGCAGGCAAGCTGGAGGGGCCCTGGCACTGCACTGCACACAGCCAGGCACCTGCATCAGCACAGCGACACAGGACATGCACTCTTATACAGCAACAAGAAAGTCTAGCCACTCCATGCCATTTCACGTCACACCAGCCATCCCCCTGCCCTCCTGTCCCACACAGGGGAAAGTGTAACATCTGCGTGGTGTGTAATTCCTTTGCCCCTGCACTGGCCACTCTGCACAGCCATGGTGTTCAATGCAGGACCCTCGGACCCTCGGATCCTCGGACCCTTGCCGGTCCAAGCTGCTTCTAAACCCAGCTCTCGCGCGTTGCAGTGCCCTCCATGCCACCGCCACTTCAAATCCCTCCATGCTCCCTCCGCGCACTCCCTACAGATGCTCCTTCCTTCTCCCCTGTTCCTCTGCTGCACACTGCCTCCTCTGCCCGTCTCTGCTCTGTGATGCTCCCTCCATGCCAGTCCACTGCCTTCACTGGTTGCATTGCACCAGTCCCTGCATACCTTTGAGTCGACTCAAAATCTGGAGTCAACTCAAAAGTCCGCCCCTGCTGCATAATGCTCCCTGCATGTCTATCCACTGCTTCCATTGCACCAGCCCCTGCACACCTGCCCACTGTCTGCACCCAGCCATCTGCCATCACCACCCCCCGGTCAGCCTCTTTTTGAGGCTGCAATCTTTTTGAAGAGCCTCAAAGGCCGTTGTTGTTTGCACCCAGGCCCTGCACACACTGTCCCCACTCTCTTCACCCAGCCATTCACCATCACCCTCACCCGCCACAGCCTCTCTTTAAGTCATACCACACAGCAATGCCAAAAGTTAGTGTGCCATAACCCCCCCCCCCCTTTTTTTTTTTTTTTTTTTTTTTTTTGGGCAACCAAAGTCAAACAAGCAAACGTGCACAAAGACACATCCGCACACACATTCTCAAACACGTGTGCGCGCATACATGCAGGCACACACCCACTTTCCAATACATGCCACCCATGCACTGACATGCACAAGGCACTGGCATTCCACCCACACGCACCCTGCTGCGTCTGCTCGTCATCACAAGTCACACACGCCAGAAAGTTAGCTCCAGTGCACCCATGCACAAGTCAAAAGGTCAGATTCGCATCACCTTCACATGCCCAGTCACATCTCCGCTTCCCACGCCCATGTTCTCCCCATGTGGCATCCACTTTCACCCCCCTCGACATTCCTTGCATTCCGAAGCAGCAGCAGCGACCACATGAGGTGCGCCTGCTGCTCCATAAACGCCATGGCCCGCTGGTTCCTCTCCCGATAAACCTCCAACGCAGCAGCTGCTTCCCTGTAACACCCTTCCCTCACCTCCCTCCCCTTTTTTGGCTCCTAACGCCTGCCTCTCCCGCTGCTCATCCTCTTCAGCAGCAGCCTCCCTCAAATCCGCCCTCACAGCCATTCCCCCTCACCCCCTTCCTCCCCGTCTACCTTCTGCCTCTTCCGCTGCTCCCCCCCCCCCTCTTCCGCCCCAGCTGCCCGGACCACATCAAATGAGCCTGCTGCTCCATGAACGCCATGGCCCGCTGGTTCTTCTCCCGCCGCTCCTCCGCTGCATTCGCAGCCTCGTGTGCGCGCGCAGCAGCAAGGAACTGGTTATCTTTGCGCAGTTCTCTCGCTGCGCCCCGTGCCTCGCGCTTGATCGCCCGCTGCAGCCGCCGCTGCTCCGCGCGCTCCCTGTTGGGGTCGTAGTCCTTGCCACGCGCGAAACTGGAAGAGGGGAATGGGAGGCGGGGAAGAGGGGGGGGGAGAGGGGGGGAGAGGGGGGGAGGGGATTGGTCAACTTGTGCTGCTCCGCACGCTCCCAGTTGGGGTCGTAGTCCTTGCCAAGGGCGAAGCTGGAAAGGGGGGGAACGAGGAGGGGAGAAGGGGGAGGAAGAGGAACAGGGAAGGTGGCAGGGAAACGGTCAAACTGCGCTGCTCCGCGCGCTCCCTGTTGGGGTCGTAGTCCTTGCCACGGGCGAAACTGGAAAGGGCGGTTTGTTGTGAGGGGGGGGGGGGAGGAGGGAGGGAAGCAGGGAGAGAAGGCGGGGAGGATAGGGGAAGAAACACGGGAAGCCAAGGGAGGAGGGAAGGGAGTTGAAGTGAAGGGAGTTGAAGGGAAGGGAGTTGAAGTGAAGGGAGTTGAAGGGAAGGGAGTTGAAGGGAAGGGAGTTGAAGGGAAGGGAGTTGAAGGGAAGGGAGTTGAAGGGAAGGGAGTTGAAGGGAAGGGAGTTGAAGGGAAGGGAGTTGAAGGGAAGGGAGTTGAAGGGAAGGGAGTTGAAGGGAAGGGAGTTGAACTGCTTTGCTGGCATCCCAAACCTCCGACTAGACCTTTCGTTCTACCTCTCACTCATCCCTCATCTCCGCACCTAATCAGACCCTAACCGCACATTATTATTCCCAACACGTACTCAGATTCGAACTTGGGGTTGCCGGCACGGCACGGCCGCTTCACCCCCATTCCCCAGTTTCAGATTTACCATTCCCCAGACTTACCATTTCATTACAGCGCTCCCTTATCCCTCTCATCCCCATACGTACTCAGATTCGAACTTGGGGTTGAACTGCTTTGCAGGTACAGCCCGTTTCACCCTCAGCCGCAGCGGTTGCCTGGAGCCTTCCACCTCCGCCACCGCGCCCTCGATATCCTTCACCCACGCTGCCCGCTCCTGCTCGATTTCTTCGGGCAGCTGCCCGGACTCCGCGAGGGCAGCGAGCGTGGGCAGGAAGGGCGAGAAGATCTCGGGGAAGGGCTGCATGGGGCGGTAGAGCAGCGCAAAGGAGCGCAGCGTCTTGAGCACCGCTAGTAGCAGACTCAGCCTGGCGGACGGGAGTGAAAGAGGAAACGCAGGAGCAAAAGAAAAGGGATTTCGAGCGTGGACGGAGGGAAAGCGTCTTGCAGTGGCCTCAGTTCTATTGCCTCCGGTAACAGGCAGCTGCCCGGACTCCGCGAGGGCAGCGAGCGTGGGCAGGAAGGGCGAGAAGATCTCGGGGAAGGGTTGCATGGGGCGGTAGAGCAGCGCAAAGGAGCGGAGCATCTTGAGCACTGCTAGTAGCAGACTCAGCCTGGAGAGGTGAGGAGGGATTGGAGAGGATAGGGGGAAGAATGGGGTGGGGGAAATGGGGAGGGGGAAAGGGAAGAGCAAAGAAAGGCGGTTTTGGGGTTTTGTGGCGCAGAGGGAGAGAAAGCGTCTGGCAGTGGCCTCTGCTCCATCTCCTGCGGTAGCTGTAAACTGCCCTGGCTTGACGAGGGGAAGGCAGCAGCGAGCGTGGGCAGGAAGGGCGAGAAGATCTCGGGGAAGGGCTGCATGGGGCGGTAGAGCAGCGCAAAGGAGCGCAGCGTCTTGAGCACCGCTAGTAGCAGACTCAGCCTGGCGGACGGGAGTGAAAGAGGAAACGCAGGAGCAAAAGAAAAGGGATTTCGAGCGTGGACGGAGGGAAAGCGTCTTGCAGTGGCCTCAGTTCTATTGCCTCCGGTAACAGGCAGCTGCCCGGGCTCCGCGAGGGCAGCGAGCGTGGGCAGGAAGGGCGAGAAGATCTCGGGGAAGGGTTGCATGGGGCGGTAGAGCAGCGCAAAGGAGCGCAGCGTCTTGAGCACCGCTAGTAGCAGACTCAGCCTGGAGAGGTGAGGAGGGATTGGAGAGGATAGGGGGAAGAATGGGGTGGGGGAAATGGGGAGGGGGAAAGGGAAGAGCAAAGAAAAGCGGTTTTGGGGTTTTGTGGCGCAGAGGGAGAGAAAGCGTCTGGCAGTGGCCTCTGCTCCATCTCCTGCGGTAGCTGTAAACTGCCCTGGCTTGACGAGGGGAGGGCAGCAGCGAGCGTGGGCAGGAAGGGCGAGAAGATCTCGGGGAAGGGCTGCATGGGGCGGTAGAGCAGCGCAAAGGAGCGCAGCGTCTTGAGCACCGCTAGTAGCAGACTCAGCCTGGCGGACGGGAGTGAAAGAGGAAACGCAGGAGCAAAAGAAAAGGGATTTCGAGCGTGGACGGAGGGAAAGCGTCTTGCAGTGGCCTCAGTTCTATTGCCTCCGGTAACAGGCAGCTGCCCGGACTCCGCGAGGGCAGCGAGCGTGGGCAGGAAGGGCGAGAAGATCTCGGGGAAGGGTTGCATGGGGCGGTAGAGCAGCGCAAAGGAGCGGAGCATCTTGAGCACTGCTAGTAGCAGACTCAGCCTGGAGAGGTGAGGAGGGATTGGAGAGGATAGGGGGAAGAATGGGGTGGGGGAAATGGGGAGGGGGAAAGGGAAGAGCAAAGAAAGGCGGTTTTGGGGTTTTGTGGCGCAGAGGGAGAGAAAGCGTCTGGCAGTGGCCTCTGCTCCATCTCCTGCGGTAGCTGTAAACTGCCCTGGCTTGACGAGGGGAAGGCAGCAGCGAGCGTGGGCAGGAAGGGCGAGAAGATCTCGGGGAAGGGCTGCATGGGGCGGTAGAGCAGCGCAAAGGAGCGGAGCATCTTGAGCACCGCTAGTAGCAGACTCAGCCTGGCGGACGGGAGTGAAAGAGGAAACGCAGGAGCAAAAGAAAAGGGATTTCGAGCGTGGACGGAGGGAAAGCGTCTTGCAGTGGCCTCAGTTCTATTGCCTCCGGTAACAGGCAGCTGCCCGGACTCCGCGAGGGCAGCGAGCGTGGGCAGGAAGGGCGAGAAGATCTCGGGGAAGGGTTGCATGGGGCGGTAGAGCAGCGCAAAGGAGCGGAGCATCTTGAGCACTGCTAGTAGCAGACTCAGCCTGGAGAGGTGAGGAGGGATTGGAGAGGATAGGGGGAAGAATGGGGTGGGGGAAATGGGGAGGGGGAAAGGGAAGAGCAAAGAAAAGCGGTTTTGGGGTTTTGTGGCGCAGAGGGAGAGAAAGCGTCTGGCAGTGGCCTCTGCTCCATCTCCTGCGGTAGCTGTAAACTGCCCTGGCTTGACGAGGGGAAGGCAGCAGCGAGCGTGGGCAGTAAGGGCGAGAAGATCTCGGGGAAGGGCTGCATGGGGCGGTAGAGCAGCGCAAAGGAGCGGAGCATCTTGAGCACCGCTAGTAGCAGACTCAGCCTGGCGGACGGGAGTGAAAGAGGAAACGCAGGAGCAAAAGAAAAGGGATTTCGAGCGTGGACGGAGGGAAAGCGTCTTGCAGTGGCCTCAGTTCTATTGCCTCCGGTAACAGGCAGCTGCCCGGACTCCGCGAGGGCAGCGAGCGTGGGCAGGAAGGGCGAGAAGATCTCGGGGAAGGGTTGCATGGGGCGGTAGAGCAGCGCAAAGGAGCGGAGCATCTTGAGCACTGCTAGTAGCAGACTCAGCCTGGAGAGGTGAGGAGGGATTGGAGAGGATAGGGGGAAGAATGGGGTGGGGGAAATGGGGAGGGGGAAAGGGAAGAGCAAAGAAAAGCGGTTTTGGGGTTTTGTGGCGCAGAGGGAGAGAAAGCGTCTGGCAGTGGCCTCTGCTCCATCTCCTGCGGTAGCTGTAAACTGCCCTGGCTTGACGAGGGGAGGGCAGCAGCGAGCGTGGGCAGGAAGGGCGAGAAGATCTCGGGGAAGGGCTGCATGGGGCGGTAGAGCAGCGCAAAGGAGCGGAGCATCTTGAGCACCGCTAGTAGCAGACTCAGCCTGGGAAAAGGGACGGGGAGGGGCCAGGGAGTGGGGGGTTGCGAGGGCCCGATGAGCAGAACAAACGTGCAACACATGCGGCGGTAGAGAGCAGCGCAAAGGAGCGGAGCTTCTTGAGCACTGCTAGTAGCAGACTCAGTCTGGGAGGGGGTGGGTGGGTGGGGGGGGGAAGAGGTTGTGGAGGGATGGAGAGGATGGGGGAAGGGGTGGGGGGAGAAGTGGGCGGGTGTAAGGGAACAAATAACAACAGCAGCACAAGGGGCAGTAGAGCAGCGCAAAGGAGAGCAGCGTCTGGAGCACTGCTAGCAGCAGACTCAGCAAGGGGAAAAGGGGAACGGGGAAATGGTTGAGGATAGTTGGAAGGGGTGGGGTGGGGGAATATGAGAAGAGGTAAAGGCAGGAGCAAAGAAAAGGACTTTGGGGGCGCCTGAAACCACCTGAACACACACTACTAAACCACCTACACGGACCCATCTGAACCCACCTGAACACACACTAAACCACCTGAACACACACTAAACCACCTACACGGATCCATCTGAACCCACCTGAAGACGTCAGATGAAAAGTAAGCCTCTGCCACGGTCCCTGCTGCACTGCCTTCCACACCCAGCAGGGTGGGAGGAGCAGCAGGAGAAGCGGAGGGCGAGGGCTGAACCTAGATAAAACCTACTAGAACCAAACTGCAACCTACCTGAAGACGTTGGATCCAAACAAAGCAGGCCTCCGCCACGGTCCCTGCCGCACTACCTTCCACACCATGGGAGGAGCAGCAGGGGAAGCAGCGGAGAGAAATAAACCTAGATAGGAACGATTTAAACCTACCTTAAACCATCAAAACCTACCTGAAGACGTCGGATGAAAAGTAAGCCTCTGCCACGGTCCCTGCTGCGCTGCCTTCCACACCCAGCAGGGTGGGAGGAGCAGCAGGAGAAGCAGGGGAGAGGACTGAACCTAGATAAAACCTACTACAACCAAACTGCAACCTACCTGAATCATCTGAACCTGTCTGAACCCACCTAAAGACGTCAGATGAAAAGTAAGCCTCTGCCACGGTCCCTGCTGCGCTGCCTTCCACCCCCAGCAGGGTGGGAGGAGCAGCAGGAGAAGCGGAGGGCGATTGGTTAGCGTCGACTGTAGAATTCGTGGAAACAAAGGGGTTAGCAGCGGTCGTGGTGGTAGTCGGAGCGGTGCTGGACGGTCCGAGGAAGATGCGGTCGAAGTCGAGCGCCTCGGGTTTGTCTTCCAGCGGCTCGCGCTTGCGCTTGCGGTGGTTGGTGCCGTTGCCACACGGCGCCCACAGCCACTGCTGCGAACACACCTGCAGCAGCATGTAGCGCGGCACTCCCTGGGAGGAGGGGAAGGAGGGTAGGGGGAGGGGAACAGGGGAGGAGCGGTGGGGGAGGTACAAGAGGAGGGTGTTAGGGAGTCGCCACACGGCGCCCACAGCCACTGCTGCGAGCACACCTGCAGCAGCATGTAACGCGGCACTCCCTGGGAGGAGGAGGGGAAAGGGGCGGAGGGGCAGGGGAAGGCGGAGAAATGGAAAGAAGTCAATGACTCGTGTCAAAACAATGACGGAGGGGGAAACGGAGGAGGAAAAGCCATACTGGTCTGCTTGTTTATGGGGGGAAGGAAACACCATACATCAGCCCGTCTGTGTAAGGAAGGTCTGTGTAAGGAAGGTCTGTGTAAGGAAGGCTGGAAGGCCATACCTTGGGCTTGACGGGTTTGAGCGCAGGAGCGACAGCACTCCACAGGAGCGCGTGCAGGAAGTTGAGCGCCTCTGGGACAAAGCGACGGCTCTGCGACACCATCTGGAAGGGAGGTGGAGGGTTGGAGGGGAGAAAGAAAGGTTTGAGTGCAAGAGCAACGGCGCTCCACAGCAGCGCGTGCAGGAAGTTGAGCGCCTCTGGGACAAAACGACGGCTCTGCGACACCATCTGGAACAAAGAGAGGGGGAGGAGAGGGGAGGGCAATAATGACGATGAGACAGTGGGATGAGATGTAGGGGCAGTGAATAAAACTGAAGACAGCTAAGTGGCGGTTAGAGGAGCAGCAGAGGTTTTCAAAGAAATAGGAGAAAGGGGGGGGATTAAGTTGGCAGAGCCACATCCTTAGTAGACTGCACGAGGCATCAGGAGAGGAACTGGCAGCAGCAGCAGCAGGAGCAGGAGCCGGAAGCAGGAGCAGAAACAGCAGGAGCAGCTAGTTCTTACATTGACGAGAGCAGATATAAACAGCCCTGCAGCGACGACCTTGGTGGAGCGCACGGGGCAGCAGGAGAGGGACTGGCCGAGCAGCAGCAGGAGTAGCAGCAGCAGTAGTAGTAGGAGCAGGAGTAGCGGGAGAAAGAGGGGAAGAAGCTAGTTCTTACATTGAGCAAGAGCGCTGATATGAACAGGCCCGCTGCTACGTCCTTGGTGGAGCGCACAGGGCAGCAGGAGAGGAACTGGCCGAGCAGCAGCGACACGGGCGTCATGACGGGATGGCGGAAATCGGACGAGGGGAAGATGAGCGCCCACAGGCGCAAGAGGAGCAGCGTGCGTGCCGTGGGCCATGCTGGCTCTGAGCGGAGAGACGAACACAAGGGGACGGTTCGGAGGGGAGGGAATGGGAAGGGAAGGGCAGCGAGACGGGTGTCATGACGGGATGACGGAAGTCCGACGAGGGGAAGATGAGCGCCCAAAGACGCAGCAGGAGCAGCGTGCGCGCCGTGGGCCAAGCAGGCTCTGAGGTGGGAACGGGAAAAAGAGGGGGTGGGCGGCGGGGAGGGGAGGGGAGGGAATGGTCAGGGAATGGCATCGCAGGGCGTCATGACGGAAGTCAGAAGAGGGGAAGATGAGCGCCCAGAGGCGAAGGAGGGGCGTCGTGCGGGCTGTGGACCATGCTGGCTCATGAATATGTAGGGAATATGGGACGGGAATATGGGGGGGGGGGGGGGGGGGGGGGGGGGGGGGAGAAGGGGAAGAAGGTGGGTGGGGGGATAGAGGATTTTGTGAGGAAAAGAGGGGAAACCACATCGGAGGTACTGCCCCAGAAGAGGCGACATCCCTATACAACACCGAACAGCACCATACCTCCGGCTTTGAGAGCCACAAGGCGTTTCTGCATGCGGGCGAGCCTCTTGCGGGCGCAGACAGCAGCAAAGAGTGGGAAAGACGCGGAGAGCTCCACCAGACGCTGCACAAGAGCCTCCAATCCCCATTCCATACTTAACCGTGCCATACCGCATCGTACCACACCGTATCGCACCGTACCTCCAGCCTTGAGGCGCGCCACGAGACGTTTCTGCATGCGGGCGAGCCTCTCGCGCGCGCAGACGGCAGCAAAGGGCGGGAAGGACGCGGAGAGCTCCACCAGCGGCTGCACCAGAGCCTCCAAACCCCAGTCCATACTGTACCATGCCGTACCACACCGTACCGCACAGCACCGCACTAAATCACACCATACCTCCGGCTTTGAGGCGCGCCACAAGGCGTTTCTGCATGCGGGCGAGCCTCTCGCGCGCGCAGACGGCAGCAAAGAGCGGGAAGGACGCGGAGAGCTCCACCAGCGGCTGCACCAACGCGTTGATGTGCGCTGCTGCCACCGATGGCGCCCTCTTTTGCAACTCACTCGTCACCTCCTCCTCCTCCTCCTCCTCTTGCTCTTTACCTTCCTGCTTCCCCTCCTCTACCTTCCTACCCACTTGCGGCTTCACCTGCTGCCTGCTCCCTTGCTGTTTCTGCTGCTGCTCGTGCTGCTGCTTCTGCTTCTTCCCTGGCTGATCCTCCTCCTCCCCCACCCGCTGAGACACCCCACCGCCGCCACCATCACTAGCCAGCGACGCGAAATACTGCAGGAGCACGTTATAGAAGATCTGCATCTTGCGCTTGTTATCAGGGGACAGGTGCGCGGCGTTGCACGCGCGGATGCGCGCGATTGCCACGCCCACCTCCGCCGCTGCACGCCCCTCTAGCAGCCGCTGCAGGTCCTTCAGCTGCTGCGGCGCCTCTATCACGTATGGCAGCTCACGTCGCCGAAACGCCCTTTCTATGCGCTCCGCCTCCTCCTTTTCTTCCTCCTCGTCCTCCTCCTCCTCATCATCTTCCTCCTCCTCATTCTCCTGCTCTGCTGCTGTTGCTGCTGAGTTTCTCTCCTCCGAATTCTGCTTCTCTCCCTCTTTCTCTTCCTCCGCTTCCTCCTCCTCATCACTTTCCTCCCCCTCCTCTTTCTCCTCTCCCTCCTCCTCCTCGCTTTCCTCCTCACCTTTCTTCACTGCCCCATCTCTCACAGACACTCGTTTACCCTTCACCCGCTCCCCTCCAATCTCCTCGTCACTCTGCTCCCAATCCACGTCAGCTAAATTCTCCGCCTCCTCCTCCTCTTCCTCCTCTTCCCCCTCACTCCCACTCTCATCCTCACTCTCCTCGCCCTCCCCACTCTCCTCCTCCTTCTGGCCCAACACATCATACACCCACCCCTTCTTCTCCTCCTCTTCCTCCTCATCCTCCTCCAGTACAAAGTTCTCCGCCAGATCATCTCCAGAGATCTCCCGCTTCACCTTCTTCCTCTGGCGCCTCTTCCTCCCCTTCCCGCCCTCTTCCCCACTAGACACTTCCTCCCCTTCCTCTCCCTCCTCCTCGTCGTCACTAGGTTCCCCATCCATTCGGCGCTTTCTGGCAGCCTGCGGCGCATAAGGCACCAGGAAATAGGGCAATAAAATCACAACACATGAGGAAACGAAAAAAGGTTGACTTTAAGTTCGACTCGAAAGACAAACAGGGAAGCCACTCACATCAGACAAGGAAACGAAAAGAGGTTATTTTGGAGTCAAGTCAAAAGGCACAACGCACGGGAGCAGAACAGGCAATCGCTGCGCGCAGACACATGGAAATCTCACCTCCAGCTTCACCAGTCGAGCCCTCTCCGCCTCTGCCGCCTCCTCCGCTGTCTTGGTGCGCTCCCCTGGCTTGGCGCGGATGTCAAACACCATCTCCCTCGCCAACACGTCGTACTGCTTGTCGTCCATCTCCTGAAGAAGACATGGGACAGGGGTGGGATAGGGGAGAGGGTACGGAGTAACAGGGCTTGGCGCGGATGTCAAACACCATCTCCCTCGCCAACACGTCGTACTGCTTGTCGTCCATCTCCTGAAGAAGACATGGGACAGGGGTGGGATAGGGGAGAGGGTACGGAGTAACAGGGCTTGGCGCGGATGTCAAACACCATCTCCCTCGCCAACAAGTCGTACTGCTTGTCGTCCATCTCCTGAAGAAGATTTGAGACAGGGGTGGGATAGGGGAGAGGGTACGGAGTAACAGGGCTTGGCGCGGATGTCAAACACCATCTCCCTCGCCAACAAGTCGTACTGCTTGTCGTCCATCTCCTGAAGAAGATTTGAGACAGGGGTGGGATAGGGGAGAGGGTACGGAGTAACAGGGCTTGGCGCGGATGTCAAACACCATCTCCCTCGCCAACACGTCGTACTGCTTGTCGTCCATCTCCTGAAGAAGATTTGAGACAGGGGTGGGATAGGGGAGAGGGTACGGAGTAACAGGGCTTGGCGCGGATGTCAAACACCATCTCCCTCGCCAACACGTCGTACTGCTTGTCGTCCATCTCCTGAATCAAATATTGGGCAGCGAGAAAGAGATTGAAAAGTGGAAGAAAGAGGGATGTCAAACACCAAATTCTGCACCAGCAAATCATACTGCATGTCGTCCATCTCCTGCCGCCCAGCAGTGAGGACAAGGAATAACAGTACCGGATACACAGCAGCAGCAGCAGCAGCAGCAGCAGCAGCAGCAGCAGCAGCAGCAGCAGCAGCAGCAGCAGCAGCAGCAGCAGAAATAATAGCAGCAGCGAGTCATGGCATACGCACCTCTTCAGCCACGTCCGCAGCCAGCAGCGAGCCACCAGCAGCCTTAGCAGCACCAGCGCCACCTGCCGACGCAGCAGCAGACACTCCTCCCGCCGCCCCTCCCTCTCCGCCTCCCCCTCCCACCTTCTCCTCCCCCTTGGCGCCCTTTCCGCCCTTCCCCCCCTTGGGCGCGCGCGTGAGCGCGAGCAGCGCGTCTGTGTGCGCGATCTGGCGGAAGTCCGCGTCCAGCTGCTCGCGCAGCTGCTCGTCCTCCTCCTTCTCCGCCTGCCGCTTCGCCTTGAACAGCTTGCTCTTCGCCATCACCTCCTCCATCACCTCACGCTTCGTCTTCTGCCGCTCCTCTCCTCCCTCCTCCTGTCCTGTCGCCACATCAAGCTGGCCATGCGGAACAAAAAACGGACAAACGAAGGGATTGAATTGGGTTAAGTGAGAAAAACAGGGGGTTTCATTCTTCTCCGCCTGCCGCTTCGCCTCGAACAGCTTGCTCTTCGCCATCACCTCCTCCATCACCTCACGCTTCGTCTTCTGCCGCTCTTCGCCTTGCTGCCCCTCTGCCTCCTCCGCGTCAAGCTGACCAGATGGAGAAAGAAACGGCAAACGAAGGGATTGGGTTGGGTTGAGTGAAATAAAACAGTGCATTTATTTTCCTCCGCCGTTTGCCGCTTCGCCTTGAACAACTTGCTTTTCGCCATCACCTCCTCCATCACCTCCTCCATCACCCCCTCCATCACCTCCCTCTTGGTCTTCTGCTGCTCCTCGCCTCCCTCCTGCTCAGCC
This sequence comes from Closterium sp. Yama58-4, assembly GCA_947470075.1. NCBI lineage: Eukaryota > Viridiplantae > Streptophyta > Zygnematophyceae > Desmidiales > Closteriaceae > Closterium > Closterium sp. Yama58-4. The sequence continues at coordinate 82,993 of CANIUD010000416.1, read as the reverse complement.
GTCGCATCAAGCTGACGACGGGAAATAGAGTTGGGATGAGCAATAAATTACAACAAGCGGCCATGGTGTGACACAACACAGCCAGAGAGAAAGGGAAAGAGGGAGGGAGAGAGAGAGAGAGAGGGAGAGAGAGAGAGAGAGAGAGAGAGAGAGAGAGAGAGAGAGAGAGAGAGAGAGAGAGTGGGGGGGGAGGGGGGGGGACGGAGAGGGAGGGAGAGAGCGGGATGGGAAAGGGGGGGGGAGGGGTACAGGGGACAGGGAGAGATAGAGGGAGAGGGCGAGCGGGTGCATGGAGGCTCACATCTGCATCTGTGGCCGACTTGGCCTTGGGAACGAAGCCACCACCAAGTGATACTCGCTCACAATCTGATCGCCCACTGCACACACACACAGAATGCAAAGGCACACGGAAGGGGAGGAGGTAGACAAAGGCACACGGGGAAGACGGATGAGAAACAGGATGCAAAAATGATTATTGTTACAGGGGCCTTGTGATGTGACTCGTCAATCTGGTTCCTGGGTCTAGAGAAGTGAACCACACATTCCCATCACAACTCACGTGCTCCATCGTCGTCACCCTCGTCCTCCCCGAAGCCAGACACGTCCGAGTCGTCAAAGTCAATGTTTGAGCTGACTTACAGTCGCATCATAATTCACGTGCTCCAATCACCAGCCCACACGCTCCCATCACCAACTCACGTGCTCCATCATCGTCATCCTCGTCCTCGCCGAAGCCCGACACGTCCGAGTCGTCAAAGTCGTCAATGTCGCGCCCGCCGTGCGTCAGGCGCAAGTCGCCATCCTCGCTCGCCGCCGCCCGCCTGCCGCTGCCGCGCCTGCCCGCGCCTCCTCCTCCGCCTCCGTCGTCGTCCCCCCCCTCGTCGTCGCTCTCGTCGTCGTCCCCGAGGGAGAACCGGTTCTTGCGACTCAGCTGGGCCTGCAATGGAGGGAAACAAGGGGGGGGGGGGGGGGGGGGGGGGGAAGGGGAGGGAGTGGGGGACAGAGCGGAAAGTGATTATGATATAACGCACATGGCAAATTCGTCTTCAATCTCATCGTCGTCCCCAAGGGAGTATTGATTCATGCGACTCAGCAGGGTGTGAAGAGGGCGGAAACATAGAGGGAGAAACGGATGAGAAACAGATGAGAAACAGATGGGAAACGGACGGGAAAGGGATGGGAAAGGGATGGGAATCGGATAACAAAACAGTGACAACAGCAGATTCGCCTGTCACGGTTGACATCCCCGAAGGAGAACCGGTTCCTGCGACTCAGCTGGGCCTGGGTGAAAGGAGTTACGGAACCGACAAAAGGAGGAGGGCCAAGGAGCAAAAGACAGAACAGTGACACTTCATACAGCACCATGTTATGCCTACAGTACCATGACATGTCAACTCATAATTATACCCGTTACCGGCATGCCACATCACGACGACGTACCATGCGCTCCTTCTGAAACCGCACAATGGCCTTCTCGCCCTCGGGAATGGACTCGTCGCCCTCGCCAAACCTCCGATCCAGAAACAGGTTCGCCTTGCCGCGCTGCTGGAACTCCTGCAGCAGCGTCGCCTTCCTCTGATTGGCGGTTAGGGTGAAAGGAAGCGGGGTTGCGAATTCAGAAATCACAAATAGGAAATCAGAAGAGTCCGCTGATCCAGGAACAGGTTCGCCTTGCCGCGCTGCTAGAACTCCTGCAGCAGCGTCGCCTTCCTCTGATTGGCGGTTAGGGTGAAAGGAAGCGGGGTTGCGAATTCAGAAATCACAAACAGGAAATCAGAAGAGTCCGCTGATCCAGGAACAGGTTCGCCTTGCCGCGCTGCTAGAACTCCTGCAGCAGCGTCGCCTTCCTCTGATGGCGGTTAGGGTGGATAAGAGTGAAAGCAAGCGATCATGCAAATTCATGATGACAAGTAGTGAGTGGAAACAAAATAAGTCCTCCGATCCAAAAACAGGTTCGCCATTCCGCGATGCGGAAACTCCTCGCGACGCCTTCCTCGAATCATGGTTTGGGCCAGGGGATGTGCAAGAGGGTGGGTGGGAGGATGGGCAAGAGTTTGGGGAAGAAACCACAAGATGAGGTGCTAGGATACTGCCGAAGGGGGAGGCGCCAGTGCAGCGCGGAACGGAGAGAAGCCAGTGTAGCGCGGAACGCGGAGCCGTCAGTGGAGCGCGGAAGGGGGAGCCGCCAGTGCAACGCGGACGGGGAGATGTCAGAGGAACGCGTAGTGCAGCGCAGAAGCAGAACCGTAAGTGCAGCGAGGAAAGGGCAGCCGTCAGTGCAGCGCGGAAGGGGGGGCCATCAGTGCAGCGCGGAAGGGGGAGCCGTCAGTGCAACGCGGAAGGGGGAGCCGTCAGTGCAGCGCGGAAGGCAGAACCGTCAGTGCAGCGCGGAAGGGGGAGCCGCTAGTGCAGCGCGGAAGGGGGAGCCGTCAGAGCAGCGCGGAAGGCAGAACCGTCAGTGAAGCGCGGAAGGGGGAGTCGTCAGTGCAGCGCGGAAGAGACAGCTGGGGAAGGGAGAACCCGTTTTATTTTAAGAAGGTCTTAAGAACCAGCATATTTGAGAATTGCAGGGAAGCGGAGCAAAGAAAGGGAAATACTGTGTCAAGAGGCAAGAAGACGGAAAGGAAGTGTCACGAAGAGGGGGAGAGCGAGAGAGGAAAGCGGGCCGCACAGAGCTGGTACTTGAATGTCGAGACGTCTCAAAAACGTATTTACGCCTCCGCTAACGTTACAGCCGTTGCGGCGTTCTAAGGATCATCTCCAAACACCGAATTTCCGCATTTCGTTTTTATAGAGGACCTTATTCGTGACACAGAACATAATACATGCGAAATGAGACATGAAGGAGAAGAAAAATAGATTGCCAGAATCTCGCCGACCACGGTCTGCAGCACAGGACTATCAGAGATGAGCGAGCAACGACCGTCCTTATAACTGCCACTTAAAACTGCATCTTACACTGTCAACGCAAACCTTCTCCACCGCAGCACTTCCTTTTCGTCGACTCAACAGTCGCTAAGTTCCTAATAAGCTATTTCATATTCCCTACAACTAACCTTTTCCACAGCAGCGCTCCTGGCCTTGCCGATGGACTTGGCGCGAACATCGCCCTTGACCTTGCGACCCAGAATGTCGAACTTGCGACGGTTCCACAGCTGCTCGAACACGTTCACCAGCCGGCCCGACACGCCTACCGGCTTACCGCTCCTAGACAGCCCGGCAGCAGCGCCGGTGGGATCCGAAGACCCCACGCCGGAGCTCCTCCTGTTCTTAGCCATTCCTGGACGGACCTGGACGGACCCGGACGGACCTGGACGGACGTAGACGGACCTGAACTAAGCCTCAAGATGAGACGCTAGTTCTGACGTGACTGCGCTACTACCCTCGCGACTCTAATCTTAGGGCTGAGCCGACGCCCTAAAAGCCTAGCTAAAGCCATGACGACATCTCGGGGCGAGCTCTTCGCAAGCCCCAGCACAGGAGAGCGTTGGAAGGCAACAACTGCACGTAACCTCTCACACACAACCAGGAAACCACTTCGGAAATACCAATGAATCCGACTCTTTCTAGCTGCTTTCCGTCATGATCAATGGTTGCGATGCGATGTGGTGTCCTCTCCTCACGAGCAGTGACTGACTGACTGACACAGTGGCTCCATGGGTTTTTTTCCTCGCCGTAACTCCGACAAACCTCGAGGTTTGTGCTCCTCGGGATTGGTTGAGAAAGGGAAATGGCTGGTTGGGCTAGGGTTTCGCAACGGCACTCCCCCCCCTCCTCTCGCCTATCCCCTGGGGAGTTGCATTTGTCTGTTCCGATTCCGTTACCTACAGTTGCAATTCTGTCTGTTTCACGACTTTTCCGTCCATACAGCTGACACTCAGCCGGCTTCCGTCAGACTTCGCACATCCATCCACCATCCATCCGCTCCGCACATCGACTTGTTCGTCGCCACACTGATTTTGCAGTCTGTCCGACCACAGAAAGTTTCGCCTCGGGACTGATCAGCGCCTGGCGAAAGTGTCGCAAACTAAGGGCTGATGTCGTCAGTGCTCTCACGAGTCGCACGGTCACGCGCGAGGCGACAGGTTATTGGGTGGCCGCAAATGCAAGCATCCTGATTGGCTTTCCCTTCATACCATGCGAACCATGCCATGGTTGGTACAGAGCAACTCGCAAGCCATGCCAGAGCAGTCATACAATTCCACTGCAATTGTACATAACAACAAGGGAAACTATATCCTAGATCCTTACTTTCAGATTTCTCTCATATTTACCCCCAGGTTTACTCGAAAGGTCCCACTTTCTCTCAGGTTTACACCAAATCCAGCATCAACCTCCCATTGGCCCAAGAGATAGCTAGAATGCCTTGAGATGAACCTTCAAGAGTGGCTGCATGAATAGAGTGCACAAACATTCCACCTCATCATACTTTGCCAAATTCAACACTCGTTTCTTCTCCTGCCCCACACAACACAACCACTCAGCACTCACGCTGTCCCTCCCATTCTTCTCCTGCCCCCCTCCCCCTCATGGCACTCCAGGTCGCTCAACCCCGCCTCCCAGCCCAGCTCAACCGCACAGCACCACTCCAATATCTCTCCTCCCCTTTGTGCCCCCCGCCCTCCGCCCCCTCCATCTCATGCGATTTCAGCTCACTCAACTCAGCGGGAATGAACTTAACGACAACCCTGCCTAGTGCACCCTGCTCTCATCTCATCTCATCTCATCTCATCTCATCTCATCTCATCTCATCTAATCTCAACTCAGCTCAACTCTGCACCACAGCACCACCATTCGCCCCACATGCTCCCTCCGCCTCCCCCTCCATCTCATGCGACTCCAGCTCGCTAAGTTCAGCGGGGATGAATTTCTCAAACGACACCCCCGCCTTGTTTGTGCACCCTGCGCTCGGCACACCTCAGCTCAGCTCTGCACCACAGCACCAGCACTCGCCCAACATGCTCATTCTCCATCCCCTTCCCCTCCAGCTCATGCGACTCCAGCTCGCTCAACTCAGGGGGGATGAATTTCCCAAACGACACTCCTGCCTTGTGCACCCAGCTCTCAGCTCATCTCGACTCAGCTCTGCACCACAGCAGCGCTCCCCTCACATGCTCCCTCCCCCTCCCCCTCCAGCTCATGCGACTCCAGCTCGCTCAGTTCAGGCGGGATGAACTTCCCAAACGACACAACCGCCTTGTGCACCCGGCGCCGCCTCCTCCCCGCCCTCGCCTTGTGCTCCTTGTGCTGTGGAGTCGAGGCAGCACAGGTTTCCGCTTCTTGCCCCGTACTTTCTGATTCGCCTGTCCCATCTGCTTCGTCTTCATGTGAACCTTCCCCTGGGAATTCCTCTGAATCTTCCCACGAGCCTTCCTCTGATCCAAATTCCTCCCACTCCCCATCCTCTGAGCCCATTTTCTCCTCCATACCTCCATCCATCAATATCTCCTCTTCGTTCTTTGTAAGAGATGTTTCAAAACTCATATCCTCTCCTCCACTCTTGCTCCCCTCAATCTCCTCCTTAGATCCCTCTGATCCGCTTGCAACACCCTCCCCACTAACCTCTCCTTCCTCTCCCTCTCCCTCCCCCACTCCCTCACCCTTTCCCCCTTCCCCTCCCTCACTCACTTCCTCCTCACCCTCCTCCTCACTCACAGTGTAAGATAGCTCCTCCTCCACCTCCTCATACTCCTCTTCAACCTCCTCGTACTCCTCCCCACTCCCCAAGCTCACATCATCCCCATACTCACTCCCCTCCTCCCCACCCGCACTCGCATCCTCACCTTCCTCAGCACTCCCCTCCCCTTCGCCATCCCCGTTACTCTGTTCCCCACTTTCAAGCGTGCATTCTCCCTCCTCCGCCTCCTCAACCTCTTTCCCCTCCTGTCCCTTGCTCCCATCTCCAACTTCCTCACTTGCCACCCCTAACTCACCCTCTTCCTCCTCTCCACGCCCTCCTCCTTCACCTCCCCCTCCCCACCATCCAATGTCTCCTCATCGCCCTGGATCTCCATCTCCATCACCATCCAATCTTTATTCCCCTTTCCCACCTCCCTCTCATCCCCCTCTCCTCCTCCCCCTCCTCCCCATCTATCCTTCCTCTCCCTCCTCTCCCCCTCCCTCTCCTCCCTCTCCTCCTCCTCCGCCCCATCATCAAGGTAACCATCATCATCCAACATCTGCTCTCTCTCATCTTCAGATAATATCTCCTCCACCTCCTCCCCTTCCCCCTCTTCCTCCCCTTCGCCCTCCAATATATCAACTTCCCCCTCTCCCTCCCCTCCCTCCTCTTCTCCCTCCTCGTCTTCATACACGAACTCAACGATCTCCTCTCCTTCCTCAACATCCTCCTCGTTCACATACTCGTTATCACTCCCTCTTCTTCTTCCTCCTCCCTCTCGCCCTCCTCTGTCTCCTCTCCCTCCTCTAGTTGCACTCCCCCCTCTGTCGCTTTTTCAATCTCCTCCCCTTTCTCAATCTCCTCCCCTTCCTCAACATCCTCCTCGTTCACATACTCATATATCACTCCCTCCTCTGCCTCCACTTCCCTCTCGCCTATCTCCTCTCCCTCCTCTGTCACTTCAACAATCTCCTCCCCTTCCTCCAGATCTTCCTCATTCACGTACTCGTATATCACTCCCTCCTCTCCCTCCTCTCCCTCTACTCCCTCCTCTCGCTCCTGCGCTACCTCTACCTCGTCTTCTGCCTGTGCTTCTTCCATCACCTCCTCTTCTTTCTCCCCTTCCTCGAGATCCTCCTCGTTCACATACTCGTATATCACTCCCTCCTCTTCCCTCCGCTCCCTCTTCCTCCCCTCCCTCCTCTTCCTCCCCTCCCTCCTCTTCCTCCCCTCCCTCCTCTTCCTCCCCTCCCTCCTCTTCCTCCCCTCTCTTTTCCACCTCTTCTGCATGTGCTTCCATTACCTCGTCTTCTTCCTCCACTTCCACTCCCTCCTTCTTCGCTCCCTCGTCTTCCTTCCTCTCTTCCACGTCGCCCTCACTCACACACTCATGCACCTCCTCCTCCTCGCCCCCCTCTCCCTCCTTTCCCTCCTCGCCCTCCACTTCCTCTCCCTCTTCAGCCTCCTCTCCCTCTTCAGCCTCCTCTCCCTCTGCTTCTTTCATTTCATCCTCCTCTTCCACTTCCTCCCCTACGTCCGAATTCCCCTCACTCACACACTCATACACCTCCCCCCCCTCCTCCTCCTTCACCTCCTCACCCTCCTCTCCCTCCTCACCCTCTTCTACCTCCACCTCTTCCTCCCCATCACCACACTCCTGCTCCTCCAGTACCCCCTCCTCTTCCCCCTCTCCCTCCCCACCCTCCTCTCTCTTCACTTCCACCTCCTCATCCTCCCGTTCCTCCTCAGCTCCCTCCTCCACACTCTCTTCCTCCACCCTCACTTCCTCCACGCTCTCCTCACCCGCACCACTCACTTCCTCCACACAAGCTTCATCCACTCCCTTCGTCTCCCCACTCTCCTCTTCACCTCCCTCCACACTCTCTTCCTCCTTCCCTCCCGCGTCAAATGCAGCATCCTCTGCCAGCCTGCCACATGCTTCCGGACTTTCTACCACGTCAACACCACTTAACACATCAGCTCCTTCTGCCACATCAGCACAACTTGACACATCAGACACATCCGCATCTTCTGCCACGTCAGCTCCTGCCACATCAGCTCCTTCTGCCACGCTTGCACTTTCGGCCACGTCAGCAGCATCGAAAACAATTCCTGCCAGGTCAGCGCTCCCTGCCACGTCTGTTGTCACATCCCTTCTCTCCTCAACGTGGCCCTCTCCTCCCATCACACTCGTCATTGCCACATCAGCTGACACATCTACTGCCACATCAGCTGACACATATGCTGCCTCATCAGCGCACGAAGCATGATCTTCCTTCCCCTCCGCTCTCTCCTCACCACTCAACTCCGCACTCTCCTCCTCTCCTTCTCCCTCCTCTCCCTCCTCCTGTGCCACTTCCACTTTCTCCTCCTCATTCTCCTCCTCACTCTCCTCCTCACTCCCCTCCTCACTCTCCTCCTTACTCTCCTCACTCTCATCCTCACCCTCCTCACACACTACCACACCCTCGTCTTCACACCCACCAGTCGTTTCACTTTCTCCCTCCTCCACCTCACTTTCCTCCTCCCTCATCCCCTCAACAGCTCCCCCCTGTAATTCCCCCTCTCCTCCGTCTCCTGCCCCTTCTGCCCCTTCTGCCTCTTCTGATTTTCCGAATTCTGCTTCTTCACTGTTTATTTCAGCTCCCACTTCAGTACCACTCCCTTCCTCCACTACCCTCTCTACCTTCTCCTCCGTCTCTTCCCTCGCTTCCGTCTCTTCCTCCTCCTCCCTCTCTTCGATGCTCTCTTCCCTCTCATCCTCGCCTTCTCCCTCACTCGACAAGCTCCCTTCGTTTCCCCCCTCACTCTCAGCAAACCCATCACTCCCGTCGCTTCCCTCCTCGCCTTCCTCTTCTCTTTCATCCTTACTCTTCTGACTCCCTTCCTCTCCCCTCTCACTCCCACTCTCACTCTCATTCTCACACTCACTCTCAGCAGCTTCATCTCCCGCGTTCCTTCCGCCTCCCTCCTCCCCATCCTCGTCCTCTCCCTCACTCTTCAGACTGCCTCCCTCTCCCCCCTCACTCCCACACTCACTCTCAGCCACTTCCTCCCCCTCACTCCCACCGCACCCCTCCTCGATCCCTGCTCTCTCATCCTCACTCTCATCTCCGCTCCTTACACTCTCACTCGCTTCACTCACTGACCCAATATCACTCCCACTCTCGCTCCTAGTCTCACTCCCACACTCACTATTTCTCTCACTCACACTCACACTCCCATCCTCACTCTCCCTCTCGCTCTCATACTCACTCCCACACTCACTACCAAAATCTCTCTCTCCCTCGCTTCCACACGCTTCCGCACCACGCCCCTCCCCCTCACACTCAGTGTCGTTCGCACTCTCACAACCCTCTTCCACTTCATCCTCCTCCAAAGTCTCCGCTTCTTCTAATCCCTCCCCATGCTCCTCTTCCTCCTCTCTCTCCTCCACCTCCTCCCTCTCCTCCTCTTCCTCCTCCCTCTCCTCCTCCACCACCTCCCTCTCCACTATCTCAACCACCTCCATCCCCTCCTCCAGCTCCTCCCCTTCCTCCAACTCAATCACCTCCACCTCCTCCTCCTCCACCACCATCACCTCCTCCCCCCCTTCCACCTCCTCTCCCATCTCTTCCCCTCGCTCTTCCACCTCCTCCTCACTTGTATCCTCTACACCATCGTCACTACGAGCCATCACCACCACTTCTTCCTCCTCCACTTCCTCTCCCTCAACCTCCTCACACTCCTCCTCTTCCACCTCCTCCTCACTCGTATCCTCTACACCATCGTCACTACGAGCCATCACCACCAGCGGAGGCAGCGCAAGCATCCACGCTTCCATCTCAGCATCACACACGCTCGCCACTGCTCCTCCTCCTACTCCCCCTGCTGTTGCTGCCTCCTCTCCTCCTCCTCCCCCTCCGGTTTCCACCTCATTCACTCTCCCTCCGCTTCCCCCGACCTCTCCTCTTCCCCCCGCCGCTCCGCTCCCCCCGGTCCCTCCGCGCATGAACGCTCTCCGCACCCCCTCAACCAGCATCTGCGCCTCCATCCACTCCTGAAGCTCCAGAATCTCGTTCACCTCCTCTTCCGCCTCCCCCTCCCCCTCATACTCCCCCTCATCCCAGAACGCTTTCCGCGCGCCCCCTCTCCTCTCCTCTTCCCCTTCCGCTTCCCCTTCTCCCCATTCACCTTCTTCCCCCCGGCTTCCCGCCTCCCCGCCCGCTCCCCCTTGCGCGGCTTCCGCCTGGCGCTTCTCCTCCGCCTTCCCCCCAATCCCCAGCGCGGCGATCTTGGCGGCAGCGGCGGCAGCAATGGCGGCCGCAGCAGCCGCTTTGGACGACGACTTGGGTGCCTTCCCCTTGCCTTTCGCGGATAACGAATCAACAACAGAAGAACCAGAAGCAGTAGCAGCAGAAGCTGCAGCAGCAACAGAAGCAACAGCAGTGGCAGAAGCAGCAGAATCCGCGGTATCAGCGGAGACAGGAGGCGCTGCGGCAAGAGCAGGAGCAAGCGCATCAAGGCTGGGAAACGGTGGAGCGGCAGGAGCAGCAGGAGCGGCAGCAGCGAGCAGAACCAACCCATCCATGCCCGCTTCTCCATCCGTTGCCGTTTCTCCCGCTTCCGCGATTCGAAGCGCCTCAAAACCATTTTCAATCTCTGTACCTCTCATGCTTGCAAACGAAGCAGCAGGAGCAGCAGGAGCAGCAGGAGCAGGAGGAGCACTAGTGGCGGTGGTTATGGTGGCTGACGTGGCTGCTGACGTGGGAGCCCAGCAGGACGGGCTCGCTTCGTTAAACGTCACAGCGTCGCCTTCATCCAAGCTCAATAACGCGTATCCCTTCCCACCGCCAATGCCACTTCCAACACCGCTGATAGCAGTACCAATACCGTTACCGTCACTGTTACCGTTTCCATTACCGTTCCCGTTACTGTTACTGTTACCGCCGCCACTGCCTAAGCCAATCAGCTGACTCAGTCGGCTAGTGAAGCTCATACTCCCCAACCCTCCAGCTGTAGCAGGCACTGTAGCAGCGGCTGTGGCAGCTGTAGCAGCGGCGGCTGTAGCGGCTGTGGCAGCTGTAGCAGCACCTGTTGCAGCGGCTGTAGCAGCAGCGGCTGTAGCGGCTGTAGCTGAAACATCAGCAGCAGCGGCGGTGGCATGCGAAGCGCCATTCGTTTCAGCGAGTTTGCTCAGAGCTCTGTTCAGTGCAGCAGACGAAGGCTCCTTAGTGGAACGCTCGCTATAATCACATCCAACTTCCCTGCGCGATCCGTGCTTGGTGTCCAGCAAGTAAAGCGGCTCGTCGAACTCGTTATTGTCATCCTCTTTATTGTTCTCATATCCATTCTCTTCAACTTTTCCCTCCTTGGACTTTGAGCCGTCGATGACCTCCGACTCCGCATCGTAGCCGTTGATCGAGCGGTTGGAGCTGCCTGATGACGTGGAACCGAAGTACGATGACGTGGAGTGAAGGTCTGGTCCAGTGAACACCTGTGCTGACGCGAGAGAAAGCGTGGGCGGCAGCGACACAGTTTTGGGCGGCTGCGTTGTCGTTTCTGCGCGCGTCCATGAGAAGAGGTTTCCGAGAAACGAGCTGCCACTGGCAGCGGCCGTTGCGGCGCCATTCGCGGCGGAAGATGCGGCGTCAGGTGTGGTGCTAGCCGCGCTCGGCGTTGCCTCAGCCTTTGTTACTCCATCCGAATCTTCCGCGAAGTCGTGAGACGACATCAGAAGGGAGGCATGAGGCAGAGAAGGAGCAACTCCGCCGTCGAACGCGGCGCGGCTTGCGGAGTGAGCGAAGGGATGCGCAGAGAAGGCATCGGGTGCCTGCCACGTCGCATCTGCCACGTCGGATTGTGCTGACGTGGCTGCGGGCGGCAAGGGTTCGTCAATAACAGCATCCGCGGAGCCGCTGGGAGGGGGCGAAAGGGAGGCGCGCGGAGGGCTCCAGGCGGAAGCCTCAAGCGCGTCTTCCGCGTAGTGACTATAACGATCGGCGGGCGCAGATCCAGATTGAGTCGACGACGACAGAAGAGGCGCATCGTCGGAATCGGCGGCCTCCGCATCGTCGGCAGTAGCGGATAGCGAGGCTGACAAAGACGAGGATAAAGCGGGAGAGAATGGTGAGGCGGACGTGGCGGAAGATGAGGAAGAGGAAAAGGAGGAAGCAGAAGAGTGGAGCGCGGAGGAGGTGAGGAAGCAGCTGAACGACGGCTGGAGGGAGGGATCGCGAGCGGCAAACGCGGTGGGCGAATAGAGGACGATCGGAGTGGACGGTTCAGATGGCGGCTCCTGAAAAGGATCCGACGGCGGCGAGGACGAAACGCCCGCCATGACACTGTGGTTAGCGCCACCAACGGATGTGCTAACAGCGAGCGGGATGGTCTGTGGCGAGACAGAAACGAAGGGGTTAGGCGCAGGCGCAGGCGCAGGCACAGGCGGGGTGGGGAGCTTCGGAACAGGTAGCGCGGTCGGGTTACGCTGGCCGCGCGGGTCGAAATCTTCAGTATCGTCACTTCCGTCCGTGCTGCTGCTGCTGGTCGCGCTGCGAGTGTGACTGTAACGGGCGCTCTCGCCAGCCCCGCTCGTAGCGCTCTTCAAGCTGAAGCCGGTGTAAGGAGGGGCAATGCCGCTGTACGGATGTGACGTCATCGCCACGTCATTTGCGATACCACCATGACCGTAGCCCCTGGTCGCCACGTACCTGCTTCCGTCAGACTGACGGCTAGCCGTCACGTCACAGCCGCCGCTGCTGCTGCTAGAGCAAACGGCGTCCGACAAGCTGCTTCCCCCGCTGCTCCGGCTCGCGCCGCTGCTGGCGCCGGACATTGCGGCGCCCAAGCCGCGCGCCCCGGACCCAGTGGCCCGACTGTAGGAGCCGGTGCCGCGGCTCGCGTAGTTAAAGAGGCTCGCGGACGAACGCGTCGCGGACCAGACCGGCGGAGGAAGCTCCACGTGGTCGACTCTCACTGGTGCATTCGCAACAGGTAAGTGCGGCTTGCCGACCACAGCGTGATACGCGGAGGGTAGCAACTCCGACTCCTTTTCGAACGGCGACTCGTACGGACGCGTGCCTTCGCCGCGCCACGTGGCGTAAGTTAACTGGCGCTGCTTCTGCAGGAGGAGAATCTGCTGCTCGCGCAATTTCTGCGCCTGCTCCGCTTCAAACGCCTCCTGCTCCTGCTTCTTCCGCAGCTGCTGAATCTCCTGCGTCTCCTCCACCCTCATCGCACGCAGTCGCTGTCGCATCTCCTCCAAGTCCTTGCTGAAGCCGCCGATCTCCGCGCGACGTCGCTCGCGCTCGCTGCGATCTTCGAGGTAAAACTCCGCGGGCGACGGGCGACCCCGCCGCCGCTCGCCATACGGCGCGTGGGAATACATGCTACGACCTGTCTATGCGAGAAATCCTAATCCGTCCGTCGGAACGTGGACTACCGAGGTGTCTTTAGATCTTGTGGGAGTTCATTTGCGGAACCCAGGGGTCTAAAAAGAATCCCAAACCCTGATATAGCTCGATTTCTAGTTCCACGAGAGCAGCGGCCACGCATTCATAATATAGCGCAAAATGGAAGCTACGACGCCATAGACTCGTCGGTCACCATAATAGAAGCGGGATGGCAAATGACGAAAGTGATGGAATGTACTATTTCGACCAGGATTCGGGAATGGAGCAGAGCAGTTGGAAGGTTGTGTGGATCATCATCAGGAGCAGAGCAGTTGGAACTTGGAGCAGTGCATACGTCTTGCGACTATGGAGGAGGAAAGGGAAGGCATGGGAAGGGAGGGGCGAAATGGGGTGTGTGGGCGAAGTGGCCGTGGATGTGGAGTGGAGTGGAGCGGATTGGATTGGTTGTACCGAAGCGCGATGCGCCCTCGACATTGAATTCGCGGTGCGCCGACGACGCCTGCTGTAATCGCGGGCGCCTCGCATTCCAAGTCGCTTGCCACGTCGAAGGGGCTCCGATGTGGAGAGACGTGGTTTCGGATTTCTCACATGTGATAGTACAGAATATGACCGTAACGGGTTGTTTGACCTGATGGGATGATAGGCTTGGCACTGTAAGAAGTACACTGAAATATACCTCAGCAAATGTTGCTGTTTTCAAAGCCTAGAAATATCGCTCCGTTGGCTATGAAGACGAAATTCGAGAATTACAGGATACATTTACCGTTCCTTGTCTTTCAGTCCCAATATACAGTTCAACCATGGAGGAATAACGTTAAATGCAAGATTTCATGAGAGGTGACATCTATTGGACACCGATTATTATGCACATGGTGACTCGGAAATTCACCCGCTCTATCATGCAACCACTATGGTCCTCCTACAAGCAAAGACTAGCATTCGCGCTACGTCAACCTCTAAACTTCCCTCACAGAATAAGTTTCGCCTCACCCTCCTTATATTTCGGCTCATCCCACAGCAGGTGCTGCTCCTGGTCTGCCCCTCCCATCAGCCAACTCGCAAAACCCCCGCCGCTCTTCTTGCTCTCAGCTTTCTTCCCCTCGCTTTCCCCATTTTTCACCGCACTCTCGTACGTCTCAATCCGTCCGCTTCTCCCGCCGCCATTCGCGCCATAGAAGGTCACCCCGGAAGTGGACGTTTGACCCATATACTGCGGCTTGGAACCCGACGAAGACGGAGCGACAGAGGAGTAACTCCACATGTTACCACCCGGCGGGTTACCAGGGTTAGCAGCAGCCGGTACGGTTGCCTTGGCTCCTGTAATCTCCGTTTTATCGGGATTTTCGCGCCAATACATGGGTTCGGATGTAGCGGTTAACTCGCGGTAGAGCCGAAGCCCGCGAAAATCCAGCTTCGCCTCGTGGCGCGCCTCTTCCTCGCGCTGCCGCTGAATGCGCTCGAGCTCCTGCGACAGGTACATGTCGTCCTCTTGCACTTCGCGAAACCGCTGGCGAATTAGGCTGAGGTCGTTAGACATCGCAGTGACCTTCGCGCGACGTCGCTCGTGATCCTGAGGGTCGCTGACGGTTTCCAAGTACCGCGCGACGGCGCGCGGCCCAGCGCGAGAGGGGCGAGGGTGATACATATCCCGCTAGCGGATGTGAGTTCCTACGAATAGTTCTGATTGACGTCCACGACTATGCAAAAATTACGATGTGGTTTGATTGCTTCCTGTAAAGATAATTGCTACGGCTGGTCTTACGAACTGGAAACAATTAGGAGCAGGATCTCCTGAAAAAGCGGTCGGTCTGAGACGAAACTCGAGTTCAACACAGCTGAGTCTTTTGTGCTCTAGTCATGTGGGCGATTCAAGAGACTAGACGATTCAACCCAGCACTCATGCTGGCCTAATCTGAAGTCAGGGAGAACCCCGAGAGCAGACGGGGCAGGGAGATTTCGGCCGCGTCGCATGTTCTGGTACACCAACGTTGAAAAAAACCACCTTGTATCGCATCCCAACGCTTAAGCATTACTTAAACCGTTCTTAACCGTGCTTTTCTCTATTGGCAAAAGCAGTGGTCGCGCGGGGGGCCATCCCCATTATCACCTGGAATGTGAGAACCATATGTGCCTGTAACGACTGCGACGCGAGTTCAACCCAGGGCAGATCGCCCACGCGATCCGTCCCCGTTGCAGTGAACTTGCACCGTCATTGTAGCGTACAACACCACACCAACAACCGAAATCGCTACAAACCTACACCCACTTAACAAAACCTACATCATCAACTATGAATGAGCATTCATGTTCTCTTCATGCCACAATGCCAGATATTTCTGCTATATACCACTGAGAAACGCATGAATAAGGACACGGTGAAAGTGCAATTATCGCGGGATCGTCTGCATACATCGAGCCTCACAATCGAGTGTTCTGATCGTTTGGCGAAACATGGCGATCGCTCTGTTGTAAAGATCGGACCTGAGATTGGTGTTCTATATTCCACATGTGAGAACACTGCCATGCCTGCGACACGGGCCCAAAATTACAAGCTTCGTCTAAGCCCTGCAATAACTTCGGCGAAAAGTCGACAACCCTGACGACTCCCTTTTCTGGCCCTGCGATAACTTCGGCGACTGCATGCTTCCAAATCAATTGGGCCATGTAGGCTCGGTTCACTTGATTGATGCCTATCACTGATCTCCCCCGATCAACGATCAGTCTCATTCACACACAGAACCCTAAATTTGGCCAAAACATGAACTGTAGAATAGTTACATTTGGGAAAAAATGATAACTGAGCCACACACCGATCGCCACTGACGATCGCTCGTCTACTTTCACCACGTCCTAACTAATTTTACATTTCTTTCGAACCAGATTCATGCGTACAAGGTTGACTACGTTATAACACAGAAACTGAGAGCTTAAAAATAGTGGGAAGCGCTATAGGAAACTTGGAGTTTCCTGAGTCAGCAAGAATAACAAGATAGGATACTATGGGCACGGAAGAGAAGGAAACTGTAAGGAATTACAATTCCTTACTAACTCGCACTTTAGCGAGTACATCCCGAGGGTGTCGCGACGAACCTGCCTTGCCTAATTCGTCGCACCGAACCACTCCCGAGTCGGCTCCGCACCAATCGCAACCATCACCGAGCCATCTTCGCCCTACCTCTTCGCCTAGCTAGGATTTCCCCTATTTAGTCGTGCCTTTCTCATTGTATCGTCATTCAGTAATCAGTTCATTCTCGATATCCGTTTTACTGCGTGCTCTGCAAGTTCATTCATAACACCTGGTATCAGAGCTACTTTCCTAGCCTACCCCGCTTTTTAGAGTGTAATACCCCTCGGGGGGGGGGGGGGGGGGGACGAGGAAGGATGCCTTGGGGTCCAGGAGTTGCGTAGGCCGGCCAAGAGAACTAGTTAGTTGCTCTCAGCGGCGATGTTTTTACGGGCACTCCTTCGGCACCGCCAGATCCTTGCCTCGAACGGTCGCGATCGACCGTGACCTCCCTCCCCCCGGGCAACGGACAGCTGGAGCTGTCGCGACGATTTCGGAGTTATTTTCGTGTGGCAGCTGGCGTCAGCGGATCTGCGTCGGCACCTGCACGAAATTTTCGGAGTCGTCGTCCTGTGCGGCAGTTGGCGTGGGGTGACGTCAACGTGCGCGCGACATTTTAGGAGTGTTCCAACTGCTGACAGCGGACGTGCATCACTGTGGGCGAAGTTTTCGGAGCTACTGTTGAAGAAAAACAAGGGACACTGTTGGGACTCGACAGGCGCCAAAGTAACTGCGTCGGAAAAAAGTCTGTGACGAGGAGAGACGCCACGACGACTGCCCGACTATTGCGGGAGTCAACTGCCGTCCCGCCCGACCGTCTAAGTGCGCTTTTACTGCGTGGCGGGCGCGTCACCGACGATTTCGGCAGGAGTGCATGTGGACAGACGGGGCTTCATACCCGCCAACACTTACAGGCAGCAACGGAAAACGCGGTGGCTAAATCGCACTTAAGAAGAAGTGGGGCGCAGGCGGCAAGGGCAATTCGAGACTGTACACCTCGGAAAGACCTTCGCACGACACTGCGCACCTAGTGCTGTTGACAACTGTTCAAGTTTTTGCGAGAGCGGATTCCCCGTACGGAAGCTGTTTTCGAGGACAGTCTCAGCGGCCCACGGTTAAACGGCGTCCACGTACCATTCCGCCATTTTCAGAGGAGTGTGGTGCAGGATTCCGGGTCATCCGGGAAGAAACTACCCGACGGCTAAGCGGGGGTTGGAGAACGATGAAGGGAGCAGGTTAAAAGCCGGTGGAAACGACCTGCCGCCCTCCGTCGCCCGAACCTCACCATCCCCACCAAGTCTTGGTTCCGGCTCATGCAGCCGACCTGACCTGGCCGAATAACGGGGGTGAACACGTGCCTACCCTGTGCTGGTTAAAGGCACCTGGTTTGGTGCTTGTTCGACAGCTGTACAAAAAAAAAAAAAAAAAAAAAAAAAAAAGTTCGCGGCACTGTTCTACTCCGACAAAAGCGGGCTGGGTGAACGGCACGCGAAAAAGTCGGGGAGCTGCGACGAAAACAGCGGTGCAGTCTACGGTTTCCTCCTGACCCGAGTGTCTACTCTGATTGACGGCGCAGCGGCGAAGCTGGGACCGAGAAGTTGCGGCATTACGTGGCGTGATAGGCTGGTGGGCTGCAAAGCGGTTGGGTGCGAGCTTTTTAAATAAAACTGCCCCGACTCCGATAGCATTTGTGCCTTCACCGTAGCCGGATTATCGCGCGGGGAACTTCATCCTTACACTTCAACCGGCAGACGCGGAAGCTGGGTGAACGGCGATTTCGCGATATTGTCGGGGAGTCGAAAACACCCAAAAAATGGAGAGCTTTACCCTTATACTTCAACCGGCAGACGCGGACGCTGGGTGAACGGTGGTGCGCGATATTGTCGGGGAGTGGAAAACAAAAAAAAAAAAAAAAAAAATGGTAGCAGTCGAAGTTTCAAGACTTACCTGCCAACGACGAGTGATGAGTGGCACATCTGCAAAAGCGCCAGTGGGAGAACTGTGACAATTTGTTAAGCAGCATCGGTAAGGGCAGTTCGACGACGGGGTTGACGGCGTTGAGGCGCGCTAGGCTCCGTGAACGACGGTCTCGGAATAACCCAGGGCAAGTCCCCGGTTCCCGATTATACCCGCATGCTGGGTTCGGGTGAACTGACGGAAACTACTGGTGACCGTACTACGACCGAAAATTTCGGAGGAGAACTACACCTGCAGCCAAGAATTTACAGGGGTTGCGACACCTGTTGGTGTAAGGGCCTAATAAACTCAAGCTATTAGGACTTAATCAAACTTAAAACCTCTCCTCGGGGTCACCTCCAAGGGTCCCTGGGTGCCTGGTACAAGACCAGCCCCTATCCTCGGGTCCGAGTTTGTAGAGAGAGGGATCAAGAAGGACTTAGTCAAAACAGCAAGAGCACCTTGAACGTCGCGCAGCGTGCCGTGCAGACCGTCGATCGGATTAAGCTGAGAATTCGCTATATCGAAGCTCGCTCCAAGAGCTTTAAAATGAGCCAAGTTGCCTCGCGAAAAGTTCTGCCATTACTAAGTTCTGGCTCGGACAGCGTTTGCCTAGCGTTGGAGTGCTAGCATACTAGCGTTGACTCGGGTAGCATTCCGCCGTCGAATAGCGCAGAAACGAAATTCCAGCGAGGAAGGAATTCGCTTGAATCAATTTGACTATATTCAGGTACAAACAGAGAAGGATTAAATAGTTCTAGCTAGCAAGGACCTTGGGAATCAACCTGGGAACAACCAGGGATGATCCCAAATAATTCCAAGCAACAGAACCAACCTGGCTGGACAAAATAGCAGGTGGTAGGTTGGTAAACAACCTCTGGTTCTGTTTTTTCCAACCTGGGAAAACAACAACCAGGTTCAGGTTCTAAAAACAGAACCTGTTTTGTCTTTGCCCAACCAGCCAAATGCTGGTTCCGCTGGTTTCCCCTGGCCTTGTAGCATGCAGATACAGACAAACAACATCCAACCTTCACCTAAATTGTACCCTTATAGTGCCTTCCCTGCTACACTATAGTTAACCAAACAAAACAGTACAATTTCGAGTTGGATAGAACTGAATCTGCGCAATCAACTCAACCGAACTGCAAAGCTTCCATCTTGGGTTCCTTTGCGAGCTCGTCCTTTCTGCTTGCACTGTTCATAGCGCGTACAATGTTGTGCCGAAGCGCACATTGCGCGAGTACCTGCAAATGCATCAAGCGAAAATTGCGAAAGCAAACAAACACACGAACATTCCATTCACACCCAAATGCATTCGCACACGCATACTCGTACAAACAGACGGCAGGATGTCGTGCAATGTAAATTTGCACCCAACACACTCCCCCTCAGCCTGCCGGCTGCATCCCCATCATTCCATGCTAGTTCATGCTCATTCCACTCATGCGCACACAACGCCAATGAGGCTCATCCGCAAGCCTCTTGGTGAGAAAGTCTGCTGGCTGCTGGTGAGTCTTGATGTAGATTGGATTCACCGTCCCCCTCTTCACCTCCTTACGCAGCCAGTGCCACTTGATACGCATGTGCTTGTTCAGGCCATGAAGCACAGCGTTCCTGGCCATCCCAAGAGCCCCCTTGCTATCACAAAACAGCGGCGTAGCAACTTTCTGCTCCTGGCCAATCTCCTCTAACAGCCTCCTCAGCCAAATCACCTCCTTCACCCCATGGAACATCGCCATGTACTCTGATTCTACGGAAGAGAGTGCCGTCTCCGTCTGCTTCTTGGACCTCCAACTAACAGGTCCTCCCCCAACTACGCAGATGTATCCTCCCACAGATGAGGAATCCTCCTTCTCAGAAGCCCATGTAGCATCGGTAAAGCAAGTGAGAAATAGCTTGCCTTCTCCAAGCCTCTCCCCCTTCTCTTTCAGCACCTCCACCCCTTTCTGCTTCACCTGTGCAGATGCGGAGTATTGAACTCCAATGCTTGGGTGAGAGTTCAGGTACTTCACCACACGCTCAGCTGCATCCACCTGCTCCTCTGATGGATTCTGCACCACCCTAGCCAGCTGCCCAACCGAGAAAGAGATGTCGGGCCTCGTGTGAACTGCTGCGTACAAGAGGCTGCCCACCAAGGACTGAAATTGCTGCTGCTCTTCATCCTCTGCAGCCTTCACAAGCTTGAATTCTGCTGGCAGGGGAGTTGCAACCTTGCGCTCATTCTCAATCCCATACTTCTCCCCCAGCTCCTTGATGAACTTCTCCTGGTGCAGCTTCAACCACCTGTGATCTGGATCCCTCTCCACGTGCATCCCGAGGTAGTACTTTACCTCCCCAAGGTTCTTGCACTTGAAGTTTTCCATCAGTTGCTGCTGCACTTTCTGGATCTCCTTCATGCTGCTGCTGAAGAGAAGAATGTCGTCCACATAGACCAGAAACAGCACCAGCTTCTCCCCCTCGCCCTTGAGAAAGAGGCTCTCATCACAGCTGCTGGTCCTGAATCCCATCTCCTCTAAAACAGCTGCCAACTTCTGGTACCAGCAGCGTGGCGCCTGCTTCAAGCCGTAGATGGACTTGTTGAGCTTGCACACCCTGCCCGTACCATCCTCATACCCAGGCGGCTGCGTCATGTACACATCCTCCTCTAAAATCCCATTCAGGAATGCCGTTGAAATATCCATCTGAATGATGAATTTCCCACTAACAGCTGCATCTGCCAACAAGACACGGAGGGTAGGGGGTTTGGCAGTGGGAGCAAAGATCTCGTTGAAGTCCTGCTTCTCCTTCTGCATAAACCCCTTCGCCACCAGCCTACTCTTGTAGATGGTGACCTGCCCCTTGTCATCGGTCTTGATCCTCAGCACCCACTTGCATTGTATCGCTTTCTTCCCATCAGGCAGCACCACCAGATCCCATGTCCTATTCTCCAGCAGACTCTGGTACTCAGCATCCCTAGAAGCCAGCCACTTGTCCCTATCTGGTCCAGCTAATGCCTCCTCCATGCTAGCTGGTTCCTCTGGTGCAGGGGCAAGAAAACAGTACGCAGGCTCATCCTCCTCATCCGGGTCATAGCCATGAGGTAGAATCAGCAATGCCTCTTCGGTCCCTAGCTGCTGCTCTGCTGCATCAGTTCCTGCAGTCAGCTTCTTAGTAGCCATACGGGTACGTCCTGGCCTGGAGACGGGTGTCTCCCATCCCTTCATAACGACACCCTTCGGCTTCTTAGTTTTTCCCTGCTGCTTCTCTCCTCCCTCGGGTCCAGCAGCTCCACTAGTGCTGCCGCCAGTTTCCACACCATTTTCTCCACCAGCAGATGCCTCCTGTACCTTCTCTCCATCACCATTTCCAGCAGCTGCCTCCTCTCCCTCCTCCCACACACTAGGAGTCAGGTCCAGCTGCATGGTGATCTGCTCCATCTGCTGGGACACCCTTGCCTCCGGCTGTTTCTCCCAGCTCCCATACATCATGCCCTCAATGAATTTCACATCCCTGCTGTCAAACAACACACCCTTGGATGGTTCCCACAGCAGCCATCCCTTGCTCTCAGCAGCCAGCCCCAAATGCACACACCAGATTGCACTCGCCCCCAACTTACTGCGGTAGGTCTTGGGGACGTGGGCGACTGCCATGCAACCGAACACCCTCAGCATGTCCACCGGCGGCTTCCTCCCAAGCCACCTCTCCAAAGGCACCCACGAGTCATCCCCAACCTTGGTGAGCACCCTGTTCCTAGCGACAGTGGCGTGCCGGACAGCATGAGGCCACATAGAATTGCTCAGCCCAGATTCTATGAGCAGCGCCCTAGCTGTCTCCAGAATGGTCCGGTTTGCCCGTTCTGCTACACCATTGGACTGTGGGGTATAAGCCGTGGTCAGCTCTCTCTGGATGCCCTGCTTCTTGAGCCAGGCCGTCATTTCAGCTCCAAGGAACTCACCACCCCGGTCTGTCCTAATCCGCTTCACTACACACTCCGCCTGCTTCTCCACGAATGGCAGCCAATCGTCCCGTATCGTGGAGGCGGCGTGGTCCTTCTGCTTCAGCGGATACGCCCACATCAGCCTGCTCCAGTCATCCACAATTGTAAGAAAATACCGCTCCCCCTTGTGCCCTTGCACCGGCAGCGGCCCCACCAAGTCCATGTGGACCAGCTCCAAAGGCTTCTTGCTCCTGCCAGCCACACTATGGAAAGGGAAACGGGTGAACTTTGAAAGCAAACAGATTTCACAGTTGTAATCGGGTGGCTGTCCGTTCAGCTTCAGACCCTTAACGGCTCCATCCTTCTCCAGCTGCTTCAGCAAAGGCATTGCCACATGCCCTAAGCGCCGGTGTGCCGTTGCCCAATCTGTCTCCCCAGATCTGGCCGACACTTTCACACCAACCCCTCCAACGGCATTGCACTCCCCCTGGGATGCAGACCCCTCTCCAGCCTGCCCCCCACCATGCCACGCCAGGGCCGGCAGCTGCCACATAGATCTGTACACGTCCTTGCTCTCGTGCAGATCCCAAAGCACCCGATTGCCCAGCTTCCCCTTATAAGTGCGTGCCCCATCCGTGTTGGTGTTCACCCCAGCCTTGCCAAGCTTACGGAGGGAGATAAGGTTGGCCTTCAGGTCGGGGACGAAGAGAACGTCGTGCAGCACCACCGGCTTGCCATCCGCTCCCTTAAACGCAGCTCGTCCCGCACCAGCCACCTTCAACATGTGTCCAGAGGCGGAGCACACTTCATTGATCGGTGCAGCTCGTACTTCGTCCAGCAGGTCCTTGCGCGGCGTCATCGTCCAAGCAGCGCCTGTGTCCAACACCCAATAGTCTAGGGGGTGCAGCTCTGCTCCAACTTTGGCAGAGGCGTCTCCTTGCTCCCCCTTGTCTCCCACATGGAAGAATTGGCCCGCGGTGCGCTCCTTCTTCTTCTCCGCACCGCCGTTGCCCTTCGGGTTGTTGTCGGACGAATCAGCGACCATGTTGGCGCCGTTTTTCTGGTTCGTCCGCGCGCCGCCATCCTGGTGACGATTCTGGGGGGTCCATCCATCGGGTTTCTTATAGCACAAAAACCAGGGGTGCCCTTCCTTCTCACAATACCAGCAACTCCCTTTCATTTTGCCACCAGCACCCGACTTGCCCCCACGTCCAGATTTCGCACCGCGACCCCAACCGGTACCTCCTTGTTGGTCGTTGGAGTCGTCGTCTTTCTTTGCACCGCGTCCAGCACCACCAAAGCCACGTCCTCTGCCACGTCGGCTCCCTTGCATCCCGTAGCTGCTGCTGCCGTCGTCTCCACCCCTCAGTTGGCGGCGACGGAAGTCCTCCTCCAGAATCTTCGTCCGCACCCACTCGAGCGTCCACAAGCTCTGGTTCTGCGGCAGGCTCAATCCGCTCGTAAATTGAAGCCACGATTCCGGCAGCAGCGAGAGCATCTTCAAGCACTTGGTCTGCTCCGGATAGGTGATTCCCGCGGTCGCCAACTTCGCGTAGAGGTCGCGCATCTTGTCCAGGACTGGTTGCACCGGCTCTCCCTCGCTCAGGCGCAACGCGGACAGCTCCCTCTCCAGCATCAACGTTGCGACAACGGAGGTCGGGGCGTGCAGCTCCTTCAACACGGTCCACGCCTTCGGACCGCATTCAACCTCCGGCAGCAGGTGCATGACGTGGTGACGCTGGTTCAGCTCCAAACTCTGCGACATCAAATAGTAGCCAGCCGAGGAGCGCTCGTCCCAATCTTCCTGCAGCGTGGGGTCACTCGGTCTAGGCTCCTCCCCAATCATTAGTTTCAGCAAACCGATCTGACGGAAATATAATTGCATTTTCCAGGCCCAATCATCATAGCCCTCACCATTGAACTTCTCGACGGTGAAATTCTTCAGCACCTCCTTGACAAGCGAGCCCTGGTTTGTTCGCGCTCCCCGTGGCGCTGAAAGACCAGAATCTTGGCTGCCGCTACGATCTTGGGCTGAAGATTCACCAGCTCCCGCCGAGGTGTTGCCCGCCATAGCTACCTATAACGAGGATCACTATAACGCAGCTCTGATACCAGCTTGTTGGTGTAAGGGCCTAATAAACTCAAGCTATTAGGACTTAATCAAACTTAAAACCTCTCCTCGGGGTCACCTCCAAGGGTCCCTGGGTGCCTGGTACAAGACCAGCCCCTATCCTCGGGTCCGAGTTTGTAGAGAGAGGGATCAAGAAGGACTTAGTCAAAACAGCAAGAGCACCTTGAACGTCGCGCAGCGTGCCGTGCAGACCGTCGATCGGATTAAGCTGAGAATTCGCTATATCGAAGCTCGCTCCAAGAGCTTTAAAATGAGCCAAGTTGCCTCGCGAAAAGTTCTGCCATTACTAAGTTCTGGCTCGGACAGCGTTTGCCTAGCGTTGGAGTGCTAGCATACTAGCGTTGACTCGGGTAGCATTCCGCCGTCGAATAGCGCAGAAACGAAATTCCAGCGAGGAAGGAATTCGCTTGAATCAATTTGACTATATTCAGGTACAAACAGAGAAGGATTAAATAGTTCTAGCTAGCAAGGACCTTGGGAATCAACCTGGGAACAACCAGGGATGATCCCAAATAATTCCAAGCAACAGAACCAACCTGGCTGGACAAAATAGCAGGTGGTAGGTTGGTAAACAACCTCTGGTTCTGTTTTTCCAACCTGGGAAAACAACAACCATGTTCAGGTTCTAAAAACAGAACCTGTTTTGTCTTTGCCCAACCAGCCAAATGCTGGTTCCGCTGGTTTCCCCTGGCCTTGTAGCATGCAGATACAGACAAACAACATCCAACCTTCACCTAAATTGTACCCCTATAGTGCCTTCCCTGCTACACTATAGTTAACCAAACAAAACAGTACAATTTCGAGTTGGATAGAACTGAATCTGCGCAATCAACTCAACCGAACTGCAAAGCTTCCATCTTGGGTTCCTTTGCGAGCTCGTCCTTTCTGCTTGCACTGTTCATAGCGCGTACAATGTTGTGCCGAAGCGCACATTGCGCGAGTACCTGCAAATGCATCAAGCGAAAATTGCGAAAGCAAACAAACACACGAACATTCCATTCACACCCAAATGCATTCGCACACGCATACTCGTACAAACAGACGGCAGGATGTCGTGCAATGTAAATTTGCACCCAACAACACCGACAATTACGGAGTTTAACGGAAGAACTTACGGTACTGGTTTACGGCGGGGAGCGCCGACATTTTCAGTGGATTTCTTTGTCAGAATATTATGCTCTAGCCTGCAGTGGGGTGCTCTATAGCGAGTACAACCCTTCTAGGGTTAGCTATTTGTACCACCATTGTTGCTAGTGCAAACCCCTCCTTTCTTCATTCTTACTTTCTACAGCTAACTTTGACATGCTATCAGAGCAGGTCGACCCTCCTGGGTCGATCCTGTGGGTGGGCCCACCACCTAATGCTTCCGCTGCTTTACTTCCTGCCGGGCGCCTCGGGCGCGCGACGACTTCTTCCTGCCGTTTTTCTAGGGTTTCGGCGGTTTTCATCCCGCCGTGCGCTCGGGGCGCGCGGCGGTTTTCTGCACGCCGTGCGCCCCGAGGCGCGCGGCGGTTTCCCACCGTCGAAGTGCCCCCCGTCGCCCGTCGAAGCGCCCTCCCCCCGTCGCCCGTCGGAGCGCCCCCCGTCGCCCGCCAAAACGCCCCCGTCGCCCGTCGAAGCGCCCCTGGGGCCCGCGCGCGGCCCGTACGGGCTGCGCCAGGCCCGCGCGCGGCCCGTACAGCCCGCGCGCGGCCCGTACGGTCGGCGCCAGGCCCGCGCGCGGCCCGTACGGGCTGCGCCAGGCCAGCGCGCGGCGCGGGCAGCCTGCGCGCGCCTCGTCCGTCCCCCTCTCGCCGTCCCCCGCGCTCCTGCCCCTATCCCACCCGTTTTAGGGTTTGGGGATGTAGAGTGTGGGGGTGGCGGGTGTGGGGGTGCCGGTTGTGTGCCCCGTCCCCTCCTTCTCCTCCTCCTCCGTCTCCCGCTGCTGCAGCTGCCGCTCAGGGGGGTGGTTGTGTGGGGAGCCGAAGGAGTGGTCCTAGGGGGGTGAAGGGGGAGTGGAGCTAGGGGCGCAGCAGGGGGTGTGTGTCGAGGGGTGTGGGACTGTTGGGGGAGGTTGAGCGGAGGTTGCCGTCGTGTCGTACGCAGCGCCTGTACTCCGGGGCACTCATTCCCGGTAGCTCAGAGAGCCGGTTGCGCCGTCGCCTGTGGGTCCGTTGCTCCTGCCGCGCATATTAGCCGCGGAGCCTGTTACTCCTGTACTCCGGGGCACTCATTCCCGGTAGCCACGTTGTCGCACCAGAGCCGTCTGTTGCCCGTGTGTCTGCATCTTCAGTCGTCGCCTCCTATCTACTCTCCTCTCACCAGCCCTCCTCCTCCTCACTTGCCCCCTGTGACTGCCTCTAGCTTTGCTCATAATTGTGAACCTTAAACTATTGCTTCTTGCTTGTGCTCAGAATGTGTGGTGACATCGTGATCCACCCTGAGCTTGTACTACTTTGCTTGCTCTGCTGATTACACCCCACTTTGACTATGGGGGTGTGTCAGAATATTATGCTCTAGCCTGCAGTGGGGTGCTCTATAGCGAGTACAACCCTTCTAGGGTTAGCTATTTGTACCACCATTGTTGCTAGTGCAAACCCCTCCTTTCTTCATTTTTACTTTCCACAGCTAACTTTGACATTCTTGGCGTTTGGTTAAACGCGCGCGACAACGACGTGGGCAACACCGCGAGACTTACACGGAGTTTTCAAGGGGTACGAACGACTTACGACGAACTGAAGAAGGCGGCAGCAACAGTACAGGGGGGGGGAGAGACAGCTGCAAATTTTCATCTCTGCCCAGGAGCCCTCGGCGCATTGCGACAAACTTCTCGGCGAATCTGAACAAACCCGCCGGAGGTGGTGACGTCATTCGACACGGGGTGCGCATTCGGCAAAACTCGGCCGGAGTGATTTTCGATACAGTTACAAATTCAACGACCATCGCCAACTCTCGTATTCGACTTCGCCGCCAATCGTTTACATTTTCGTAACACTCCCGATTTTACGGCCAGAGGATTTCGGGATACAACCTCTCCAACTCTCCTAGCGACAAATCAACCAACTCGACCCGCCCACGACAAACGATTTAATTCTGCCCACGTCAGGTGCTGCCAGCTGCAACTGCTGAAGATACTGCATGATTCTGGCGTAATGGAGACAAAACAGGTTCAGTTCGAGCAACGCATATTTTCCGTCGCGGTTTCTTGTCTACAACTGCTGGTTCGCCCTCGAAGAATTTTGGGCACGTCACACCCGGTTTCGTCATCGAAATTTCAACACCGACGCAGTTTTCAACTGGACTTCTACGTTCAACGTTCGTTTTCAGTGGGAATTAACACCTGGTTTCGTTTGTTTTCATCTTAGCGCAGCGTCGGGAACTTTTCTGGTGTGTTTTCTTGAATGGGGGGAGAAAGTGCGCTGCACAGTTCTTTCCTTGGCGTTTTCTCGACTTTCTTCTTGACCTTTGTCAGGTCGCGTCAGCACGACGGACGATCGCGATCACACCGACACGATCTACGGTAATTTTTTTTTTTTTTTTTTTTTTTTAATGTTAAAGTATACACCGATGATGCAAGTGCACACAAACATATGTCAGTCGTAACTGAGCGTGAGAGGCCCGGCAGCGTGCCAGCCTCAGGGGACGACTCTAAGGGGGATGCAGTGCCCCTCGCGCAAGATTCCATAACGCGCCAAAGTGACGGGACCATTTCCAGCCTTTTCCTTCCAGAGTCCGGATACGTCCAAGGAGCCGACACTCCTGATCTGCCAGCGCATATGTCTTCCCGCCCTGCTTCAAATCGCCCTTCGTGTTCAACTTTTTCCCTGTTGCCCGAGTATACACCCGCACATGTAGCCTGAAAGCTGCTTCAATCCTCCTCAGCACCCGCCTGGCCCGAAATCTCTTGCCTCGAAACACGCAATCACACCGCTCTGCCCAAATCTGGTGTATTGCGATTGCCGAGAGAGATGCTTCCGGAAAAGCTGAGCTAGAAGCGGTGTTGCCAAACAGTATGTCGCCCAAGCTGTCAACATGCCTCGCCGGATTCAGCATGCGCAGAGCCTTCCGAACTGCTCCCACAACCGTCTGAATTCTTGGACAGGTGTAGAGGCAGTGTTCCAGAGTTTCAAACTCCCCGCAATGCGGGCAGACCGGCTTTCCACTCAAGAAAGAAAGCCTTTCACCCACTTGAAGGTTGAGACTGTGTATTCTCAGCAGCACATCACGCGGTCGGTTCGGTGTCACCAGCGAGTCCCGAATTTTCACAACCCTTTTCCAATCAATAACTCCTGCCCATCTGCCCGCCCAGAGCTCCCGTTTGGCCGATTGATGTTTCGACTGTTGCCAGTTTCCCTTCAACTCCTTCAGCGATGGAAGCCCTCCACCACTGAAAGCCGCTGAGCGCTGAAGCGGAGTGCGGAGCTGGGTGGTGGGTGCGCTAGATTGCTCGGCTGAGAGGAGGCTCAGTTTCCAGCTCTGCGGTGCTGCTTCCCACGCCCGTAGAGCAAGCTTCGCCTGCTTTGAGCCACCGAGCTCCCTCGCTAGGGTTTTGTCATCCTTTACACGCCAGCTCGCGTCACCATCCGCGGTCAGCAGGTCTCCCAGACGCACCTCCCACAATTTCTCCGCGGCTTTCTGGCTGCCCACCGGGGTCGTGCCGTTCATCAGGAGATGGCGGTTGAACACGATGCGTTCCCTCGCAACTTCCTCCCGTGATAAATCAAGCGGCGTGCTGGCGAGCGGCGACTGCATGAAGTTGGCGCACTCAAGCTTCCACCGCTCGCTTTTCCCGCGCCAGCATTTGAGCAGCTTCACGTGAGCGACGAAAGTGTCCGTTCCAAGCGGCAAGTCCGCAGCCTGGAGCATGATGTCACGTTTCAGCGCGTTCGTCTCGGTGAGCAGCAGCCCGATCTTTCTGGCAATTAGGCAGGTAACTGCGATCTCGGGGTCCTTCACACCGACACCCCCCTCTTCCCTGGCCATGTACAACAGCTCTCTGCTCCACAGTATGAATTCCTTGTCGGTGGAGGCCCGGTTACCCGACATGAAATTGTGCGTCAGTTTCAGTATCCGCCCCCAAATATCCATCGGTGGCGGGTACACCTGAGCCTGAAAGAAGATTATCGGTGAGATATAGCAGTTTATCACCGCAGCACGCGCGCCAGTTGTGAGATGTTGCGCCTCCCACTGCGACAATTTCTGCTTAATCTTTGCGAAAGCCTTCTCCCATGTAGGATTGCAGCTTCCAGCAGGAGTCACCCACACCCCCAGCAGCCTTTCTGCCTCATCAGCCTTCGCCCATTTGAAACCATCGGTCTTCCAGGGCTGCCTGCCCAGATTCGACCCCAGTGGTAAGACAACTGACTTCTCCTTGTTAGTAGTGAGACCTGACTCCCCTGCAAACTCTTCTAACAGCTTCTCTGCCGCTGCAATCTGCTCCTCCCCCTCCAGGATGAGAGTTGTATCATCGGCGTAACCAAGATACGCCAACCGCTGATCACCCTCGGAAATACCAATCCTCCGGTTCGCCGCTTCCTGCGCCAGCGGTTCCACCGCGCACAAAAACAGGTAAGGTGCTAGAGGGCAACCCTGACGCACCCCCGAGACCACTTCAACCGCTTCGCCAATCCAACCGTTAACCAACAGACTTGTCCGTGTGTTCTCATGCAGGTCCCGAATCCATCCGACAAAGCGAGGAGGAAAACCCATCTTCTCCAGCACCGTAAACAGGAATCCCCGCGATACCGAGTCGAAGGCCTTCCTAAAATCGACGAGCAGGAGGTACCAGTCTTTATCTTTATTTTTGGCCGCTTCGATAATATCCGCCACTAGCCCCACAGCGTCTGACAACCTCTTCCCAGGTAAGAAGCCAAACTGCTCCGGTGAGACTACCTCCGAGAGCACTGTTTTCATCCTGTCCGCTACCACACGCGCTATCACTTTATAGGTGAAGCTGAGCAATGCGATTGGACGGTAGTTCTCCAGCTGATCTCTTCCCCCTTTCTTATGCAGTAGGATGGTCACCGCGTCTTTTGTGGAGGCTGGGAGGGACGCCGTGTCCGAGAAACTCTTCACCAGCGACATGAAGTGTTTGCCCAGGATGTCCCAATGTGCTTCGAAGAGCTCCTTTGGCAAGCCGTCCCGGCCAAGAGCCTTATTATTCGTCATCGACTGAAACGCGCTCTTAACCTCCTCCTCCGACCATTTGGCAGACAACGACTCCGCCGCTGCTGACGACAGTCTTCTGTCCGCCGAGGGTTCCCACTCAGATAAGACCGTCTGTCTGTCCGTTCCAAACAGCTGCCGGTAGTACTGCGAAGCTGCACCCAAAATGCCTTTATTGTCGCTGACCATTGTGCCTCCCACGTTTAACTCCGTGATTTGCGTGCGCTCCTTCCGGCCCTTAATCCTCGCAGATAGGAAAGGTGATGCTACCTCCCCCAACGTCGCCTCCTTCATTCCGGCCATCACGTGTAGTCTCTCCTGCCGCGACTGCTGATAACTTCTCAGTTGGAGCTCCCTCTCGCTCAGCAGGTCTTTCAACCGGACACAGCTCGGGTCGCCCAGCCACGCCTGTTTCAGATCAGCAACCGCCTGTTGAAGGAAGGTCATCGTGGCGCGGACCCTCTTTCTCTCCTCTCTGGCGTAAGCCTTGAGCCCTAGTTCAGTCTCGTGATTAGCAGCTCGTAGTTGTCACCTGATTCCTCCATCTGGTTCGACACCCTTTCGATCACCTTTCTGACACCCGGTCTCCCCACCATGTATGCAGGGAGCCTCCAGAGGCCCGGTCCCGTCTGCACCTGCGTGCTCATCCTGAAGGCCACCTTAATCGCGAAGCTGTGATCCGAGATTGGGTCAGCAGGCATGATGTGGGAGGCGAACTCAACATGCGATAGCAGCGACTGCGAGATGAGTGCGCGATCAATGCGCGAGCTGGTCTGGCAGGCATGTGAGTAGAAAGTGAACTCCCGTTTGAAAGGATGCAGAACACGGAAGGCATCCGATAAACGGAAAGCACTGCAGCGCTGGTCCAAACAACTCGTCATTCTCTTTGGTCGTCCCTTTCCTGGAGGTCCTGTCCAGCAGCGGATCCTCCACCAGATTCAGATCCCCGAGGACAAGCAGGTAAGCGCCGGGTGGTACACCGTCTACCACTGGGCCCAGGACCCGGCGGATGAAGGTTTTCCGGTCCGTCACGTCCGCCGGAAAGTACACTGCTACTAAGGTGATGTGGAAAGTGTCAAGCTGGACGTCCGCTTTGATCAGTCGGCCTGACGAGTGAATCAGAATGTTATGAAGTGATAATCCTTGTCTGCGGCAGATCGGCGCAACACCTCCGGCTTTGGCAGTTGGCGAGGCTACTAAAGTCCTAGGCTGTTTGAGAGAGGTCCAGTAAGGGTGGTCATCTGCTAGTCTAGAGTCTGAGAGTATAGTGATATCAGCGGCTTGTCTGATCCAGTTCCTCGTACGCTGTTGCTTGTTCCCGTCTCCCAGGCCGTTCACATTCAGGCCTGCTACTGTGAGAAGATTTTTTGTACTCATTTAATCACTGCTTGATAGCCTCCCCTCATCCACAGGCTGGTGAAACATGCAACGGCTATGACGGAACAAACAACGGCTACAGTTGAAGAAATCCTGGTCAACCGATCCTGATCAACACTTAGATCCCGTACTCCTTGCGGATGGTGTTCAGGTTCAGCTTCTCGAGGGAGAGACGAGTGGCAGCACCCAGCTTCTCTAACCCCAGCAGGTGGCTTGCCGAGGTGACGTGGTCCGCAGCAGTCATGAAGGATTTGCCGTGCGCCTTTCCGCAGCTGGCTTGGGTGCAAAGCCACTCCTCCCTGTTGCTCCCCATCGAAATCAGAACAAAGGCCACATCCATGAGGAGAGGGGTGACAAGCGGAGAAGTGCGGAGAGAAGCAGCTGCGAGAGGCAAGCGAGAGGTCAGAAACCGAGGAAGGTAAGAAACAGCACGAGCAACCCCGACAACCAAACTGTAAGAGGCTGTTACCGTTAATCCTGTGTACCCGACCCACTGTGAGACTCCACTTCCCTATGTTATTCTGACGCTCCGTGACATAGACATCATGAAACTTATCATAGTGATGTCCGCCACAGAGCGTGCAGGATAGCAAGGGGTAGTGGGCTAGCAGCGTCGTCCCACCAAGCAGCTGATGACGAAACTCGTGACGCCAACGATGCTTGTCCCCCGCGTGCGGGATCACCAAACCCTTGATCTTGTCAGTGTCTGCGCCAGTGACCGGATGCAGCACACGGTGGAAGCAGAGACCCTCGCTGAACGCGGACCGTTTGTGAACTTTCAGCTGGTGAACTTTCACATCCTTGACCAGTTCCGGCGGAATGTCAGCAGGTACACCCTTAAAATAGACTTCCAGCATCTGCGGGTTGGCCGCCTTTGTACGAACGTAAGCCGGATCTTCCTGGTGGAGCCAGAAACAGTGAATAGTCAAGCCATTCGGTCGCTTATGGTCCACAATCATCTGCTTGACATTGGTCGCGTCTGCTTCTTGTAGGAAGGAGACCTGGAGTCTGCAGTGACGTGACTTCGCGACGTACGCAGGTAACAGCTCCTGAAACTTCACTGTGGTAAGAACACCGTCAGTAAAGATATGCGACCAAACACGCTTCATCAGCATCCTGACGGTAATAATAACAGAGGCGATCTCATGAGACGGAATGACCGGGAAGAGCAGTATCGCCGTGAACCGTAGATGCGACGCCGTTCCTTTTTCATTGTCGATTTCCAGCTCCTCATCAGAGTCGTCCTCAATAAAGGTCATCAGGTACGACCGTAGCCAGCGCCTTCAGCTTATCCTCAATGGATAATCCCGAGCTTCCCACAGTGACTTCAGCCTCAGATGGCAGATTCTTCTCAATGTCTGACTTGCTGTTTGCCGTCTGCTTGGATGCAGCATCAGGGTCACCCATTGTGATTTCAGGCGGCGGCACTTCAACGGCGGGCTTAACGCGGGATCCTTTCGGCGGCATCGTGCGATGATGAACCAAAAACGGCAGAAGCTCTGAGCTGACGAGCTGTTGAAGAATATATGCCGATGGTCTGAGCACAGTACTGATATATAGCCTGCCATTGTCATTGTTAGCGTAGACAGCTGACAAGTGCTCGTAACTTAGGTGATGGAAAGCCGAGGATAGAGCTTCAGGATCGCGTCCTTGGACGTAATCCTGATGTCCAGTGACGTTAGTCCTTGGTTGTTGTTCGTGAGTGCCAGCAGAGCGCCTTGAGAAGCCCGCGCGGACCTTGGACTTAGTTGCTTGCACCAGTGAGATACTCCCTAGAGCAGTCGATATAATGTTCGCATGATGAACATAAAAAGTATATAGGCTGCTTCGTAAGGATGTAACGAGTACAATGCTGGTGAAATTAAAGCCATCAGGTGGCCAGGCTTCACGTAATGTGCTTGTCAGGCAAGTGTCAGGCAGCCATGGCAGCCTTGGCATTTTCATTGTCATTCATGCGTCGTGGAATCCCCAAAATCAGACGATCGACGGTTTCTGACTCTTCGCGATTGAATTTCGCGTCAGCAGGTTCCCTCCAAAATCGCATCTGCTTCGACCGTCGGATCTACAGCAATCGAATCTACGGCCCACATTTCAACCTTCCAATTCATTTGGGCCACTTCATCTTCGACCGTCAGATCGAAATCTGACTGCATCAACGGCCTCCATTCCAACCTCTATTTCAAATTCGCCCAAGGGATTTCAGCCGTCGGATTCAGCTGAAGAGGAGATCTTCGAAATCCTCGCTAGTGTGGGGCTTGTTTCGGTACAGGGCTGCCTTCTTTGGAAGGTGGGAGAGTGTAAGGAATTACAATTCCTTACTGTACTCGCACTTTAGCGAGTACATCCCGAGGGTGTCGCGACGAACCTGCCTTGCCTAATTCGTCGCACCGAACCACTCCCGAGTCGGCTCCGCACCAATCGCAACCATCACCGCCCTACCTCTTCGCCTAGCTAGGATTTCCCCTATTTAGTCGTGCCTTTCTCATTGTATCGTCATTCAGTAATCAGTTCATTCTCGATATTCGTTTTACTGCGCACTCTGCAAGTTCATTCATAACAGAAGCATGCCATAAAATATAAAAATGGTAGGATTCAAACTGGCCCATACAGGTCTCGAACCTGTGACCTTCGCGTTATTAGCACGACGCTCTAACCAGCTGAGCTAATAGGCCGATATCCGGATTCGAAAAAAAAAATTAATAAAATGTTATATATTTTTCTTTTCTTCACACTTTTTCTGGTAGGTGAAGGCACCAGTATTGCATGGCAGCAGCGGGAGTGCTACCGCTTCCCACAGCCATAGTCGTCCGCGATGCGCGCTCCGACGCTGTTCTCGCGCAGTTCCTAGGCGGCAAGCCGGCCGGCGAGGTATGCGACGCGTTGGAGCGACTCACGGGGTCGCCGGGCTGTCTCGTGCTCGGCGACAAGGCCTCGCAGGGTGCACCGCTCGTGTTGACTGAATCGGATGTGATACAATCGGGGACGTACCACTGGCGAGGTGCGTGTCGCTAACGTTCCGATTGTCGTGTCTCTGATTGGTGGTCTTTCTGGGCTGCTACAGAGCTGTAGTCTAGTCGTGCCGTTTTCCGAGTCGCCTCGACAGTTGGACCGTCAGCCGGAGGTCGTAATCTCCGTCGACAGTCGCTTACCCTCGATGTAGGATAAGATACGGACAGCTTAACTTATTAAGATAAAAAACTGCGACTCTTCGCGTTTCCTTAAGTAGTAGCTGAGACGACACGCGTGTTCATGCTGAGGCTCTTGCCTCCGACTCGACCGATATCTACATGATCCCTCTTCTCACCCCCTTTCCTTCCCCCTTCCCCTCCCCATCCCTCCCCCAACACACACCCGCACCCCGCGTCTCCTCTCCCTCCCCTCTTTCCCGCCGCATGCGCAGTGGCAGTAACGAGGTCTTCCTCTCAACCTACCGCCCAGCCAACACACCCCCCGTACAATCACACCCGCCACCGTCACCATGATTGGTCCAGTCAACTCGCGGCGTCCATACTCGCTATACTCATCCTCGGTTCAGGCATCCAGCTGCTTATCATGCTTGCAGCGCTCCCGTTCTGCGGCTACCGCTGGTCCTGCGCCTTCTCCCACTACCGCTCGTTCATCTCCTTTATAGACGGACCCTTTAAGGTGTTCGCGTTCGCCGCGGCCGTCCAGGCGGCCGGCAGAAACCCCGGCCGGTGGCTGTGGTTCGTGAAACACCTTCGTTTTAATCACGTCCGTTTGAGTCCGTTTCAAGGATGGTTTTCACGGCTACGGATTCTGGGGAAGTCAGGATCGGGAGGAGCGGGAGGACAGGTGTATCGAGAAACAGGGCTCGGAGGGAGGGGAGGCAGAGAGGAGAGAAGGGAGGAGAGGAGGGATTCAGGCAGGAAGGGGAGAGGAGGACTGGGTGGTAGGGGAGCGCGGAAAAGCAGCTCATGTCAGGGGAAGCAAGGAGAGGCAGGCTCGAGAAGAGGTTCGGACACAGGGCTGGTTGTGGAACCAGGGCTAGCAGCAGCGCGAGGTCTGGGAAAACCTGGATCAGCATTTTTGTCTTCTCCTCGGGATTCGGTCAACTTTCATGACTCCCTTCCCGTGGCATCAACAACTCTCTCACATGACAACTCCCCTGGCTCACCCTGCGCAATGCCCTTCTCGTCCTCCGTTGCTTTCTTTACAACCTCCCCACCGCGATCTTTTGCTTCTAGAGGTAGTCTTCATGGGAAGATTTCGTCCTCGTTGTCTGCGTACTTTGTGAGAAGGTCAATCTCTGATGGTGGCGGCAATGGTGATGTGAGCAAGCGCAAAGAAGACTAACCTGGACTGCCTTTTTCTTTCACCCTGAGCACAATTGATGCCGTAACACATTATGATTGCCACCTAATACTTTACTGTATTATTATCTCCTTACACGATGTGGGAAAATGATTATTTGCAGCAGTATATTTTTCTCGAACAAAACTACTAGCAGGCCCCAAATTTCAAGGGTATTTTACCCTTTTTGCCCTGCTCATAGGCCACTTTTTGGCAGTTACCCTTTTCAAATCAGGGTATGCAAATTTTTACCCTAGTGCAATCAGAATACGCGTAAAAGTACTCTTGAAGCTTTTCCAATTACACTGACTGTATCAGGGTAGAGGTTCAACTACCCTTTTACCGAAACTTTCCCATACCGCGGATTCCGCCACAGTCCGCGCCACGACGAATTCCTCCACGGTCCCACTGGACCATTTGTTGGATACACCCACAGGCGCGCCAACGTACATTCAATGCGGATGGCACCGCACAGCTACGATTGGTCCGTTGAGCAACATTGAAGCCAACGCACCCAGTTACCGTGCGTCACGCAACATCGCGCACTGCCAACGGAGCTAAATTGCGCGCCAGGTGGGGTACGTGCTGTCGTTTCCACCACCTGGCAGTCATTGTGGCCTTGCAGCCATTGCCATGCAGTTTCCTACCAGCGAGGGAACCTTGCGGCCTGAGGCGCCTTGGGCTTTGTGATTCCCGAGGGGTCTCTCAGGCTCTGGCCATTCTCTCGTTTCACTCTCGTTTGTTCTACCGAATGCCTGCATCTGAGCCTGATCCGCCTGGTAGCACCAGGAACGGTCTCTCCGTTCTCGGTGTGTTACCTCGGCTGGCTGAAAACTATAGCTTCCCTATCTCTCAGCCTGCGCGTGAGCCATCCCCTGAATGTCTTGTCGGCACCGTTTTCCCGTGCGAGCGTTCGGCCTCGCCAAAGTCCCGGGAGCCACACCCGTCTCTCGAGCTTGTTCCCGATGGCGGCGAAGGCCCGTCGAAGCCGGCCACTGCAGCCCCGTCCACAATTAGCTCCGCGCCCGTGAAGCGACAGCGTGTCGGCGTGACATACAAGCAGCAGAGGCTCTGGGGCGCCCCTCCTCCACGACAAGCGGCATCACCGCCACGCCGTGCTGCTCCTGCTCAGCCGAAGCCTCCTACCGCTTCTGCAGAGGCTGAGTATGAGTTGGTAAAAACGACTTTCGATTCGCAATGGTCAAAGAAATTCAGTTGGTTGCGCTTAATGCGCATGACTAACGGCAGGCCTTCACTGAAATGTGCCATCTGCATCAAGCACGGGGATCCGAACGCGCACACTGCCTACGGCGTCAGAGGTGAGGGTGCGCGAGACATGCAGCTAGGGAGCATCCGCGCGCACACATCAAGCAGAGCCCACAAGCAGGCCTTGGACAACGAGGCCAAAGCAGACGCGGAGAAGGCGAAGCAAGCCACACTAACAAGGTGGCAGAGCACTGATGCAGCTACACGGCACATCATCCTGTCAGAATCCCAGTCACTAACCACTGGGATAAAAGGGCTTGTTTATATAGCGGGTGAGTGCGCCCATAACCCCCCAGGCCAACATGCCTGTAACCCTTCCCTAGGATCAATCGGGGATCACCAGTGGCACTCTGACACCCCCCCGCACTGGGATGCCCGAAGTGCACACACCGGGATTCGAACCCGAGACCTTCGCTCTGATACCATGTCAGAATCCCAGTCACTAACCACTGGGATAAAAGGGCTTGTTTATATAGCGGGTGAGTGCGCCCATAACCCCCCAGGCCAACATGCCTGTAACCCTTCCCTAGGATCAATCGGGGATCACCAGTGGCACTCTGACAGAATCATCCGCTGCCTCCACATCGCGCTGTTCATCTGCAAGGCTGACGCGCCAATAGCCATGTTTGTTCCCTTGTGCTGGTTTCTTGCTAAGGAAGGACTGCCGGACCTTCCACCGTCTGGAGGGTACGGCGCCTACTACACCGAGTAAGTGCGATTTCGTGGCGCTTGTGTTTGGGCCGCGACTCAAGCTGATCAGATGCTAATGCTACTTGTGTTCGTGTGCCATGCGTGTTGTCCTCACAGCTACGGATTCAAAGAGATGCTGCGCGCAACCGCCACTTACCTTCAAGAGACTCAACGCGGCCACCTGCTGGAATCCCCATACATAGGGATTCTTCTGGATGAGAGCACCGACCGGGTGAATGGCAAGCACCTGATACTGTATGCGACGTTCTTCAAAGGGGTAACTCCGGTAACGGAGTTTTTAACTCTCATTACCGTGGACCGTGCCGATGCGGCCTCCCTAACCTCTGCTGTTGTGCAGTACCTTACAGGAATCGGGTTGGATCTCCAGAGGATTTCTGGAATATCTACAGACGGGGCGGGTGTCATGACCGGCAAGAACAACGGTCTAGTCGCGAGGCTGCGACTGCGCATACCACACCTGGCTTCAACTCATTGCGTCGCTCACAGGTACGCATGTTGGAGTCTGAGTGTTTTCCAGCACCGGATCAGTGACGCGCAAACCTTACTAACATGCTTATGTTGAATGCGCAGGGAGGCATTGGCTGCTAAGGATGCGGCGGAGGCAGTCCCCGAGCTCGGCATGGTGGACGACGTGGTGCGTGCCTTCTCCGAGCACATCGGCCGCAGCAGCGTGGACTACACCAAGTTTCAAAATCTCCAGCGCGTCTACTGCCAGACGAATCTGGAGGCGCAGGGCATAAACGATGTGCGCTGGCTCTCCCGTGGCGAGGCGGTCCAGCGCTTCCTAGACGTTCTGCCTACCGCCATCGTCGTGCTGAAGGACTACAAGAAGGACTTGTACGAGGTAGTCACCTCGTTCAAGTTCCACTGGCTCATCCGCTTCCTCGCGGATGTGCTCTGGGAGCTCAACCAGCTAAATCTGCGCTTTCAGCAACGTCAGGTAACGTGCTAACAAGCACAGTTGTATTTACACGTACGCCCACAATGCTCTTTCTGACCGCATGTCTTTTGTGTGTGCAGGTGGACGTCACCCTCGTGGCGCACCTTGTACAACAGACGCGGATGCGCCTGAAGACGCGCTACTTCGACAGGTCCCCTGGTCACGTTTTTGGCAGCGGTGAGAAGATGCAGTTGCCTGACTTCATCAAGGCCCACCAGAAGATGGATAAGCGGCAGATGAAAGCGGAAGGCGTGGACGCGGACGGCAACGCCGTCTCCTTCGAATTCGCCCTGCACGAACGCCCCCTGCCAGGCCATGAGACAGAAGGTGATGTAACCGCCTGCTTCGAGCTTTCACTCAAGTTCATCCGCAAGGTGGACTCGGAGCTGGAGTGGCGCATGCGCGACCTCAGCCTCCTCGAAGGCGCCAAGCTGTTTCGTACGGCGTTGTATGTGTCCGACGACACACAGCGCCTGGAGTCCTTCAGGAAGTGGCTTGGCCAGCTCCACAAGCTGTACAACCACAAGCTGCCTGGTAAGCGTGTTTGTTAGAAGGGCGGGGTATTGGTCATTGACTTGCGTAAACAGCTTTGGACCAGCTTGTTTCCGATCGCGCTATTTGCTACTCATCACCCGGCCCTGTATTGTGGACTAATGCCTCCCAATCCTACCCGTATGTGTGAGCGTATGCCAATGATCATCCCCTTCCGCACTACCAGGGTTCGACTACAAGCGTGCCGGCCAGAAGCTCTGGATGCTTACCTCGACCATGTTCTCCCAGCACAACGGCGAGGAGTTTCATCAGGCGCTGGGGAACATGCTGCGCGACGAGGCGTGGCGTGCGTCGTTCCCCAACATCGTCCGGATGTGGCAGTCTGTCGCCGTGCTACCACTTAGCACGGTTGAATGTGAGCGCGGCTTCAGCAAGCAGAACCTGATCAAGACGTGGGACCGCGGCAGCCTCGGCGACACAAGCCTTGAGCACCTGATGCGGTGCTCCCTCCTGCAGTACGACATTGACTGGTACGAGGTGGTCGCCATATTCCGCGGGGAGAAGCTCAGGCGATCCACCAAAGACTTCTCCGGCATGAAGGCCAGCAGTGCGCAGTTTACAGACGAGGCAGTTGCTAGTGCAGCAGATGTTGATTGACCAGTGTGTTGTGTAGCTTGGTTCATTTAACTTGGTTGGTAGTAAAGCTTGTAGGTGCAGTGCAGAACACTTTAGTGACCAAGTAACTGTTGCAGAAGTTAAAACTTATGTTTAGGAAGGAAACAGTGTATGCCATGTACTACCCTGCCTAAATCAGTGTACCTGAACTTTTAGGCTGCTACAATCAGTGTACTCGAAACTTCACCCTACCAGTCAGGGTACGGAGGGGATGCCACCCTGATTTGAAAGAGTGAGCTAAAACCTATTTTGGGCCCTGACTACTAGAGATGGCAAGATTCCAAAATGCAGAACAATTACCGTACAGCCAGCTTCTTTACAATGTTTCAGCTGCTGCGCTGCTCACTGCCAGTTCAGCTCTACATGATGGCCCTGTTAACCCTGTTGACCCAGTTGACTCAGTTGACCTTGCTTACTCCTCACTCCACCAACAGCAGCAGCAGCAGCAGCAGCTGCAGCAGCAGCCATGACATGTGCATCTGCTATCTCCGCTCTTTGCTATTCACTCTTCGCAAGCCACCATCCCTAGAAGCAGCAGCAGCAGCAGCCGCAGACGCAGCCGCAGCAGCTTCAGCGTCAGCAGCAGCCATGGCTTGTGTGGCTGCTGCCCTCCACTCTGCCTGCCGCTGTGCCTCTGACGAGGGCAGACCCAACTGAGAGAAAGAGGGGGTCCAGGAGGGGAAAGAAGACAGGGAAGGAGGTGGAATGGAGTGGAAAAGAGTAAAAAGGAGTGAAACGGAGTCCATCGCTTGCGTGGCTGCTGCATTCCATTCTGCCTGCTGTTGCGCCTCTGACGAGGGCAGGCCCAGCTGGGAGGGGGGAGAGAGGGAGGAAAGGGGTTGGCAAGAGTAGAATGGTGGAAAGGGGTGGAGATGGGAGAAGGGAGGGAAAGAGCAGCCATGGCTTGAGTGGCTGCTGCCCTCCACTCCGCCTGTCGCTGTGCCTCTGATGAGGGCAGACCCAGCCGGGAGAGAAGGGAGGGGAAGTGGTGGCAAGGGATGGAGATGGGTGAAGGGGGGGGAGGAACAGCCATGGCTTGCATGGCTGCAGCCCTCCATTCTGCCTGCCGCTGTGCTTCTGAGGAGGGCAGGCTCAGCTGTGAGAGGAGGGAGGGGGATGGGCCAGGAGGGAAATGAAGACTGGGAAGGAGTGGAGAGGAGTGGAGGGGAGTAGAGAGGGTTGAAAAGAAGTGGGAGGGATGCCAGGGCTCGAGTGGCTGCTGCCCTCCACCCTGCCTGGCGCTGTTCCTCCCAGGAAGGCAGGCTAAAAAAAGTCGAGGTGACTCTTGAGGCGCCTAAAAAATCACTCTGCCTGGCGCTGTTCCTCCCAGGAGGGCGGGTCCAAAAAAGTCGTCTCAAAATACGTCTCAACAGTCATCACAAGAGGGGAAAGCAATAAGGGGAGGCAGCGAAATCTCACCGCAGCTCGGAAAGCGTCCATCCGTGCAGCCTCCTTTGCCTCCAGCTTTGCTAGCTTGTTGCCTGCATGCACTGTGCGCTCCAGCTTCTGGTGGATTGAGCGGGGTTGAGAGCGGTTGGGAGGGGTTGAGTATCGTGTGTTGCCAAAAAGACATGAGCACAGCAGACGCAAAGGTGATAAGGGCAAGAAGCGGAAATATGTTTGTAAAGTGGTGGGTGGTTTTGGAGGTTATGGCATCAAACAAGTAAGAGATAAGCACGCCAAGGGCAGGGGTAAATGACGTGCGATGCAACTGGTTATGTCGAATCTCAAAAGAGTAGACTCAACCCCAAAAGAATAATAAGCACGAAATGTGTGGTGGTTAGTGACTGTAGGGCAGGCAGTGCGACAGCGCAATTGCTAGTAAATGATTCTCGAGGGAATTGACTAGCATAACTGCCCACATTTGTGACACAAACATCTCAAAATAGAAAGAGGTAGGCACGCCATGTGTGGTGGTGGGCGTCACGTGAATGAAGAAGTGTTTTGAGACGCGTCACGTGAGTGAGGGCATTACGATCACAGGGGAAGGGCAGCACTCACTCTCTTTTCCATGCGAAGCTTCTTTTGCTCTCTGCAAGGGATAACAACCAGCAGACGAGATTGCGAGAGAGACAGAGCGTGGTGTGAGAGACAGAGCGTGGTGTGAGAGACAGAGCGTGGTGTGAGAGACAGAGCGTGGTGTGAGAGACAGAGCGTGGTGTGAGAGACAGAGCGTGGTGAGCGAGCCACCTCCAGTCAACGGAGCCAAAGAATCATTGCATGTTGGCCTGCTCAATGAGTCTATTTTTGAGTCGACTCAAAATTGGACTGATCACACGTCCACTCACAGAATGCACAGACCCACCTCCAGTCAACGGAGCCAAAGAATCGTTGCATGTTGGCCTGCTCAATGAGTCTATTTTTGAGTCGACTCAAAATTGGACTGATCACACGTCCACTCACAGAATGCACGGACCCACCTCCAGTCAACGGAGCCAAAGAATCGTTGCATGTTGGCCTGCTCAATGAGTCTATTTTTGAGTCGACTCAAAATTGGACTGATCACACGTCCACTCACAGAATGCACGGACCCACCTCCAGTCAACGGAGCCAAAGAATCGTTGCATGTTGGCCTGCTCAATGAGTCTATTTTTGAGTCGACTCAAAATTGGACTGATGCACACGTCCACTCACAGAATGCACGGACCCACCTCCAGTCTACGGAGCCAAAGAATCGTTGCATGTTGGCCTGCTCGTCCTGTGCTTTCCTCCACTCGCCTGACCGCAATTGCTCCTGGTGGGGTAAGGAGTGGCGTAGAGAGGTGGAAGGACGGGGAAAGCGTAAAAAAGGAGCTGAAACTAAGATTTGTACGCAGCTGCATGTTGGCCTGCTCGTCCTGTGCTTTCATCACTCTCCGGACCGCAGTTGCTCCTGAGTAAGGGTGCAGATGTTTCTTTGCTGTTTGAGCTGACTAGCTGGGATCGCGTACAGATGCGCGTAATACGTGCATTTTTTTCCCGTCTTTTCAAGGAAAACAGCAAAAACAGCAAAGAGGGGATGGTGGTACCTTTGCATGCTTTGCGCGTTGCCGGAGCACCTCTTTCTGCTCCACCTGCTCCATCATGCGCGCCTGGAGAGGCATGACACGCACACAGGAGTTGATGATACAGAAAAAAAGATAGAAAATGCTTTTGAGTAAACTAGAAATACCAGCCCGTTGCCAAAGCACCTCCTTTTGCTCCCATCATGCGCGCCTGGAGAGACAGGCAGATCGGGAGATGACACAGAGAAGTAAACAACGAGACGATACGTCCTGACGATGGAAACGAGAAGGAAAAACATATGCAAAAGATGCGAAGATGAAAAGAATGGGATGATGGGAGACGAGAAAGGCGGCGGGTGGGAGGAGGGGGGCAGGGGAGGAGTCGAAGGGGTAAGCGTGGAAAAGGGGGGGTCCGTAGAGAGGGGGAATTAGGTGGAGGAAGGATAGAAGAGTAAGGGGGGGGGGGGGGGGGGGTGGGGTAGCAAAGAGAGAACTTGACATGCAGTTTACTCAATTATCTCTTGATGTCAACTCGAAAAAGGGGCGAGAAGTGGGAGTAAGGGGATGGAGCGAAGAGAGAATCTGACATGCAGGTCATTGAATGATTTCTTCAGGTCGACACAAACAAAAAGGGGGCCAGGCCAGCAGCGGGAGTAAGGGGGGGAGCGGGGAGGGGGGGGGAGGGAGGGGAAGGGGGGAGGGGAGGAGGCTAGCAAAGAGAGCATCTGACATGCATCTCATTGAATGATTTCTTCAGGTCGACTCAAACAAAAGGAGGGCCAGAAGCGGGAGTAAGGGGGGGTGGGAAGGAGAGAATCTGACATGCATCTCATTAAAAGATTTCTTCAGGTCGTTGCGCCCGTCATCATCCGCCCCTGCTGCCCCATTTGCTTCATTCGCCAGCATCGCATTCCCAGGTAGCACCGCGCTGCTAGGCAGCTTCCCTCCTACCCCTCCTTGGCTTCCCTCGTTCCCCATTTCCTTTCTGCTGCCTTCGGGCTTTTTCCTCTTTTTGTGCCTGTCTTTCCTTCTGTCTTTCCCCCTCTTCCTCCGCTCCTCCTTTTTCCCTTTCTCCGCCTTTTTTCTCCTGCCTTTCCGGTTCCTCTTTTTGGTCTTCTTCCTCCGCTTTTCTCCTCTGCTGTCCTCGCTATCACTCCCTTCACTACTATCACTACCGCTTACAGTGTCACTGCTCTCACTATCGTCATCACTATCACTACTACTGCTGCTGCTGCTGATGTCACTGCTGCTCCTTCCTTCATCCCTGCTTCCATCATCTGATGTGTTGGAATCATCCTCATCCTCCCTCCTCCTCTTCTTCCTTTTCCCCCTTGATTTCTTAGAGCTCCTACTGCTGCTTGCCTTGTCCTTTGTATGTTTTCGCCTGTTGTGATAGATGGAGCGGGAAATTTGGAGAAGGCCAGAAATCAGAGGAAGGATGGGTGTTCGGTTTTGAAGCGCCTCAGAGATGGAGCAGGAGGTTTGGAGGCGGGCAAAAACCATTGGGAGGGGTGGGTGTTCAGAAGAAAACA
Source organism: Closterium sp. Yama58-4 (assembly GCA_947470075.1). NCBI lineage: Eukaryota > Viridiplantae > Streptophyta > Zygnematophyceae > Desmidiales > Closteriaceae > Closterium > Closterium sp. Yama58-4. The sequence goes on along the minus strand of CANIUD010000416.1, from coordinate 38,483 downwards.
CAAACAATTTTGAGCGGGGTTTGGAGAAAATTCAAAGGTGTTCGTAACAATGCAGGAACCGCGTAAGAAACAGACGAATTTATTAGAAACCTGCGCGGGCAAACCCTCACCGCTTCTTTCCTCTCTCCACCTCATGACCCTTCCCCTCATCGTCGGTGCCGCCACTGCTGCCGCCGCCGCTGCTGCTTCTTTCACGGGACAAGCTTCGTTTCCTTCTTCTGCTCCCCTTAGCATCTCGCCTCCTGCTCTTGCCGTTTAAACTTCTCCGCTTATCGTGGTCATCCGAGTCGCTGCCGCTAGCACTCCTGCTCCTACTTCGGCTTCGCCTACGCCGCCGAAGTTCACGCTCCTCCTTATTCTTCGTACTCCCGCCATGCCTAGCCTTCTTTCTCGTCTCCCTGTCACGGCTCCTGCTGGTATCGCTTCCGCTGTCACTCCCTCTGTCACTCTCTCTGTCACTCTCACTCTCACTCCCGCTTTCTCCATTCTCACTGCCTCTTTTCACTCGCTTCTCCCTGCGTTCCTGTCGCTCCCGTCGTCTACCCCGCCCGCAGTCTCCTTCCTCGTCCGACCTCCCCTCCCTCTGAATCTGCACCTCCCTTTCCGCACCCTTCATTTAAAACCACTGACAAAAAGAAATCAGTGGTCTAATTATATGAAAAGTGACCGGAATGAAGGGAGTAACAGATGTTATGCCTTGGCAAATGCTTCTTCGGAAATGAGAGGTGCTACGGCAAAGGTGGTGTTTGTTCACTCTTGTGCAAATGAACCGAGCTTCTTGGGGATTGCGTCCAGCTGAACTCAATAAACCGAGCCTCTTTCGCGTGGTACCGCGTAGAAACGTGAGGAAACGAGCTTAACCAAATCACCGAACTTGCAGACGCCCCTCAGAGGCATAGTACAGTAAAGTTATCCCATTCAATAAAACGCTTCAACACCTTGCAAAAGGCATTATGGAATTCTGACTTTTAACAAGATTACACCCAACACAATGAGGGGATGGATGGATGCTAGCAACGCAGTTGGGTGATGGTCAGACCAGATGGGCATATTGAATATGGGATCGTAACCAGTGGTGCAAGGAGCTGCTGACGGAGAAGACTGAGCTGAATCAGGACACTTTCACATAGATACACCCTTGGCAGTCAACGCAGGAGTGTTACAGGTAGTATGGTGAGGCGCGATTGAGCAAGTCATGCAGTCTCAGAGTGAAATCAAGGCAAAGAAGGAAATCACAGCAATGCGTTGCCTGTACTCGCACTCGCACTCTCACCATCATGCAAACAGAGAGAGGCATTACTGAATAAATGCCGGTCAATGGCTGGTGGTGAGTCCACACATAGAGCCAGCCCTGCCTGCCAGCCAGCCAGCCAGTTAGCTACACCTGGAGCACCACCGCTCCATTGCTCCAGTTATGAACATGACAGAATCTCATCTCAGGCCCCTATGTTCATCTCTCTGCTCCCAAGGTCATGCCACGTAGCCCAATCCACTCGTGAAGGCAACCACACTTATTAAGTTGCGACTGTTCAGGCTTTTTGCTGGGACTCCAGTTGGCTAAAAAACTCCCCTCCTCACGAATCGTCTTGTGAACCATATGCTTCCCTGACCGCAATTCATCCCAAGCCCCCCACCCATACCAACCAGAAACCCCCCTACCCCGTCTATCCCCTTTAAAGCACATTGAGTTATCCTACAAGTTGACCTCTTCCTCATTGGCCTCCCATAAAAACTCCCCCTTCAAACCCGGCTCCCCAGCCTTTTGAGTCCCCCCTCAGAGTCATGCCTCCTGCTGCAAATCGCTCAGCTGCACTAGATAATCTAGATGTACGCCTCTTCCTCCTTGGGAACCTCCCTGCACTTCCTCTGCCCGCCCTCCATCCGGCAAGCCTTCACCGCCTTGCCTGGCTGCCTCTCCACCTCGCACATACACCCCGGCATGGGGTTCGCATAGAAATTCTCCTCCAGCTTCGGATTCTCCCCCGCCTCCCGCTGGTGAGGCCCCCCAACACGCCCCTTGTGCTGCTTCCTGATCTCCTTCCTCACTGCATTCCACGTCATCTCGCCCGCTTTGAACTGGTCTAGCAGCCGAACCACCGCCTCCCTGGTTGGGGCGATATGTGGGGGCAAAGGGACATTACAAAGTCGAGGGTCAGGCATCGCGGTAATCATTGGGGATTGGTGGTTGCGCACTGTGTCCCAGGTGATCTCGCCAGGTTTTAACTGGTATAGCAGCTGCATTACCGCCTCCCTGGTTGGGGGGTATGGGGGCTAAGGAGTGTTACAAGGGGAGTGCAATATTCCCCTTACACGTTTATACAGACACATCAACATCCGCTGCTACTTCCCTGCTGCCCTTACCTGTCAGGGATGATCGTCTTCCTGTGCCCCTCGAACCGCCGGTGCCCCTGCACGGCTCTCGCCATGTTGCCCTCATACGTGTATGCAAACACGTCACTCTCCACGGCCACTGTGTAGTCCACCGCTGCCAGCCTGTTCTGATAACCCCCCAGCGCCGCCAGCTCCTCTGGGGTGGCCAAAGTTGAGTGCGTGAACGTGTTGGGGTAGTAGCGCGTCAGCTCCTGGCGAGGGGAAGGCGTTGGATGGGGGTTAAACAAAAGGGCAAAAAGGCAGGGACGAGAACAGAAAACGTAAGAAATGACCTGGTGTCCTCATGGCATGGCACACAGAAACAGCACTGTCTGCTTACCAGGCGTGAGCTGGCATGACAAGCATCCTCCTCCTCTTCTCCTCACCGAGAGAACTCTAGGAATGTAGATCAACGCCTTCTTAGGGATTCCCACAGCATGCAGAAACAGAATGGGCTCCTTGGCACGAGGGGGCATGACAAGCATCCTCTAATACTATTATATTACTCACCTCGATGCACACCAAATAGCTTCCATTTCGTCTCCTTACCGAGAGGCCTTTAGAGCCGTAGATGTCTCCAGCAGCGATGTAGATCAACGTCTTCTTAGGAAACCCCATGGCGTGCAGGAACAGCGCGGTCTCCTTGGGTGTGAGGGGGCACGCGCCCTCCTTGCGCCGGGCCTCCCCGTCGATGTCCTTCTCCTTCCACCGCGAGTTGTTCAGCCGCATCGCCCTCAGCTCCCCACTCTCCCACCGGCTCAACCCGTGGTCGCACCCTGTGAACGCCAGCATGTCCTTCTCATATCTGCATTGGAGAAGGAAGGAGGGGGTTGGGAGTGAGGGAGAGGTGAAACGGGATCAGCAAGGGTTGATTGATTATTCTAGAGGCGCCGCAGGAACAGAGCAGTCTCCTTGGGCGTGAGGGGGCACGCGCCCTCCTTGCGCCGGGCCTCCCCGTCGGTGTCCTTCTCCTTCCACCGCGAGTTGTTCAGCCGCATCGCTCTCAGCTCCCCACTCTCCCACCGGCTCAACCCGTGGTCGCACCCTGTGAACGCCAGCATGTCCTTCTCGTACCTGCGGGAAAGAGGAAAGGTGGGGGTTGGAAGTGGGGAGGGAGAGGGGAAACGGAATCAGCCATCAGCTCCCCACTCTCCCACCGGCTCAACCTGTGGTCGCAGCCTGTGAACGCCAGCATGTCCTTCTCGTACCTGGATGGGTGAGAGGGCAGGGTGGGGGGGAATAATGAGTTCAGATCAACTATCAACCCCCTTAGCACCCTGTGAACGCCAACATGTCCTTCTCATACCTGCAGGAAAAAGCAACGACGGGGAGAGTTGGGAGGAGGGGAGGAGATCAGCAGGGATTGATTCTCATAGAAGCGCCACAGGAACAGCGTGGTCTCCTTGGGCGTGAGTGGGCATGCGTACCTGACTTTCTGCTTTTCTTCCCTCTCGACTGTGCTCTCAAGCAAGTTTACGGAGTTTCGTGAAGCCTTCAGCTGATCACACACTGCAGTGCGTGCTGTAGCTGTAGCCTGTAAGCTTGCATATCACGAGAACAACCCCACCCAAGCACACACCTGAGTCATACCCCGACCCAACCCTTCCCTATCTCCTCACCTCAGGTGCAATGCAATGTACGGCCCGAGCTTCCTCAAGCGAGCCACCAGATTGGCAGCAACGCGGGAGATTGTGTCGGTATACCGGAGGGCGCGGTAGTTGGCTCGGCAGCGCAGCTGCTGGATGGACTCGGGCATGCCGTTGTTGGCCAGCCGTGAGTCTGTCCGTCAGGGGGAACCGCATCACCTGCTCCCCTGATGTCCTTCCCTACCGTGCTCCCTACCAGTGAAGTGCGTGTTTGCACACACCTCAGGTGCAGGGCGATGTAGGGACCGAGCTTCCTCAGCCGGGCGACCAGGTTGCTGGCAACGCGGGAGATGGTGTCTGTGTATCGCAAGGCACGGTAGTTGGCTCGGCAGTGCAGCCGCTGGATGGACTCGGGCATGCCGTTGTTGGCCAGCCGTGAGTCTGTCCGTCAGGGGGAACCGCATCACCTGCTCCCCTGATGTCCTTCCCTACCGTGCTCCCTACCAGTGAAGTGCGTGTTTGCACACACCTCAGGTGCAGGGCGATGTAGGGACCGAGCTTCCTCAGCCGGGCGATCAGGTTGCTGGCAACGCGGGAGATGGTGTCTGTGTATCGCAAGGCACGGTAGTTGGCTCGGCAGCGCAGCCGCTGGATGGACTCGGGCATGCCGTTGTTGGCCAGCCGCGAGTCCGTCAGTGGGAACCGCATCACCCGGTGCTTCTTCAGGCGCAGGAGAAGCTCCTCGCGGTAGTAGGAGAACTGGGGGAAGGGGGGAGGGAATGGGGAATGACAGGGTGAAGTGTGGGAGAAGAACCTACATCACGCGGTGATTCTTCAGGCGGAGAAGCAGGTCCTCGCGATAATAGGAGAACTGAGCGTCGTAAGTAAAGGGGGTGGGTTGGGAAGGGAAGAGGGTTGGGTAGGGGAAGGAAGGGGAGTGGATGGAGCCAGTAAAGGAAATGACAGGGGTTAATGAGGGGGAAAAAAGGGACCTATCAAGGGGGAGGAACTTAGAACATTTTCACAAAAGGCAGGTCGGTATACGCATTTTTCAGATACATATAGCTATGAGCAGACACGTACAGGTGACCAGGAGATGGGGAACTTCTCGAGCACGCGGCGGTGGGCGACTCTGCGGGGCAACTCATATGCATCGTGCTCGAGCACGTGACGGTGTATATACACAATCACATACGTACCGGCGACCAGGAGATGGGGAACTTCTCGAGCACGCGGCGGTGAGCGACTCTGCGGGGCAGCTCCCTGACCACGCGGATGTCGTCCTTGAGCGTCTCAACAAAGTGGTCCAGGTCGAATATGTCCTCAAACTCGCTGAGGAGGGGAGTGGAAGAGGAAGTGGGAGGAGAAAGACAAATGAAGACGAGTGATGATGGCACAGGACCACGCGAATGTCGTCCTTGAGCATGTCAACGAAGTGCTTCAGGTCGAATATGTCGTCAAACTCACTAAGGAACAGTGAGGAGGGAGCGGAAGAGGAAGTGGAAGGAGAGAAATGTTTGGGTGAGGCAGCTCCCTGACCACGCGGATGTCGTCCTTGAGCGTTTCGACGAAGTGGTCCAGGTCGAATATGTCCTCGAACTCGCTGAGGCACAGTGAGGAGGGAGCGGAAAAGGGAATGGGTGGAGAGAAATGTTGGGTGAGGCAGCTCCCTGACCACTCGGATATCGTCCTTGCGCGTCTCAACGAAGTGGTCCAGGTCGAATATGTCCTCAAACTCGCTGACGAGGGGTGGGGAGCGGAAGTGGGAGTGAGTGGAGAGTAATGTTGAGTGAATGTACAACAGTGAGGGCACAGGAGGAGTCGCCCTTGAGCATGGCCACGAATTGCTCCAGGTCAATTATGACCTTGAACTCGCTGACATGTTCGACGTTGAGGAGAAGAGTGGGGAGGCGGGAGGGGTGAGAAACGATGAAGTGAAAGGGTGAGGAGGACACGAGGGGGATGTCATCCTGGAGTGTGGCGATGAGGTTGTTTGTACTGAGTATGTCTTTGAGCTTATTGCCACAGAAAGGAGGGCGCAGAAGAAAGCTGCATACGCAAACCCAGTGACGTCATACCTTGGGTCGGACCAGAAGGAGGTATGGTCCAGCTCCGGCACCACAAGGAACCAGTGGACAATCATCAAACCCCAACCACTATACCTGTGCATGCACTGATCTCTGTGCTCCACACGCCCATACCTCGAATCAAACCAGAAGGACGTGTGGTCCAGCTCTAACACCAGCTAAAACAATTAGTAAGTGCATACCTTGGGTCGGACCAGAAGGAGGTGTGGTGCAGCTCCGGCACCACAAGGAACCAATGGTTGCTTGTACACCTGTTCATGCAATGATCTCTGTGCTGCACATGCACATACCTGGGGTCGGACCAGAAGGAGGTGTGGTCCAGCTCCGGCACCACAAGGGTGGCGTTCATGATGCGAGCCACTGCCACCATGTCGCAGATCTGTGAGATAGGCATTGGGTGAAGTGGGAAAGGGTAAGATTAGGGCGTGTGCACTTTGGCAAAATTTGTGAAAGTTCGATCGCTAACCGCTTTGCACCGTGACAACACGTCTCTCAAACGTACTGTACCTAGTAGAACCTCGCTAAAAGTTCGAACTTAGACAAAAGTTCGAACCCCTACTGCACACGCCCTTAGCAGCAAGAAGCAGACAACAAACAGCCTGAAAAGCAGCTGATTAACTTTGCCCATGAAAACAGATTCTTGGTGCTATAAGAGCTGGTTAAGAACTTTCTTGTATTGTGGGAGCTCCAAAAGAGCTTTATGTGGGTTCAAGATGAGCACTCACCGCAGCTCGCATTTGGTTCAGGCCCCCGTTCGCCGTCACCAAAAGGTAGCCATTCGTTGCTGACTTGGCAGGGACTGGAAAGAGGGGAAGCAGCAGGGGAAAAAGCAGAGTTTCTCAAAATTACCCTCATACACCCAACCAGTGATAGGGAATTTTGCGGCAAGTACTCTCTAGCTCTCCAATCATCCGACACAAACAGCACGACGCACTGAAGGACGCTCATCACGAAATTATCTGCACTGGAGCTCGCGTTGGAACCAGGAACCACTGCGACCTACGTTTATGCGTCTTGGAGCGTGTGATGCACTGCCCTATGTGCTCCACCCTTAAGACTTCTCCACAGGAGATTTTCCGACGTCCTTTCTCAGTCGTCTCAAAATGCGTCCTACCTTTATTCATCTTTGAGCGTGCGATGCGCTGCTCTACTGTAGGACTTCCGACGACCTATCTGAATCCTTTTGATATGCGACCTACCGTTGTGCGTCTTGGGCGTACGATGCACTTCTCTATCTGCTCCACTGTAGGACTTCCGACGTCCTATATGGATCCACTAGAGATGCGGCCTACCTTTATGTGTCTTTGAGCGTGCGATGCACTGCTCAATGTGCTCCACTGTAGGACTTCTCCACAGGAGCTTCTCCGACGTCCGTCGCGGAGCGTGCGACCCTGACGCGTTGAACCCGGACGTCCACACGACGCCAACCGCGGACGGCAGGAGAAGCGAAGACAGGGAGGCAGAGGAGGAGGAGGGAGAAGGGAACGACAGGGAAGCTGAAGGAGGTGACAAGAGACGCTCCGTATCAGAAGCGGCTACAGTCAGCGTGGAGATGACTGGAGAATCTGCTCCGATTCCAGAGCGCGCCTTTTCTCCTCGCACAAATTCGTCCCCCACCCGTTCGTCCCTCCCCGTTCCTCCTCCTCCCGCTTCCACCGCACCAATGACTGCCGAGGCTGCTGCTGCTGCGCCTGCAACTGCTGCTGCGGCTTGTGCCGCTTCGCCTAGAGCCCCGTCCAGCATGCTGATCTCGCTGCTCTCGCCAGGCGTTTTAACCATGTCATGACGATTCGGCGTGTTATGATGCGTTTCAAAACTAGTTCCAGGCGCGTCATGAGATCTCGTAGAGTCTGCTGATGACGTCAACGCCGTGGATTCTGGTGTGTGCTCGGCTCGCTGATACAAGAAAACATTGGGGAAAAAGGAAAACGGATGAATAAGTCCAGACATCTGAAGAACCACGCGACCAACGAGACGAGGTCAAAAAGGGAGAGTGTCGTGTCACGACACATTTCGATCAGCTTATGACCCCGCAAAAGAGAATTTGACACTGTTTGCCTCCCATACGCTCAGGCGAACTCCGCATTCACATGTCGACCTACATGTGCTACATAACGTCTACATACACATCGAAGCATCCGTTAGAAGCCGTAACCCTTACCTCGGCCTGCAGAGCATGGGTTGAATCCCCAAGGCTGTCAGCAGAACCTGGCAAGACGGATGATTCCACTGCTTTTCTCCTTCCAAAGTAAGCACTTTCGGTGCTGCTTGTACTTGTAACCATGTCTTGTTCGGATAATGACGAGGCGGCGAGTTCAGGTGATAATGCGGAGGACGACGAGGGAAGGAGCTTCATGAGTCCTCTTGTCTGCAACGACAGGGTCAAGATACGAGGAGAAGACCCGTTGGACCGTATTCTCTATACAAGAGTTTCGGATTTCTCAAGCAGTAAATAATGGTCAACGGGTACAAACGACGTACCTTATGTAAGGAAGGAATCGACTTTAGTGATGCTCCGACCATGACCAGACCCACCATCAGCAACAGCATCTTCATGCGAAAATGCACCAAGATTCGCCGGAGGTCTCGCCTTCCGAACCATTTTCTAGCCTCTGGTAATGCTGACGCTAAGGCTGTCCGGGATTTGGAAGATAGCTGCTTCCGCACCTGACGCTTTCCATCAAGAATCTCAGGCTTCTCTAGTCCGGGATTCAATGAGGAATCTCTAGGGTGCTTAGGCAATGCCGTAAATCTCCATGAGACCATGGATTCCTGTGCTCTGTCACCACCAGTGCTGATGCTGGCAGCACGGGAAGAGGGGGAGTGTGAACTGGCTGCTGGACCCGCAAGATCGTGCTGAAAAGGCAGATGAGGGTGAAAATGGTGGCTTGCGCCTTGAAGGTGTGTCAGATTCGCTGGTTGCTTGCTGAGAATGGGTCGATCATTTTCGCACAAGGTTTCGAAGACTGGCCTTTGGCGTCTCGATTGTGCGACTAGAGGGCTTCTCGAGTGTTGCAGCGGGCTTGGCAAATCGCGAGTTTTCTGGTTGCTGCTATGAGAACGCTCTTGTAACACCTCTACGAAGGTACTGTCTGCTTCTTGTCCTCTCGGTGTTATGGGTTCCGCTGCAAGGGGAATAGCCATCTCGACTTTCATCCAGAATGAATCTAGCGAAGGTCCTTACCAATGGCGCATGGACGGATAACAACGGAAGCTCACCAACTCTCGTTCTGTGGAACAGATAAGCGAACTATCCCGATTATATCCATCAAAGCATCCCTGAACAACTCTGCAAAGTTAACGATAACGGGAGAGGCAACGTATAGTAGTAGGATGGCTACCCACGTGTCAACACACGCCAAGCGAGTGTTAGCATCAGTTAGTGGAGGTGTGTGCTAGAGTAGAGGTAGCCATTAGGGACAGGTAGACGTGGTATTCAGGAACGTTAGGACACTATGGATGCTCAGTGATGGTCTCATTCTGGTGCCGCTCGTAAGCGTGGGTGACCCAGCGGGACGACAAGATCACATGGCGTTGATTGGTTCTGCAGCTGACCTTGGTGTTTGGTCACAGGGAGTACCGCAACGATGCACATTCTTTCTGCTGCACTCAAACATATCATGTAGTAAGTAAAACGTCGAGATTTAGGACCATGAGTTACCGTACTCAAACATCCTGGAACCAACGTAATAATTCTCCACCCAGTTAAAGTCCCAACTCCGAGGCTCAGAAGTCCAAGCTGTTCGCAAAAGCTACACGTCGATAATCCCCAAGATTCACGTGGGCAGTGAGGACACAAGAATCAAATGAGGCCCCAAGGAAAGCAGGAAGCGGAATGGCGGGAATGCGGGAGCCGCTCCAGGCTGGTGCTTGCGGTTCGATGCGGTCCCGCACCGCGACCGCGACAGGCTCTGTTCTGTCGCTGTGCTATGACTGCTCCAAGCAGATTGGCAAGACAAGGTCGAGGTCCAAAGCTGACCGACAAGCCTGCGTTCGGTCTGACATTCGCTAGTGCGGCAACCGAAGCACGCCCATTCACATTGTAGCGCGGCTACTCAAAATCTTTGCATTGTGCGCATACAGTTCAGAGCTTAACATTCGGTAACTGATATCGGAGCAGCCAATAATGCTTCATCGCAGAAATGTTGCACTTTGGGGGGGTTGCTGCGGGGGAAGACATTGTTTTGCTGTTGCGCCTCGATCAAGTGACCGGCAAAAGGAGCTCACATGAACTTGACTTTTTTTGTGAGCAACCTACAATTGTCAAGGCCAAACCTCGAGAACTCCTAACAGCTGTCTGCTTCTAAACTGATCGTTCTGTGCAAGGGAGCGCTCGTCTCAATGATACTATTTAAAGGGTTGAAAATCGAGTCACAGTGGACGACATCCGCCCCCCAAGTAGTACGTCTAATCCTGAAGCACTAACAAAATGGGCAGGAATACTCAGACATTGCTTCATAGACTTTGTGAGCTGTTTCTTTTCGCCTTGGTTTTGAAATGCTATGGAAAAACGTCTGACAACGACCTTGCTCTCGTGGTAAGAGTTGGGGTCAACATTCCTTCCTCGAAGCAGCTTCTCCCAGAAGTTTGAAATAAGGATGTCTCATGCGTTGGTCATATTGGTACAGAGATATCGAGGCAGAGTGCTGAAGATTTGTTCGGGAAAAAGCGTAGGAGGAGCTTTGACCGTGATTTCGGGCAATAATTTACTCACGACCGAAATCAACGCTGGACTGGAAAATCCAGGCTCGCACATGTACATAGGGGATTCACGTTTGAGAGGTACGGCTTACCGCCGACTCAGAACGGGAAAATGGTGCCTATTGGACGAATCTAACGCTTCTGTTGGTTCTTGGACAGGTAGAAGACATTGTGGCAACGGAATTCTGCAATTTCTTGAGTTCAACAAGTCAAAGAATTCGTTCAATGCTCTCGCAGCAGATGATGTTCCGTCAATTGTGAAGCATTCATCCTTCGTCGTCTCTGTTACCGATCCGAGAAAGTCCAATATTCTGTTGAAGGGCACCTTTCAGCATGACCTGAATGTGACAGGACAGACTGGACATGCAGCCTCAACTCAGGTACGATATTTGGTCTCTACTTATTACTTGCGAAGATGTTATTAATCTGCCAACTTATGCCTGCTAGCCATCATAATGTGCAGGTGTATGCAGGCAGCGTCAACCAACTGGAGCAGCAATATGCTCCCCATCACAAGATGATTCAGGAGTTTATGCAGAAATATCCAGCAAAGAAGCTCCGTGCCGCTGTGTTAATAACCAGAGCTGAGGATGGCGTCTCCCACTCTGCTGTGTATATTTTGGTCCAACCATTCTGCAGGCATTTGAGTGCCCCCTATAACCGCTTAAGGCGGTGCCAGGTGGTGAATGCCTTCCTTGCCACCTTTACTGGCGATAATGAAAGCCAAGGCCGTCAGCTTCTAAAGGCTAAGCATGGTCCTCAAGTGGCATATACAGCTGCCTGCGTCAGATACGTTTGGAACCCTATTAAAAAGACTTACATGACAATGCCATGCTGAGTGCATACTTTATTAAAGACCCACCCTTCACATAAGCATCTCCTGTGCATACAACACTAACCGGCTTCTTCCTCATCGCTACTGCTATCCTGATCAGTGGTGCATTCCACCTTGAGCTTCTCCATAAGCTCTTCAAAGGCACTGCCCTCTGATCTATCATGAAGATCAAATGGGGCACCGCTAGCAGCTCTCAACCCCAACTGAACACCGCTCCGTGACTCCACAATCCGCATCTCTACTAGATCTGATGAACAGCAGCCACGCCTGCCATTACCCAGCTGCTCTGGATTTGATGAGTTTGAGTCACTAACGGTCCTGGATGTCTCGTGCCTCACGCATCTTTCTGAGTGTATACTGTCTATTTCCTCCCAAGAAAAAAGAAGAGGTAGAGTGGCTCCACCATACGTGTTGAAATCAACCAGCTTTACACGGCCATCACGAGTGATGTAGACATCAAAAGTATCTGTCAGAAGTTTAACAAATTCCACACAAAGGCAGAGAAGCTTCAGGAACACAAAAGCGTACTACAATACATAAGCAAGGAACATGATGTGGACTCACAGTAAAAATGGAAGAAACATGATCTGTGCTTACAGTCAGTAGATGGAAATTTCCCACAAATGTGGTTGTTGTAGAAGTCACATATCTGGAGCTTGAAGTTATCGTGAGAATCAACTAAAAATGGGTAGAAGGATGTTATCTCCCTCTGACTGATACCTGTCGGAACAGGGATTTCATGCACACGATAAACATATGATTGTGGCATGCCTGGGTTTGATAGAAGCCCAGGAAAAACAGAATCATAAAAGTAGCGTTAAGAGAGCAACATACCAATGAGTTGGTGGCCCTTGACAAAGCATCGAAACTCCATTTCTGGCCGGAGGTCAAACCACTTGCTCAAGGCGAGCACAAACTCAGGTGGACGGCTCTGCTGCGCACACTTTTGCTGCTCCAACTCTTCATCCTGCTTCTCTTGCCTTGACTCAGCATCACCATTCATTTCGTCCCTGCCTGGCTCTTTTTGTTTCTCATCCGTTCCAGTAGCCGCCATACACGCTCCGCCATCACTCCTGCTACTGGCAGGCTCGGAGTCATCGGCAGCTAAAGGGGCTTCCGCTTTTGAAGAATCGGCAGTTGAAGAAGAGTCAACACAACTGTCAAAGCTGCCATAAGCGAGAGAAAAGACATGGCATATGCTTGTCGTTAGCAATAAAAAGCAAGCCACCAATAATATTCCGTGCCTTGTGCAAACATTAAAAGTAATCGTAAGAGCAAGAGGGCGTGTTAAGTCAGAGCAACATACACACGACCGAGATCAAAGTTATAAACATTATTATACGTGCGTGTGCCGGTAAATGTATGTAGTTATCTGAGTGCCAACGGAAAAACATGCACAAGTGAGCAGAATAGCGAGTTGGGACAGAATAGCATACGCATGGCAGAGGTCATAGGTGAGGGAGTCGGAGGCCTTGAGGAGCAGAAAGACCTCCTGGGCGTTGCTGCACTTGGGCGTGCCTGTTGCACTCAGCCAACCCACATCCTGAATAATGGCGCAGGTGAGGGCAGGAGGGGGAAGGAGACAGAGAAGCGAATGCCTTCAAATTTGAGTTTTTCCTTAAAAGCGAACTCAATGATGGATGGATTGGCATGTCAGAACCAAACCAGCTGCAGCACTCACCTTAGGGCAGCTCCAGTTGAGTTTCGGCAGCACAGCTCCCCCCAGCCGTGCAATAGCGGCGTCAACAGCAGCCTCGAGTGCGGGGAAGGAGGGCACATCAGGCTCGTCTGCTTCGTCGTCCTCCTCCTTCATCCCCTCGTAGTCGTCGCAATGTGCCTCCCACTCACCCACCCGCATGCGCGTGGGCAACTGGAAGGGGAAGAGGGATGAGGGACGAATGGAGAGAGAGGACGGAAAGAACGGGAAAAAGGGAGGAAGAGGGACGAGAGAAGGGTGTAGAGTGAGAAGGACAACCACATGAGATGAAGCCGAGAAGATTTTACAAAGTGACAAAACCATGAGAAGATTGAGGAGGAAAAACCGCGAATGTTTCTTCCTTTATATATCTTCCTTTTAAACCGGAAACCCAGACCCAAAACCAGAAACCCCGAAACCCGAAACTTGAAACCTCCTCATTCTCTGCCCATCAAAGTCGCCACGATAAAGCACTCGCCGGCTCCCGTGTGCGTGTGCAAGTATTGGCGAAGGGAGCACAGCTGAATGGGATTTGACTGGAGGAAACCCGGAACGACTTGCGGACCACTTTTATACGCTTGTACACGCTGGGTCCTGTTATTTGATAGGAACGGGGTTGCTACCTAGAGCGCCTACATTTTACGTGCACTCAGATGGAGGGGAGAGAGCAGAGCAACCTACCGCCTTACACGAAGCAGGGAGGAAGATTCCGTCGGAAAGCAGGTAGTCGACGAATTCGGGAGGGAGAGGGACGATCTCTGTGCGGAGCGAGACGGAGCGGAATGCGGGGTACCAGCTCTGGATCTGACACGCGAGCACGTCGGCTCGACGCATAGTTGCTGATGCTGAACGCTGAATCCTTGGTATCGCCGAGTACGACGAAGCAAGGGGAAACTTAGGAGGGGGACGTGTCTCGTCTCGAAACTCGTGCGTAAAATGGTAGGTTGATGGCTGTGGTTCGCGCGAAATTTTTTCCAATGATGGTTCTTGTAAACTTTTAGGTGCTCCCCACAGCAGACGCGGAGACAAGAATATATCGTGGTAGAAACAACGGTGCCAACTTCAACGGTACTTTCTGGGGAAAATATGTCAATGGTAACTTACATGGGGCACATTAACGCGTACGGTAACGATTTCAACGCGTTTGGTAACTCGCTTAACGCGTTTGGTAACTCGCTTAACACGTTTGGTAACTCGCTTAACACATTTGGTAACTCTACACTAGCAGCCCATCACGCGAATGGTAACTACATGAAATTCCCGCCGAAATCTTCCTGAAAATAAGGAATTTATCGAGTTTGAGAGCTTTTACGCACATCATTATCTTTCTTGAACGCGTCCCGCCACGAAAATTAAGGACCCCGTTTGTTCTATTACCACGGACCGAAAAGTTCAGAATTTATATATAATTATGTAGCTCGTACAAAAATGGATAACATCATATTTTGATAGCATGATTGCGAACTTGCAAAACGATAAACAAAACTATTCCCGAAAGGACATAGGGAATTTTTTTTTTTTAATACTGCAAAGTTAGAAGATTTTTTCATGTGGAAAAAAACCTTTTGAAAATTACATCTTTCATTTTTTTAAATAAAGATCCATAAACGCCTGGTCGCAAGAAGTTTAAGGTTGTTGCTCTCAAATTTATTTGCCATCTGAAAGGGATATAGATTTGTTTGCCCCGGCTGCACGATAGAATAAAGTACAAACAGTTTGCGGAAAGTGCGCCAGAAACATTTATGGCCGTTTTCACAAAACTTACGTTTTTGTAATTTTCCAGAAAATCGGAAAGTGTGTCAGGATTTCGGAAAGTGTGTCAGAATTTCGGAACTTTGTGTCAGAATTTCGGAGAGTGTGTCAGAATTTTCTGCTTCAGGATTTGTCAATTTATTCTGACGCGAGCGGGAAAAACCAGAATCAGGCTCAATTTCGGTGGGAATTTCATGTAGTTACCATTCGCGTGATGGGCTGCTAGTGTAGAGTTACCAAATGTGTTAAACGAGTTACCAAACGTGTTAAGCAGGTTACCAAACGCGTTAAGCGAGTTACCAAACGCGTTGAAATCGTTACCGTACGCGTTAAAGTGCCCCATGTAAGTTACCATTGACATATTTTCCCTACTTTCTGCTTCAAAAAGTGCTTCGCTGAAATTGTAATCTCCAGACACAAAAGATGACATTACCAAATTCTGCGGTATACAGGAATTAATAAACTTGAATCTAAATGTGAGATGTTGAGTGCACCAGTGTAGCCAGTCAGTATCCCTACTGTACCTTTCAAAGGGGGCATTAACAGTAAACATTGAGCAAACGTACCGTAACAAACAAGCCAAGTGGCTTACACAGCCTTTTCCCAAAATCAACTTCCACAATTGAACATATCTAGGCAGCCTGTCCCATTCCCTCTGGAAAATGCCGACAATCACAACTGCCCAATTGCTTGTTGAATTGCTCCTCTGATCGCTTCCTTGTCAAGATCTGATACCACAAGCAACTGCATGCCCAAGATATAGAAAGGAAAAAGGAAACACCCGCCCAGGTCATTATTGAACAATTCACCACTACGTATCAAGTGATAGAAACGAAAAAGGTAGATACGGAAGAATGATGCAGCCTAGCCTGCAACAAGAATGGGTCGACAATTACAATATGGAGCAAAGGAGTTTGGAAAGGTTGAAACGTTACCTCTTGGATGGTCAGCCCTGCACGTGCGACAAGCTTGTATTCAGAGGCGGATTGCGAAGCCAGGAAGATCTGTGGGAATAACAATACAAACACCATGAGGTTTGCAGGGGCGGATGTGCAGGTGTGCAGGGAAGGTAGTAGTGTGAAGCAAGCAAATAACGGATTAAATGTCATTTCAATGCTCAGTACAGTAGACGCAGCTCTTCAATGGTGTAGGTAGAACTATGGCAAGAATGAATCGGACTTATGAGGGGTAGAGGCCTTCGTATGCCATTCTGTTACGAACCTTTCAAACAATGCCTCATACCATTTGCATTATAGTATGTGGAAAATGACTGACAGCGATAACGGTCTTACCTGAAATCCAGGAGCCAAGGCACCTCCCTTGGCCACACGGCCCAGATTCACCGAGGTTATGCCAGGTGTCGCTCTGAGATTGGCTGCCACTGCTTCCAGCTCAGCCGCTGCCTGCTCAGGATAAAATGAGGGGATGGTCAGGGGATGGAGAGGTAGAATCAACATTGCATTGCGCTACCACAATACACGACAACACACGCACACCTCAAAGCAAGGCGGAATGGCAGAAGAGGACTCCGCAGCTTCAAAGTGGAAGGGAGGAGATCAGATAGCAGTGCCACAGATATTGAGGGTCAACTCAAACCTTCTGAGTAAACTTAAGCCTTCGGAGTAAACTCAGCACTCACCTCAAAGCGAGGCGGAATGGCAAGAGAGGACTCAGCAGCTTCAAGTGACTGGAGGAGGTCCGATAGCGGTGCCACGGGTTTTGAGGTCAGCTAAAACATTTCGAGCCAACTCAAAACTCACCTCAAATCGCGGCTGCATGCTTGGAGAGGACTCAGCAGCTTCAAGTGACTGGAGGAGGTCAGATAGCGGCGCCACGATAGCTGTACACTACACTTACATTACAGTACACTCCCATTACATGACACTAACACACGCACCTCGAATCGCGGCTGCATGCTTGGAGCAGAATCAGCAGCTTCAAGTGACTGGAGGAGGTCCAATGGCGGCGCCACGGGTGGTTGCCGCTTCCACTGCTGGCGCCCCTGCTGCTGCCGCCCCTGCTGCTGCTGCTGCCGTCGCAGTTCCCTCTGCTTTTGTTGGTGCTGCCCTTGCGGTGGCTCGAGGGAAACGACCAGGCGCTTCTGAACCGGCTTGCTGCGCAGCACACGCACTGGCAGGGACTGGTAGGTGTGTGCAGGGTAGAGAGGGAAAGAAGGCGTGAGGAGGAAGAAGGGAGGCTCCAGTGATACGACCAGGCGCCTTTGGACTGGCTTGCTGCGCAGCACATGCACTGGCAGGGACTGGGTTGAGTGGGAGGACGAGTGGGAGGAGGGGGAAGGGTGCGAGGAAGGGGAGAGGGAGGGAAGCGGGGAAAGGGTGTCTCTAGTGATACTAGCAGGCGCTTTTGTTGCTGCCCCTGCTGCTGCTGCTCTTGTGGTGACTCCAGAGATACGAGCAGGCGCTTTTGGACTGGCTTGCTGCGAAGCACATGCACCGGCAGGGACTGTCAGGTGCAGACGGGGTTGAAGGAGAGGGAGGGGAGGGGAGGAGGCGGGAGACTATTTTTGAGGTGCCTAAGAAACAAACGCTCGTAATTGGTTTGCTGAGAAGCACGTGCATTGGCAGGGACTGAGAGACTTTTGAGTCGACTCAAAAGTCACCTGGTTTGCTGAGAAGCATGTGCACTGACAGGGATTGGGAGGTGCAAGGTACGGAGGTGAGGGAGGGGAGGAGCGGTGAGGAAGGAAGGGTGGCACTGCCGCTGCTTTGCCTGAACGAAAAACGTTAAACCCTGACCTAAATCAGTTGTGCATGCATACGCATGCATGTGAGAGTGAACATATGGGCAATCGCATTTTGAGAAGTGAACCTCTGATGTGAATGGGATGAAGGGTGTGTGGCTTGAAGAGTTAGTATCAAGTGCTTGATGCGAAAGCAAGCACACAGGTGTGATGTGCGGGCCTACATGACCAATGGGGAAGGGCCACGTGTCCACTGGCCCTTGCTTCAGCTGTCGAATAGTGTCGTAGTGGATCATGACGTTCACTCCCTCCACCTGTGAGGGTGTGACACGTGGCACACATTGGAGACAGGGTTAAAGTAAGGGGCACATGAGGAAAGGGGCGGATGAGGAAATGGGACAAAAAAAAGGAGAGAGAAAAAATAGACAGCAGCCCCACAAAGGCGTTACAACAAATATCCATGTGCAAAGCGAATATTACATGTAATAAAAAACAGACGTACTCTCGTGTAGAACATAATTGAACAGTCATTTTCATGTCACCAATGTACACCACAGTAGACGTTACAGCAAACATGCATACATTCACATACACAATAACACTACTAAACGAAAAATAAATTGCCAGGTAGAGTGTACCTGAACGGTCATGTTCATGTCACCAATGTACACCACAGTTGACGTCACAACATCTCCAGCCTCCAATCGGTGCTGATGTGGCACCATGCCGTGAAGCCATGCACATGCACAAATGGAAGAGAGAAGGCAGGGGTGCAGCAATGCACACACATGCATGCAACGAACGGCTGAGGAGACTGAGTGGGTAACGTGGAAGAAGATACGAGCAAGGAAATGTACATGGCTCATTTAAACTTGTCTCCCCAAACACCTGCCAACTTGTCTCGCTTTGAACTCGCAAAAGACCAAAGCAAGAGGATTGGATATTCCAGAGCAAGTCTTCTTTCAAGGCACCTCAAAAGTAGACAATTTGTTAGTCAACTTATTGCCCTGAATCCTTCGTATTTTTTGGTCAGACTGCAAGCATCCACCTGCAGCTGCTCCCTTCGTTCCCACCCTCTCCTTGTCCTCCACAACAGCTCCCCTTTTGTGAAACAAGCGTGTTTTTACTGTACTCCCTCCCTATTCCAGCTAACTGCAAGCACCCACCTGCAGCTGCTCCCTTCGCTCCGCCCTCTCCTTGTCCTCCAGATCAGCCCCCCTTTGTGTCACAAAGACAGAGTGCGTCTTAGAGTCACACTTCTCAACTCTCACTCGCACTTCCTGCAAAGGAGATAGAGAGGAGAGAGAAGGAGAAGGGCAGAAGAGAGGAGGGAGTCAGAGGGAGGAAATAATTAGCATTTCCCAAACCTCCCGAGCCGTAGAGTACGTTTTGAGGCGACTCAAAATAAACCTCAAGGAGAAGGACAGAAGAGAGAGGAGGGAGTCAAAAGGAGGAAATAATGAGCATTTCCCAAAACTCCCGAGCCGTATAGTACAAAATACCTACCTCCTCCACGGGGGAGAAAAAGGAGGGCAAGTATCACCTCCCCCACATAGGACAAGAAGAGGGAAAGTCTCACCTCCCACTAGGACAAAAAGAGGGCAAGTCTCACCTCCCCCACATAGGACAGAAAGAGGGCGAGTCTCACCTCCCCCACATAGGACGAGAAGAGAGCGAGTTTTTCCTGAGAATACTGCTCACTCAGTTGAACCCTCAAGGTCTCCACACCCTCCCCTCCACCTTCTCCCTCCCCTCCCTCTCCCTCCTCTCCACCCTCTCTCCTTTCTACTTCAAATTTCCCCCCTCCTCCTCCCACTTCCTTTCCTTTCCCCTGCTTCTCATCTTTCCCCTTGTTCCTCGCCTTCCCCTCCTCCTGTTTCCTGCCTCCCTCGTCTCCCCCATCTCGCTCCTCCCTCGCCCCAAACAGGTTCGGGTCGTGCCTGTTGGCTCGGAGCCAGCCTCGGAAGCTCCATCGGCGGAGCTCCGGGAGCATGGAGCTGGCTGGGAGGAAGGCTTGCACGCCGTTGAGCGAGAGCTGAAGAAAAGGGGGGGAGAAGGGAGAGGAGGGAGGAAGGATACAGAGGTGTGTGGGGGGGCGTATACTCAAGCAGTGAAGCTAGGAGTGAAGCTCCACCGGCGCAGCTCCGGGAGTATGGAGCTGGCTGGGAGGAAGGCTTGCACGCCGTTGAGGGAAAGCTGGGAGGGGGGGAGGGGACGGGAGAAAGGGGAATGTGGGATTTCCAGCTACGCAGCTCTGGAAGCATGGAGCTGGCGGGCAGGAAGGCAAGCACGCCACTGAGTGAGCGGGCAAGCAGTCAGCGGGCAAGCAGCTTACCACAAGTCCACCATGGTTGCAGGCGACGACCTTGGCCGTGACTGTAGTGCGCTCACTCACCGCCTTCTGTATTGCCTTCTCATCCTGCCACGTGCCGTGAACATGAAGATAAGAATGAAAATAAACATGAAAAGCAACATGAAGAAGGTGAAGGAAAAAAAAAAGAAATAACAAAATGGAGGAAAGGAAAAGAAAAGAAAGAAAGAAAGAAAGAAAGAAAGAAAGAAAGAAAGAAAGAAAGAAAGAAAGAAAGAAAGAAAGAAAGACTGACAGACAGACATGAGCACGAGTGAACATGAATGGTGGATGCACAGCATTTTATGGTGAATGGATTGATGGAGGGGTAGAAGAGGGGAGATTATGAGAGGAGGGATAAAGGCGATGAAGGGCACAATTCAGAGGGTATAAGTGCATCTTACCTCAGGAGAAGTATTGAGGCCCCACAGTCTAATGCCCTTCAGCTGATCATCATTGCTTGGAGAATCAGCACTTAGTGAACTGGTATCAGCACCAGCACTTAGTGAGGTGGTCTCAGCACCAGCACTTAGTGAGGTGGTATCAGCACCAGCACTATCAGCAGCGTGAGAGAGTGTGGCAGTGGTGGGAGCAGGAGCAGCAGGAGCAGCAGGAGGAGCAGGCGCAGCAGGAGCAGCGGGAGCAGAAGCAGCATCAGCAGAAGCAGGAACAGCATGGGCAGGAGGAGGAGGAGGAGGAGGAGGAGCGGGGGCAGGCGAGGAGAGGGAAGGGCGAGGCTTGGGGGGAAGGGGAGGGCGGGGGGAGTCGGGGCGGGTGCGGCGCAGATCCACAGGCAGAGGGGTGACGACAGGGGGAAGGCCCTTGGGAATAGGCGTCACAGCCAGGGGGTTGGGCTGCTTGGGAGGCCTAGAGTGGGGGACATAACAGGGATGGTAGGGAGGAGGGCGAGCGGGGGAAATCAGGGCGGGTGCGGTGCAGGCCAACAGGCGGAGGGGTGACGACAGGGGGAAGGCCCTTGGGAATAGGGGTCACAGGGTTGCTGGCTCTGAGAGGCTTGGGAGGCCTGGAGGACGCAAGAGGGGGGGGGGGGAGGGGCGGGAGGGATAGGAATCGTGCCATGGAGCCATTGGGGTGGGGAGGTTGTGCCTACCGTTACTCTAGAACCTCTTCAGATGACTTTTGAGTCAACTCAAAAGTCACCTTGGAGCCATTGGGATGGGGAGGTTGTGCCTACCATTTCTCCAGGACCTCTCCAAATCCAGCACCTGCTGCGGCAGTGGCAGCAGCAGCAGCTCGCGAAGGGGCCGAGTTTAGAGTCACCTCAAAACTCAAAATTTTGGGTGGCAGTACATACCGATTCTCTCTAGGACCTCTTCTTCAGATCCAGCATCTGGCAGTGGCAGAAACGGTAGGTACAGCTGGCGGCAGTGGCAGCAGCAGCACACGAAGGGGCCGAGTTTTGAGTCGACTCAAAACTCAAAGTTTTGGGTGGCTGCGCTGTGCCTACCGGTTCTCTAGGACCTCTTCAAATTCAGCATCGGCAATGTCAGCCGAAGGTTGCGGGGATGGCTTCAGCAAGGCTGCTTGCCTCCTCTCCCTCGCCTCCTCCCGCCTCACTGCCTCCTGCACTGTCGCAGACCACTCCTCTCCCTCCCCCTCCCCCTCTTTCTCTCTCTCTCCCTCTTTCTCTCTCTCTCCCTCCGCTTCTCCCACTCCCTTTGTGGCCGTGACAGCAGCAGCAGCGTTTTGTGGCCGTGCAGAGGCCTTCGTTACAGTCACTCTCTTCACTGCCACCTTCTGCAAAGGGGCCACCGTCTCTCCTTCACCCTCTCCTTTCGCTGCTGCTCCAGCTGCTCCAGCTGCTCCTGCTGCTTCGCCTGCCACCGCTTCTACTGTTGCTTCTCCTGCTGCTTCTGATGCTGTAATCTCTCCGTCCACGACTTTACCTCCGGCATCCTTGTTATTCAGTTGACCCGACTCCGTAATCCCGATAGCCGTCCCACTCACTGGCCTCTGCAACGCTTCCCTCTCCTCCTTCTTCCTCCTCTCCCCCTCCACGCCCTTACCAACCACTGCGCTTGCCTCTGCTGCACTCACAGTTCCCCCTGATCCCAGAGGCCTCTGCAACGCGGGAAGGGCCTCTTCGCTCTCCCCTTTCCCCTCACCCTTCTTCTTCCCCTCCCTCTCCACACCTTTATCAGCAACTGTGCTCGCCTCTACTGCACGCACTGCCCCCGCTGGCCTCTGCAACGCCGGCAGAGCTTCTTCCCTCTGCTCATCGTCTTTCTCCTCCTCCTCCTTCTTCCTCTCCCCTTCCACGCTCTTATCAACCACTGTGCTCGCCTCTACCGCACGCACTGCCCCTGCTGGCCTCTGCAACACTGGCATCACCTCTTCCCTCTCTTCTTTCCCTTTCTGCTTCCTCTCCCCCTCCACACCCTTATCAGCCACTGTACTTGCCTCTACTGAACTCACAGCCCTCCCCGACCCTGCTGGCCTCTGCAACGCTGGTAACACCTCTTCCTGCTCCTCTTTCCCCTTCTTCGCCCTTCCTCCTCCCGTCATCTCTCCGGCCTTCGCGCCTTTGTCATCAGAGACCTTGCTCGCCTCTGCCGCACTCACAAACCGCCCAGACCCTGCTGGCCTCTGCAACGCTGGCAATACTTCCTCCCTCTCCTCCTCCTTGTCCTTCACTTTCACGCCCTTATCAGACTCCCCGCTCGCCTCTACCGCACTCACAAACCGCCCAGACCCCGCTGGCCTCTGTAACGCCGGCAGAACCTCCTCCCTCTCCTCCTTCGTCTCCTCCCGTTTCACGCCTTTATCATCTTCTCCCTTCGCCTCTGCAGCACTATCAAACCGCCGAAACCCTGCTGGCCTCTGTAACGCCGGCAAAACTTCCTCCCTCTCCTCCTCCTTCTCCCCCTTCTTCTCCTTGTCTTTCTTGTTCTCTCTCTCCTTCTCCCCCTCCTCCGTTTTCTCCCCCACACCCTTCACCTGTTCACCTGCCTTAACGCCTGCTGCCCCTGCCAGTGTGGGTCGTCTGGGTGGTGGTGTCAGTGGTGCTGCTGGTACAGCTGCTGCTGCTGATGATAATGCTGATGCTGCCACTCCCCCAGTCTCCCCCTTTCCCCCATCCCCCTTCCTCTGCACTTTAACTGGTTCTATGATTGCAGCCACCCCTCTAAATTCAGGGGGAAGCGTGTCTTTTACCCCGCCCTCTCCATACATCTGGGACGGCCGTACCGCCCGGATCACAACCGGGACAGCAGCAGGCCGGGCAGCAGGGCGGGCGCTTTTGTCCGTTTGTGAAGATGCACCAGGGGAAGTGGGAAGGGATTGGGCGGCGGCTCTGGCTGGATGGCTGGGCGGCGCAACAAGGGGCGGGGCGCGTCTCTTTGGCTTCTCCGGGCGGGTTACAGTTCCGGCGCCAGAAGATGAAACGTCAGATGTAAC
Source organism: Closterium sp. Yama58-4 (assembly GCA_947470075.1). NCBI lineage: Eukaryota > Viridiplantae > Streptophyta > Zygnematophyceae > Desmidiales > Closteriaceae > Closterium > Closterium sp. Yama58-4. Next base: position 14,988 of record CANIUD010000416.1, on the reverse strand, counting down.
GGCGGAACTACCAGCTTTGCTGCCAGCTGTACCAGTAGAAGCCACCTCTGAGGAAGCTTCGGGGCTGCTTCCTCCCCCGGTTCCTGCCGCCCGTGCCGCCCGGGCCTGCATGCGCGCGCGCTCCATGTCCTCCACCTCCGCCCACAGCTGCTCCACTAGCTGCCGCACGTCTCCGCCCATGCGCTTCACACGCTGCTGCACGCGCTCCCCCGCGGACAGCTGGTTGAGGTCCGGATACAGGCGCATCAGCAGGAGCTGGTGGGGAGAATGGGGGGGAGAAGAGGGGACGGAAAGGTGGGGAAGGATAGTGAGGGGAGTAAAGGTGTTGCTGCACGCGCTCGCCCGCGGACAGCTGGTTGAGGTCCGGATACAGGCGCATCAGAAGTAGCTGGGGGGGCGCGAGGGAAGGGGGGAGTGGGTGGGCGGAAGAGGTGGGGGGCGCACGGCGGAAAAAGGGGGGATGGATGAGTTCCGGATACAAGTGCACCAGCAGGAGCTGGGGATGGGAGGGGGGAGAGGGGGGGGGAGACAGGGAGCGGAGGGGGACGGGAAGGGGGAGGGTACAGATGGTGGCGGAAGAAAAGGTGATGCTTTGTATGGTCCCGCACCCGCGGGCAAGTGGTTGAGTAAAGGCGCATGAGGAGGAGCTGGGGGGAGGGAAATGTAGGGGGAGAAAGGGGAGGATTGGGCAATAAATGGCAGGGGTATTGCGAACGGGGTTGGGGGTTTTAGCGGGACACTTCCTGCCTTGTTCCTGTGTGTTCGAGAGCACGCATGTTCGTCCCGCAGGAAAGGGCCCTTTTCCCTCACATTCACAACCCTTGGCCGTTGAGGACCCACCTGCGCCTCGGATCCACGACCCACCTGCGCCTCGGATTCACGACCCACCTGCGCCTCGGTTTTCAACATGTCGTCGCCCATCTGACTCGCGAACGACAGAGCGAATCGCTCCGACGGTTCCCATCGCCGCCGCCACTCCCCCGCCGATCCGTCCGCCGGCGGCGGCTGCTGCGGCGCGCCTCCTGCTGCCGCCCGTGCGGGATTCGCGCGAAGTTGCCGCTGCGGTGCTAACGATTCTTGCGCAATACGGGACACGTGGCGTCTGCCGATTGATCCGCGAAGCAGGGGCCGGCCGAAAAATGCCGCACGTGGAACGATGGACGGAGAGCCATGGATTCGGCGCGAAGTAACTAACAAGGACGGATTAAGAAGCAAGGACTGACTGGGGCGGCTGGAAATCGTAGGGGAGGAAGCGCATCTCATTTTGACGCGCCTAGAAAGAAGCAAAGATTGACTGGTAAGGCTGAAAATCGTAGCGGAGGAAGCGCGGGTCCTTACTAAGTCGAGCGCGGTTTCGGAATGTAGGCATCGGGAGGTGAACGAAGCGCGTTCTAGACCGGTGGAAGGAGCCATCGCTACGGCTTCAGCGGAAGGACGCCACGCGAGTTAACTGCTTGCTCTAATAGCGCTGACCACTTATCAGCTTCCAGTCCGTCTTGCCCAGAACTAGTTTGCCCTTGACCTATTGACGCGACAGTATCAAGGTTCGAACGAGGGACAAAATCAAGGTGGGCAAAAGTGCTGACGTGCCAGCCGGGAATCGAACACGGGTCTACACCGTGCTGACGTGGCAGGGTGCTATTCTGCCACTAGACCACTGGCACTTACAGGATGAGTGTACATCAGATCAGCATTTTTACATAACGTTGGCTATTTGAGCTGCCACGTGTCCCTCGCACTCGAACCACGTCATAGAAGCCTCTGATGTGGTGGCTATCTCCGCATAGGAACTCCAGCTATCTACGTGGCCGAGGCATACTCGCTACGGAACAGAGCGTTTTTGTCATTCTGATTTGCAACTTAGTGAACAAATATTACCCTGATAAACAAGGCTCGACGTTTGCCGTCGTATGGGTTGCGTAGGATTTGCCATTTTTGAAGCTATAAAGGATCATACAAAATAAACTAACATAACCTATACAACCAATTTAATGTATTTATGTAGCACCAAGTTTTAGTTTTAAAGTGATAATGAATATTACAAGCTAGTGCTTATGATTGCCTTTCTAAACGTTGGGTGAAAATATTACTGTGTATATTGAGTATTGAATATAATTAGTGAACAATGTTATAAATCTTCAATATGATATTTTGTAGCAATGATATGTAATGAGGTTCTTGCTGCAGCAAGTATGTGTTTCCAGCTCACACAAAATTCACGTGATAATGAGTGTGTTCTCACGTGCCACCAGTGTTTGGTTTTTTTATTCCAAGTGCCCAGGTCCTGTACTGGCTCGGATTGCCCCGTCGTTTTCGGGCTTTTTATATGTGAATTGTTTCATGCATCATCCTTTTCTGGCAGGCGCGCAAATTCTGTTCAGTGTTTTCGTTTTGCCCCATCGTCTTTTTCGTGTTGTGATTCATGCCTCCCCCCTTCTCCCATATTGCGCACTGTAGTTTCTTGTTTGCCAATCCCTTCCTCCCCGTCATCGCTTCCCCTCCCCTACCAACCACCAGTTGCCTCACCCTCCCATCCCACCCACCTCGTCATCAGCTCTCCCTCTCACCTTCCCATCGCTGCTCCCTTCCACCCCGCCATCCACTTTCCATTCCACCTCGCAATCTCCTCTCCCTCCCACCCGCTGTCGCCGCTCCCTCCCTCCCGCCGTCGCCTCTCCGTTCCTCCCGCCGTCGCCTCTCCCTCCTCCCCGCCGTCGCCTCTCCCTCCTCCCCGCCGTCGCCTCTCCCTCCTCCCCGCCGTCGCTGCTCCCTCCCTCCCGCCGTCTCCTCTCCGTTTCTCCCGCCGTCGCCTCTCCCTCCTCCCCGCCGTCGCCTCGCCCTCCTCCTCGCCGTCGCCTCTCCCTCCCTCCCGCCGTCGCCTCTCCCTCCCTCCCGCCTTAGCTCTCCCTCCTCCCCGCCATCGCCGCTCCCTCCCTCCCGCCGTCGCCTCTCCGTTCCTCCCCGCCGTCGCCTCTCCCTCCTCCCCGCCGTCGCCTCTCCCTCCCTCCCGCCTTCGCCTCTCCCTCCTCCTCGCCATCGCCGCTCCCTCCCTCCCGCTGTCGCCTCTCCGTTCCTCCCCGCCGTCGCCTCTCCCTCCCTCCCGCCTTCGCCTCTCCCTCCTCCCCGCCATCGCCGCTCCCTCCCTCCCGCCGTCGCCTCTCCGTTCCTCCCCGCCGTCGCCTCTCCCTCCTCCCCGCCGTCGCCTCTCCCTCCTCCCCGCCGTCGCCCCTCCCTCCTACCCCGTAGTCGCCTCCGGCGACCAGTGCACGGGCGCAACCGCGAGTTGGTGCGCGAGCGCTTTTTGGTGCGCGAGCGCGGGTTGTTTTCCGAGTTACCGTGGTAAATCCGGTGCGTTCCGGGTCCTTTCATCCTCCCTCCTCCCTCTGAAAATTCTTTGTTTATTCTTCTTCAATTTTTTTTGTTTGTTTTTGCTCTCCTCGTAATTATTGTGTGTCGATTGGTCTTCTCTTGCGTAGCTCTCTTCGTGAAGTAAGGGAGAGACGCGGAGCGCGAGGGAGAGCGTGTGCACTGGAGCGCACGCATAGGAAAGTACGTGTAGGAGTGAGCGTGATAGAGCGCGTGAGAGAGCGCGTGAGGGAGCGCGTGAGAGAGCGCGTGAGGGAGCGCGTGGAGAGTGTGTGAGAGAGCGTGAATTTCTGTTGCGCTTACTTTGTTTTTTAGTGCATCAAGGAAGCTGCATTCTCTGAATTTGTTTTCTTGTGCAACTAATGCAAGTTGTATTCTCTGATTTTGTTCTTGTTTGTGCAGGGAGTGAGTTGCATTCGCTGATTTTTCTTTCCTGTGCAGGGAGTTCAAGCTGCAGCCTTTGTTTCTTGCGGAGAAAACGGATGGGAAGAAGGGAGATGAGGCAAATGAGGGAGGGAGGGAGGGAGGGATGGAGGGGAATGGGGGACAGGATAGTGATAATTTATACAATGCTGAAATTCATTCATTATGCTTGCATGCTTATTACAGTAGCTGTATGTTTTTGTGTTGTGTGTGTCTGTATATGTGTGAGCCTGTATGTGTGTGAATGCGTACATGTGCATACGTGTATTGTGTGTGCTTCGGGTGTTGTGCTAAGTGCCTCGTGTATGCAACTGGGATTGTGATCGTCGGTGGGGCAGCTTTGCTAGCCTCTTCCGTACCATATCAATCTTAGTTGCAGCACTGATGCATTTAGCATTCGCTTTGAAACATTCTTTATCGTTGTCTTCTGTTTTTGTAATCATTTATGTGTTATCGTCTGTGCTTGTTTCGGGGGTGTGGTGCTAAGTGTCTCGTGTATGCAACTGGGATTGTGATCGTCGGTGGGGCAGCTTTGCTCGCTTCTTCTGTACCATATCAGTCTCAGTTGTTGCATTGATGCAAATTTAGTGTTTCCTTCAGAACATGCACGACGGCTTTATTTTTGTGTTGTCATTTGTGTTCTTGTGTCATTGTTCATCATCTTTAGGGCTAGAACGAATCTCCAATTGTTCCATTCGCAGTACTTATAGACGATTATGGAATGATTGGAAACATCTGTTTTCATTTTTTTGGGGAAGCTATGTGAACAGTGATTTTTTTCAAAATTATAAGAGAAATTCACTGTTCACATCAGCCAACCGAAAAGTGAAAACGAATGTATAAGGTTGCTACGCAACCCAAAAAAAATGAAACACTTGAAGCCACCACATCACCTTCCCATTGCTCTCGCAACCAGTGGCAAGCTTCGCACATGCCTCGCGAATCCAAGAGCGACGCTGCGTGCTGCATGTTTCCGTGCGAGCCTGGATTGGGCTAGAAACCGCGTCGCACTGTGAAAATGCAAGAACGCGGCACGGCGTCCCCTCCCCCTTCCCCTTTATGCTGGCGAAATTCGCCCTCCCCATTCCCCAGCAGCGCCATATCGTTTCTACCCGGCAGCCCCTCCGCAGCGCCACTCGCTCCCCGCACCCCCTATCTTCTGCTGTTGATTTGCGCTTTGCGGTTTGGGCGAGCCCTTTGAAAAGCACAGCCGCAAAGATGCAGAAAACCATTTCCGATTTCTTGGAAACTCCATCGTACTAATTACGTCTTCGTCGTCAACCTCCAAGCTTAGTTACTCTCTTTCGAAGTGAATCAGCATCGCTAACGCCGGAATATTATAGTGCCAGAATATATAAGACGAATATCGATCATTAGATATACACTTTTTTTTTTCCCTTGTAGCCGACGCCCAGAATGGAGAAGCTATTCGGCCTGCTCCAGGTGGACCAATCAACGGTGGCCATGGTGGAGCATTTTGGGCGGTTCGAGAGGGCGCTCGACCCGGGCTGCCACTGCGTGCCGTGGTGCTGCTGTTACCGCCCCGCGGGGCTCATGAGCCTCCGCGTGCGGCAACTCGACGTGCGCTGCGAAACCAAAACCAAGGTATCCGTTGTGCTTTGGTGCTTTCGAGGGAGGAGAGGTTGGAGGAAGGGGAAGATGGCTGTTACTGTGCGCGGAGAACCTGCTGATACAGGCGCCCCGGCAGAGCTCATGAGCCTCCACGTGTGCCAACTCAAGCTAGGGTCTGCAGGCGCGCTTACTTCCCCGCCAGTGGCCTGTACGGCGCCATCAGAAACGACCACTTGTGCAATTTCAAACCTGGTGTCCTATAGTTATGGCGCTTGAGTGTTGACCCCTTTTGGGGAGTCTCTTTTCCCCATCTTGCTGCTCTTCGTATCTCCTTTCATGGTCGCACGTGAGTGTCTGTCCCCCCCAATCCTTCATCTGCCTGCACTTGGCATGTCGGTTTTTCTCTTTCCGGTTACGGTTTCAGGACAACGTGTTTGTGACGGTGGTCGCGTCGATAAAGTACCTGGCTGTTCTCGAGCAGATCGAGGACGCATTTTACAAGCTGCAGGACCCTCACCACCTCCTTTCTATCCGCGTTTTTGGCTTTCCCGCTTCAGGACAACGTGTTCGTGACTGTGGTCGCGTCGATACAGTACCAGGCGATTCGCGAGCAGATCGAGGACGCCTTCTACAAGCTGCAGGACCCGCAGGCGCAGATCCGATCGTACGTCTTCGACGGTGAGTGCTGAAAAGCATGAACACGCTGCAGTCTCTCTTTGAGGCGCCTCAAGAACATTGAACTCGCTGCACGGTTGTGCGCTTCTTCTTTCTCCTTCAACGCATTCTACAAGCTGCAGGACCCGCAGGCGCAGATTAGATCCTACGTCTTCGACGGTGAGTGCTGCAGCTTTCGCGTTCTATGGTGGCCGATGTGCGTCTCGTGATTAGGATAAACTTCTTGTCAATGTTTTAGACGGACGAGGCTCTTTTGCACCGTGTTTTCAGTTCGATATTTTCTGTTCCGCCGTGTTACCTTCACCACCACGCCGCAGTGGTGCGCGCGAGTGTACCCAAGATGGATCTGGACCGTGTGTTCGAGGTGAAGAACGAGATTGCACATACAGTGGAGGAGGAGCTTGAGAAGGTGAGCATGGAGTGGAGCGAGAGAGAGGGTTGGAGGTGGAAGGGCAGGGAGGTGCGTGCAATGTACTGAAGAGCACCGTGTGTTCGAGGTGAAGAACGAGATCGCTCAAATGGTGGAGGAGGAGCTCGAGAAGGTGAGTGGGGAGTTAGGGTGGAGGTGTGGGGGAGGGGGGGAGGGGAGGGCAGGGGGAGCAGCAGAGGTGCGCACAATTGTTCCGGAGAGTACCGTGTGTTTGAGGTGAAGAATGAGATCGCTCACACAGTGGAGGAGGAGCTCGAGAAGGTGAGTGGGGAGTGAGGGTGGATGGAGGGTAGGGAGCAGGGAAGGGGCAGAGGGAGAGGTGCGCGCAGTGTACCCAACATGGATCTGGACCGTGTGTTTGAGGTGAAGAATGAGATCGCTCATACAGTGGAGGAGGAGCTTGAGAAGGTGAGCAGAGCGGAGTGACAGGGGGGGGGGGAGAAGGGGAAGGGCAGGGGGGTGGAAGGGCAGGGAGGTGGAAGGGCAGGGAGGTGGAAGGGCAGGGAGGTGGAAGGTCAGCGGAGGTGGAAGGGCAGGGAGGTGGAAGGGCAGCGGAGGTGGAAGGTCAGCGGAGGTGGAAGGGCAGGGAGGTGGAAGGGCAGCGGAGGTGGAAGGGCAGGGAGGTGGAAGGGCAGGGAGGTGGAAGGGCAGGGAGGTGGAAGGGCAGGGAGGTGGAAGGGCAGGGAGGTGGAAGGGCAGGGAGGTGGAAGGGCAGGGAGGTGGAAGGGCAGGGAGGTGGAAGGTCAGCGGAGGTGGAAGGGCAGGGAGGTGGAAGGGCAGCGGAGGTGGAAGGTCAGCGGAGGTGGAAGGGCAGGGAGGTGGAAGGGCAGCGGAGGTGGAAGGGCAGCGGAGGTGGAAGGGCAGGGAGGTGGAAGGGCAGGGAGGTGGAAGGGCAGGGAGGTGGAAGGGCAGGGAGGTGGAAGGGCAGGGAGGTGGAAGGGCAGGGAGGTGGAAGGTCAGCGGAGGTGGAAGGGCAGGGAGGTGGAAGGGCAGCGGAGGTGGAAGGTCAGCGGAGGTGGAAGGGCAGGGAGGTGGAAGGGCAGCGGAGGTGGAAGGGCAGCGGAGGTGGAAGGGCAGGGAGGTGGAAGGGCAGCGGAGGTGGAAGGGCAGCGGAGGTGGAAGGGCAGGGAGGTGGAAGGTCAGCGGAGGTGCGCGCCAGTGTACTGAAGAGTACCGTGTGTTTGAGGTGAAGAACGAGATCGCTCACACTGTGGAGGATGACAAAATAGTAGCTAAGACTAAGAAGCCATAGCTAGGTTTAGGGTACACGAAAGAGAAGTACAAGCAGTAGAAGAGGAAAGGTGGTTGAACTAGAAAGAAGCGGAGTACAAATAGCAAGCCCAAAAGGGTTATACTCACTATTGAGTACCCCACTACAGACTAGACAAGCATTATGTTCTGACACACCCCCATAGTCAAGGTGGGGTACAGCCAGCACAACAAGCATTCAGAGCTGTAGATCATAGTGATAAGCAAAGGCTAGAGACTAACACAGAGGGCAAGTGAGGAGGAGGAGAAACTGTGGGGGGCGATCTGCTGCAGGCGACGGGCGAAGCTGCAGACACAACGGGCAACAGGAGCGGCGCGCACAGTGGCTACCGAGCGCACGAGGGCACCGGACTACGGGAGTATCTGGCTCCGCGGCTACGACGAGCACACACAGGAGCAACTGACCCACAGGCGACTGGCGAAGCAGGCTCGCTGGGCTACCGAGAGCACGACGGCTCCGGACTACAGGCGCTGCAGACGACACGACAGCGACCTCCACTCTCCCCCCCCCTAACAGTCCCACACCCCCCTATCACACACCCCTTTGCTGCATCCCTAGCCCCACTCACACGCCACCCCCACTTAAACCCTAACCCTCGGCTCCCACACATCCACCCCCCTCAGCGGCAGCTGTAGCAGTGGGAGACGAAGGAGGAGGAGGAGCAGGGGACGGAGCACACAACCAGCACCCCCATACGCGCCACCCCCACATGCGCCACCCCCAAACCCTAACAAAGGCAGCAGCGGGGGGGAGTGGGGGGGCGATCCGTAAGCGATTCGGGGGACGGCGGGCGGCTCCCCAGGGCGCCACGACGAGGCAGCGGGAGGGGGGCGAGCGCGGCTCCCCAGGGCGCCGCGACGGGGCAGCGGGGTCGCGCGCGGCTCCCCAGGGCGCCGCGACGCGGCTGCGGGGTCGCGCGCGGCTCCCCAGGGCGCCGCGACATGGCTGCGGGGTCGCGCGCGGCTCCCCAGGGCGCCGCGACGTGGCTGCGGGGTCGCGCGCGGCTCCCCAGGGCGCCACGACGGGGCAGCGGGGGTGACGGGCGGGGCTGCTGCAACGGAGCAGCGAACCGCCGCGCGACCCGAACGCGCGGCAGGAAGAATTTAAGGCGTCGCGCGCCACGGGGCGCGCGACAGACAGGAAAGCAGCGGAAGCACGTGGGGCCCACAGGCCAAGAGCGTAACCGCTCTGATTCCATGACAAAATAGTAGCTAAGACTAAGAAGCCATAGCTAGGTTTAGGGTACACGAAAGAGAAGTACAAGCAGTAGAAGAGGAAAGGTGGTTGAACTAGAAAGAAGCGGAGTACAAATAGCAAGCCCAAAAGGGTTATACTCACTATTGAGTACCCCACTACAGACTAGACAAGAATTATGTTCTGACAGAGGAGGAGCTTGAGAAGGTGAGGGAGGAGCGGGCGTGAGAGGGGGAGCAAGGTTGGGAAAGGGGCGTGGGAGTGGAGTTGAGTCGGCGGGAGATGAGGGGAGGGGAGTGATAGGGGAAATGGGGAGGTGAGAAGAAGTTTAACACACAGATGAATAAATTGAAAGCGTGCAAACATGCCCGTTTTCAGTTCACACGGCTTTGTTCGCTTTGAATGTATTCATTCGTGTGTGTGACACTTGCACTTCGAGTCGAGGATTAGGGCGTAAGTAGTAAGAATTCAAATAGCTCAAGTACTTGTCTCTTCCCTTCCATGTGCGTTTCCCCCTCTCCGGTTGTAATGAGCAGGCGATGAGGACGTATGGTTACCGCATCGTGCAAACGCTGATAGTGGATGTGGAGCCGGACAACCGGGTTAAAGCTGCTATGAACGAGATCAATGCAGGTGAGAATTCTAAAAAATCAGCTTTCCTCGTATGGTTACCCCATTGTGTAGTCCCTGATTGTTGATGTGGAGCCGGACAACCGGGTCAAAGCTGCTATGAACGAGATCAATGCAGGTGAGAGTGCAGATAATGAATGTGGCAGAATGTGAATGTGGGTGTGCAAACGCTGATAGTAGATGTGGAGCCGGACAACCGAGTGAAGGCCTCCATGAACGAGATCAATGCTGGTAAGAGTGTAGATAATGTACACACCTATATCCGGATGTGTCTATTTCATACGTATGTGAATGTGCATGTGGTGAAAACGTTGATAGTGGGTGTGAAGCGTACCTTAAAGTTGAAAATTAAGAGATTGGTGGCACAAATAAATGTCAGGTGGACATGCGTTTGCAGATTGCTGTTGAAGAAGATTACGCATGTAGTGTGCCTTGTTTGTTTCCATCTGACGTTGTGTTCAGCCGCTCACGCACGCTCCATTCCCCCAATCCTCCCTGCAGCCCAGCGGATCCGCATGGCCACACAGGAGAAAGCAGAAGCAGAGAAAATTCTGCAGGTAATGCACTGACACACACATTGCATTGCTCTTGGCCGCTATCCTCCCAATTTCCTCCCACTTTTCTCCTTTCTCTAACTCCTCTTTGCCACTTCTCTTGCAGTTTGCTCCCACTGTTCTCCTTTTTCTCACTCTTTTTTCGACACATCTTCCGCGGCTTGCTAAATCGTTTTCATGCGGCTCTGAATGTTTAACCATCTCGTTTGTCTCGCACGGCAGGTGAAGAAAGCAGAAGGAGAGGCAGAGGCGAAGTACCTGGCAGGCGTGGGCGTGGCGAGACAGAGACAGGCTATCGTGGACGGGTTGAGAGACAGCGTGCTGGGGTTCTCGGAACAAGTGCCTGGCACCACAGCCAAAGACGTGCTTGATATGGTGAGACGAGGGGGAGAGTATGGTAAGAGAACGGGTGGGTATGTATGTTGACGCAGTATTTCGACACAATGCGGGACATAGGAGCCAACAACCAGTCATCCACCATCTTCGTGCTGCACGGGCCAGGAGCAGCGCCGGACATCAGCGCAAACAGATTGTCAGGTCATCTTGCTTTGCTGTGTTCTTCTTTCCCCCCACGCAGGTCATGCTGACCCAGTATTTCGGCACCATGAGGGACATCGGCGCCAACAACCGCTCATCCACCATCTTCGTGCTGCCTGTGCCTCACCCTTTGCTTGTTCCTCCCCCCCCGCAACACACAGGTCATGCTGACCCAGTATTTCGGCACCATGAGGGACATCGGCGCCAACAACCGCTCATCCACCATCTTCGTGCTGCCTGTGCCTCACCCTTTGCTTGTTCCTCCCCCCCCGCAACACACAGGTGATGCTGACCCAGTATTTCGGCACCATGAGGGACATCGGCGCCAACAACCGCTCATCCACCATCTTCGTGCTGCCTGTGCCTCACCCTTTGCTTGTTCCTCCCCCCCCGCAACACACAGGTGATGCTGACCCAGTATTTCGACACCATGAGGGACATCGGCGCCAACAACCGCTCATCCACCGTCTTTGTGCCTCATGGACCAGGCGCAGCGGCTGATATTGCTGCTCAGATCAGAGACGGGATGTTGCAGAGCATCACCGCTGCAAGAACTAACACGTAGTCTCTGACATGTTTCAGGAGGCTCTGTGGGTGGTAGGCAGTGGTTGAGAGTGGTTGAGGTGCGCATCAGTGGTGGGCTGCTGCAGAGCACTGTGGTTGCTGGAGAGAACGAGGTGGGGGTGGGATTCGTCATCCCAATCCCTGTGCCGCATGGAGTGAAGGGGTTGAGGCGATTGTTGCAGAGCAGCTGGTTCCATTCGCTATCTAGTTCCACTCCATTGCACCCATAACATAAGTTGTAAATAATATGTTTACATTTTCACTCCTAATAAATATGTTTATAAATATACATAATAGGTATGCATATGCTTCAGCAACTGGTTACAATTCGGAAAAATGAAACCGGGAAAAATGCGTATGGACTACAGTCCATAGAAAATTGAGCGATTCAGCTGCCGCTAACAGCGGTAAGAACACTCGCAGGTTGACCAACAGCGCGCGCTCTCTCGTGCGCCTTACGCTTGAAGTAAAGCTCAACAGCTGCGGGATTCGCTCCGCCTAGCACCTTCACTGCGCAATCTCCCGCCTTTATCCTGCCCTTGAACTCCGTACCAGCTGTGGCCATTCTCCCAACGGAGGACAACTCGCTGGGAGTGGATTCGCTGCTGCTAGCAGTAGACGATTCAGAGGGAGAACGACCGGCCACGAACAGCAACGGGCTCTTGGGTGAATCCTGATGGCTACCCGTTGCCTGACTGATACCAGCAGCCGGCGGAGCGGTGCAGGTGATTGATCGTCTGGCAGACGAAGGTTCCGCGGTGCCAGTAAAACCTGCAGTCGATGATTGATTGGCCAGATAGGAAGGCTCGGCGCTGCCGCTGCGGCTGTCACTCGAGACCTCGGAGGCCTCAGAAACTCGAAAAATGGCGGCTCCATATGCCTGCAGGGGGCGTCTCCTGGTGCCGCCGCGGCTTGTCGTGCCGGAGCCCGCGAGTGCGAAGCTTTCGCCGGCCCAGCGTTTGCGCGCGGATTCCCTATGGGGGCGCATGCCGCCGTGCGCCGACTCTGTGTAGATGCGAACGACGAATGGGGAGGATGAGAGTCGAAACGGGAGAAACAGAAAACGATCAGTGTCGCACCCGAGAAGGACGCGAGTTAAACAAGTGCTGTGAAATGTCAAGCTGCTATAGCACTACTAGTAGTAGGCAATCACTAGATGCGAGGGACGACTAGGATCGCTTGCGGGCGATAATCGAACGCAGAGGCGAGAGGCGCTCGCTCACCTGAGGTTCGATCGGCTATCGGGGCGGGTTTCCACTCAATGTCGCGGAAATAGGAGCCGCCATGGCTGGACCGAATCCCTTCTCGGTGCAGCTTTCGAGTCGACTCAAACGCTCTCGGCTCAAAGTCTCGGAAAAAGTGGCCGTGGCTGGAGCGGATGCCTTCGCGACACGCGTACTCCCACGCGTCCTCTTCGTCTTTATGATACGCCGAACTCGCTGCAGAGTCTAGCATCGCGAAATACTGCTCAATCGCTGGGTCGGAAGCGAGGAAGAAGCGCGCCATACTACTGACAAGGTGCCGTCTCCAGTAGTAGTGATAACGTTACCGGAGGATGCGGAAGAGGGGGCCGATTATGACGCGCATTGAAGGCGCAGCTAGACTAGGAGGATTCGTGAGAGGACTGGTCAAGAGCTGGGGTAACGACGAGAACAAAGAAAGGACATGACGGGATATACGCAAAGCGGCGATTCTAGTTTGGTACAGCACATACTGACGCTCTCCCCGCGCAATCCGGACACTGCAGAGTGGAGTGCAACGTCATGCCTTCGATCACTCGCACTCGCACAGCGTGGATGCCGTCGCTCCTGCCAGCAAACGCGTAGCCTACCATAGCATGTTTCCTGTCGTGGGGAATGTGACGACGAATCACGAATGTGACGAGGAGGAAATGGGCGAATGCTGCAGCGCAAACACCTTCCGAACCAATAACCTTATCACAGCCTTTGCAGAATCTTGTTTGGCCAGCCACACCCTGCTCCGGAATTGGTTGGTGACCGAGACGAGAGCGCAACCACACAAGATGCCCGAGCATATCCCTTACACAACCAAAACCCAGAGGAACTCCGAACCTGTATCTTAGCCACGGAGTGCACAGCCGTGGTGTAACCAAACCGACGCTTCCCTCGAGGAATCGGGCCTTTCGCTGCGGACCGAAGCGAACCAGCACAGTTGAGAAATTTGGGCATTGTAAATAGCTTTTGCACATTACAGTCGATGCTCAGCCTATCACAAAAATTTGCTTATCACTATTAGAAAATTAGTCACTCGCGAACGTTTTCCCTGTGAGTGGTGATTGTGCTGATTTCGGGTACAGTCACCAAGTTGCGGAAGAAAAACATCTACAGTTCATAAACAACAGCGATTGCCCGTCATCAGAATTGTTTACCTGGTTACGAACTTAAACCCCCGGACTCGTTTCAAATTCCAATTTCATTTTACAATCACAATTTTGCCCGTGGCGACAAGGGCGAACATGACGAAATGCCCCAAACTCGTTTCACGCACATGCCGCCCGCCTACCTGGTGTTCTTGAAATGAGCACCGACTGTACGAACCAAGGTGAACAGTGAGTACCGAATCTGGGCTTCAGTCCGAATCCCTTATAAGGTTGGTGAACGGCCGTCCTTCAGAAACAAGAGGGGTCAGCGCCAAGGCTACTGAACCGAACCTCCATTGGGGTCACTGAATGGCCAAGTTTCAAGATCAGGGGAAACCGCCGCACCAATATCTGATTGGGCACTCACACACTTCGAAGCAACCAACTGGCACTACCACTTGTCAAAATTAGCATACGTGGACACCAACATGTGTATGTGTTGTCATACATACTCAGATTAGTGTATTGCATCCTAAAAAAAATATTTTAAAAAAAACTCAGATTAGTCCCGAGCAGGTTTCGGCCTACGGATCCAAGTTCATATTGCGAGCAGCAGCAAACCTAGAGAAATCACTTAAGCAAATGGATGAAGGCACAAAACTGTGCACTAAACATCTCTACTTCTTCACCGGCCTACAAAGTGCATAGTTGTTATTTGGATGAGACACAATATTAGCTCCAACCTAGGTATTTAAGTAAACTCGAATGCTCTTTTTCACATCTGCCTTTAATCCCTGAATGGAAGATGATGCCACAAAGCTGTAGCGCTTAAGTTTACCACCCTGCTGAGTTGTGATGTTTGTCCATTGTCCCGCTTGCTCCGCCAAATATTTGCCAGCAAGGCACGTTTGGCCAGAAGGTAGCACTTCGTAGTAAGGAGCAGCCCCCCCCCCGACCGGATGTTATCCAGGCATATCTTAGTCACAAAGTAGAATTCTTTTTTTGGAGTCCTGCCCAACAGATAAGGGAAAAAGAAGTGAGGACCACCAATTAACAGGACTTCCAGTGTGAATTATGCATGCGACTGTCATGGCACACCCACACTGGTGAATTATGCATGCGACTGTCATGGCACGCCCACGCTGCGGGTGACATAAATGCATGCACCCCATGGCGCGCCCACACTGTCGGTGAAACACACATGCGACTGCCATTGTGAGCCCACACCACGAGTGAAAGATGCATGCTGAAGTGAAAGATGCATGCTGAAGTGTTGTATCAACTTACTTGATTCCCTTAATCCATAGCTTTCCGGATGCGTTGCCTCGGTCTCCCACCACTTTTCCGTTGCGACGTGTGGGACGGAGCTTGAAAAAATGGGCCTCTACAATTAAAGAGCAGGCACGGGAGAGAGAGAGAGAGAGAGAGAGAGAGAGAGAGAGAGAGAGAGAGA
>CANIUD010000415.1:0-142851 GCA_947470075.1 Closterium sp. Yama58-4 | reverse complement strand
GTGAATCCCTATAGGCGTAGGGAAAATCATTCACCAACCTGATTCTTATTGCATATTCGAGTGGACCATGTTCAAATACACGTACTAGAGCTTTTTGGCTTGGTTCTTGTGGGAAGAAAAAGTCTGCCGCCTACGATTTTGGCGTTTTGCCGCGCAAGTGCGTAGAAAGCGCGTATGTAACTCCCTATAGGCGTAGGGAAAAAAGCATTCAAGAACCTGGATTTTTATTGCATATTCAAGTGGCCCATGTTCAAATACACATACCAGAGCCTTTTCGGCTTTTTTCTTGTGCGAAGAAAAGTTCGGCGCCTACGATTTCGGCCGTTTTTGCCGCCAAGTGCCTAGAAAGCGCGTGAATCCCTATAGGCGTAGGAAAAAGCATTCAACAACCTGAATTTTATTGCATATTCGAGCGGCCCATGTTCAAATACACATACGAGAGCTTTTGGGCTTGGTTGTTGAGCGAAAGAAAAAGTTCGGCGCCTACGATTTCGGCCGTTTTTTGCCGCCAAGTGCCTAGAAGCGCGTTGTGAAATCCCTATAGGCGTAGGAAAAAGCATTCAACAACCTGAATTTTATTGCATATTCGAGTGGCCCCTATTCGAATACACATACCAGAGCCTTTTCGGCTTGGTTCTTGTGCGAAGAAAAGTTCGGCGCCTACGATTTCGACCGATTTTGCCGCCAAGTGCCTAGAAAGCACGTAAATCCCTATAGGCGTAGTGAAAAGCATTCAACAACCTGATTCTTATTGCATATTCGAATGAACCATGTTCAAATACACATATTAGAGCTTTTTGGGCTTGGTTCTTGTGCGAAGAAAAGTTCGGCGCCTACGATTTCGGCAGTTTTTGCCGCCAAGTGCCTAGAAAGCGCGTGAATCCCTATAGGCGTAGGGAAAAGCATTCAACAATGCATATTCGAGTGGCCCATGTTCAAATACATTTACCATAGCCTTTTTGGCTTGGTTCTTGTGTGAAAAAAAAGTTCGGCGCCTACGATTTCGGCCGTTTTTTCCGCCAAGTGCCTAAAAAGCGCGTGAATCCCTATAGGCATAGGGAAAAGCTTTCAACAACCTGACAACCGCGAGCCTGGACAAAACACCTACAACTACACCATCACGTTCATCGACGCCGCGACACGCTATGTTTGGCACCTCAATCTTCCAAGCAAGGACATGGCCTTCGAAGCCTTCGTCGCCTGGCTTCCTGTAGCGGAAAGTGAGTCAGGATTAAAACTCAAGAGCTTCCAGTCAGACGGGGGAGGAGAATACACCTCACAGAGGTTCAAGCAGTACTTGGCAGAGAGAGGAATCAAGCGGCTCATCTCCCTTCCTATGCCCATCAACAGCAAGGTGTAGCAGAAAGGATGAACAGGACCCTCCAGAACACCATGCGCAAGCTGCTACGTGGCATGCACCTGCCCAACCACCAGTGGCCCGACGCAATGGACCACGCCGTCATGCTGCACAACTTGCTCTCGTCATCATCGCTCCCAAACAACGCATCACCGCATCTGCTGTGGACAGGAAAATTGGGCAGCACAAAAATGTTGAGAGTCTTCGGCTGCATGGTACAGTACCGACCCCCATAAGCACGAGCCGGCCGATTCTCCCAACGCGCACAGTGGGGACTACACCTGGGCATCGAAAAGCATTACAGCGCATGGAAATTTTTCGACCTCGAGACAAAGGAAACAGTGGCAGCACGTGATGTCATCTTCTACGAAGAACTCACCATGCGATACTACCTCGCCAACTTTCAAGAAGGAAACCCCGACCAGAGCAATGGTTTTCGTGGAGACCGAGCCTTCGCTTCGGCAGCCGACGAAGCTGACTGGGACGAGCAGAATGTGGACAGAGCCCCGGAAGAAGCCGGATCACTCCCATACTGCTGGGTAGACGTACCGATGGACGATCACGACCTTCGCGAAAGCATCAACGCCGAAGTCTTCTACAAGTTCGCCGACGACGGTTACGTTACACCTGAGCAAGTCAACACCAACGAAGCAGAACGTGTAGGACCTAATTTCATACCTGATCCAGAAGCAGGAGACGAAGCAGTTTATCCCGAGGACACAACACTCCCCCGCTACACACAGAGTGGACTCCAGATACTTGGGCTCGTCACTGCAGTCCACGGCGCGGCGATTCCTAAGGAGCCTGCGACAGTTCAGCAGGCTCTGGGGGGGTCATATAGGGAGTAATGGCGCAAAGCCATGGACAGGGAGCTGAACGCACTGGAGGAACGCAACACGTGGAAGGTTGTGTCAGAATGTTATTGTCTAGCCTGCAGTGGGGTGCTCAATAGTGAGTACAACCCCTTAGGGTTTCCTATATGTATCCTGCTGCTTGCTAGTTCATCATCATTCCCATTCTCACTTCTCCAATTCTCCTTCGCATACCCAAAACCCTAGTCCTAGGGCACAACCTACTACCTCCTAGTGTGGGCCTAGGCTACTAAGCCTAGGCCCCACTCCTAGTATTCCTGACATGGTATTCAGAGCAGGCACGTTCCTGCCGCCTTCCTGTATGGGCCCACCACCTGCTTCCGCTGCCGTACTGTCCGCCGCGCGCCCCGTGGTGCGCGGCGGCCAAACCCTAATTTTTCATCCCGCCGCGCGCTCGGAGCGTGCGGCGGTTCTCTGCCCGCCGTGCGCCCCGAGGCGCGCGGCGGCTTTCTGCCCCGTCACTCCGCGAGTCGCCCCCGGGAGGAGCTGCGACGGGCGACGGGGACCCGCGCGTCGCCCCCCGTCGCCCGTCGTGGCCCGAGCGACCTCCGTAGGGCCCGCGCGCGGCCCGTCCAGCCTGCGCGCGGCCCGTACGGGCTGCGCCAGGCCCGCGCGCGGCCCGTACGGACTGCGCCAGGCCATGGCGCACCTCGAGCCGCCCGCCACTGCAGCAGCAGCCCCTGGAGCCGCCCGCAACTGCAGCAGCAGCCCCTGGAGCCGCCAGCACCTGCAGCAGCAGCCCCTGGAGCCGCCCGCAACTGCTGCAGCAGCCCCTGGAGCCGCCAGCAACTGCAGCAGCAGCCCCTGGAGCCGCCAGCAACTGCAGCAGCCGCCCCTGGAGCCGCCCGCCACTGCAGCAGCCGCCCCTGGAGTCGCCCGCCACAGCAGCAGCCGCCCCTGGAGCCGCTCGCCACTGCAGCAGCCGCCCCTGGAGTCGCCCGCCACAGCAGCAGCCGCCCCTGGAGCCGCCCGCCACTGCAGCAGCCGCCCCTGGAGCCGCCCGCCACTGCAGCGGCCGCCCCTGGAGTCGCCCGCCACTGCAGCAGCCGCCCCTGGAGTCGCCCGCCACAGCAGCAGCCGCCACTGGAGCCGCCCGCCACTGCAGCAGCCAACCCTGCAGCTGCATGCGACGCCGCTCCTGGTCCCGGTGCAGCCGCCTCCTTTTCCTGTCACCCGCAGTCTTGTTCCTCTCGTGCTGTATGTGTCGCTTCTAGCCCGCTCCGTGTTCGTTCGTCTTGCTCGTGTATTTGTTTGTTTTGCCTGTGTTCGTTTGTTCTACCTACCTACCTACCTACCTGCGCCCTCGTGCCTTGTGCCTTGTGCCTCGTGCCTCGTGCCTCGTGCATCGTGCGCCCTGCTCCGCGCTGTTGCTCTGCACGCGCGGTTGCCCGCGCCCTCGTGCGCTCTACCTACCTACCTACCTACCTGCGCCCTCGTGCCTTGTGCCTTGTGCCTTGTGCTTCGTGCCTCGTGCTTCGTGCCTCGTGCCTCGTGCCTCGTGCATCGTGCGCCCTGCTCCGCGCTGTTGCTCTGCACGCGCGGTTGCCCGCGCCCTCGTGCGCTCTACCTACCTACCTACCTACCTGCGCCCTCGTGCCTTGTGCCTTGTGCCTTGTGCTTCGTGCCTCGTGCCTCGTGCATCGTGCGCCCTGCTCCGCGCTGTTGCTCTGCACGCGCGGTTGCCCGCGCCCTCGTGCGCTCTACCCTACCTGCTCCGCGCTGTTGCTCTGCACGCGCGGTTGCCCGCGCCCTCGTGCGCTCTACCCTACCTGCTCCGCGCTGTTGCTCTGCACGCGCGGTTGCCCGCGCCTTCGTGCGCTCTACCCTACCTGCTCCGCGCTGTTGCTCGGCACGCGCGGTTGCCTGCGCCCTCGTGCGCTCTCCCGCCCCGGCCCTCCCCCCCCCCTGCGTCCCCTGGACAGGAGAGTGTGGGGGTGGCGGGTGTGGGGGTGCTCCGTGTGCGTCGCCCCTTCCTTCTCCTCCGTCTCCCACTGCTGCAGCTGCCGCTGCGGGGGGGTGGATGTGTGGGAGACGAGGGAGTGGCGCTAGGGGGGTGATGTGGGCGTGGAGCGAGTGGTGACCCTGGGGGTGAGTGTAGGGGGGAGTGAGACAGTTGGAGGAGGTTGCAACCTGGTGCTCCTGGTGCCCGTGTGTCTGCAACTTCAGTCGTCGCCTCCTCTCATCTCTCCCTCCACAGTTCCTCCTCCTCCTCACTGGCCTCCTGTGACTGCCACTAGCTTTGCTCATATTTGTGAACTATTGCACTGCCTGCTCATTGTACTGATTGCACCCCACTTTGGCTATGGGGGTGTGTCAGAATGTTATTGTCTAGCCTGCAGTGGGGTGCTCAATAGTGAGTACAACCCCTTAGGGTTTCCTATATGTATCCTGCTGCTTGCTAGTTCATCATCATTCCCATTCTCACTTCTCCAATTCTCCTTCGCATACCCAAAACCCTAGTCCTAGGGCACAACCTACTACCTCCTAGTGTGGGCCTAGGCTACTAAGCCTAGGCCCCACTCCTAGTATTCCTGACAGGTTGTTCCCATCGGCGTAGCACGATTCTCACCGGAAAGTGGGTCTTCCGCGTGAAGACGAAGGCTGACGGCACCATCGACAAGTTTAAAGCGCGCTGGGTCGTACGCGGCTTCGACCAAGAGCATGGATGCGACTTCACCGAAACATTCGCTCCGGTCAGCCGACACACTTCGCTACGAATCCTCCTCGCAATCGCCGCCATGAAGAAGAAGAAGCTGCGGCAAATTGACGTCGCCAACGCATTCCTCTACGCACCTGTTGACGCAGAGAATTTCGTGGAACTACCAAACGGATCCAGCACGGACTCCAACCACGTCTGCCGGCTACTCAATTCGCCCTACGGGATTAAGCAGGCTCCGCGGCTATGGCAACAATACCTCACTCGCATCGGCTTCAAGCAACTACCGTGCGATCAGGGCATGTACCGGCTCACGAAGGACACCGACTACATCCTGCTAATCGTCTATGTAGACGATCTGCTCTACATCGGCTCGACCGACGGTGTCACAACCTGGTTCGAAGGGGAGCTACAGCAAGACCTCACGCTCACGGTCTCATCTACCGTCACACAGTACCTCGGCCTCAACATCCGGGAAGAGGAAGACGCGATCTACCTCAGCGCCGCGAAGTACGCCGACACCATCGCCAAACGCTTCGCTCTCACACCGACCGCCATCTCCATGCCATACCGCTACACGACAGGAAATAACAAGGGAGGCTCTGCTCTACTCAAGCCCGCCGGCATACGCGACTACCAGAGGAAGCTGGGATGCCTCCTCTTCGCAGCTGTCACCTGCCGCCCGGACCTATCATACTCTGCAAGCCAGCTCGCCACCTACCTTAGAAGCCTGAAGCGGAACATCTGGCGGAGCTCGACCGCGCTCTTCACTACCTCGTCAGCACCCCGACGATCGGCCTGAATTACCACAACAACGGAACTGCTGCACATAAACTAATCGGCTACGTCGACGCCGATCACGCCGGCGACTCCGACAACAGGCGCTCGCGCACCGGCTACATCTATCGCTTCGAGCCTATCGGTCCTATCTCCTGGCAATCGAGCAAGCAAGAATTAATCGCCCTTTCTTCGGCTGAAGCAGAATATATCGCACTCTGCTCAGCCACCAAGGAAGGACTTTACCTTCGCGAACTGCTGGAAGAAGCGAAGCTAGCTCAGTTACCCAGCTTCACCCTGTTCTGCGACAACCAGTCGGCAATTCGCATCGCCAACAAGAACGGCTTCGCGAACAGGACGAAACACATCGCCCTGCGATACTTCTTCGTGAAGGACGAAATCGAGAAGGGGAGACTCGAGCTGTCATACTGTCCCACGTCCGAGATGGCAGCTGACTATTTGACCAAGAAGCTCGGAAAGCAGAAGTTCGAGTACTGCATGCTGCTGACTGGACAGAGCCACGTCACCAGCAGCGACACTCCAGAAGCGAAGGGGAGTGTTGGAAACAATTAATTCTAAGCGCCTCTGTCGTGTCGAAACACCAAGTCAGAAGCGAAGCGAAACATATCGAAGCACCGACGAGTCAACCCTCGGAGGTTGAGCAGTTGTTGGAGGTTACGCGAAAGTCAAAGGTCAGCGACCTTTGACCTGACAAGTACAGCGCGACAGCAAGGGCACACAACTGACTTGTTACAGAGCAGTTGCCCGAGTCGTCACTGTGTCGAACCGCAACAGCAACAGTAAAGTAGATATACCTGTATCTCTTCATATTCCTTGTACTCTTATATAATCTTGTATCTCTTTGCTTTAATCAATTCACTTTGCCCTCAACCTTTATTAAAACGCTTCCGCTATTGCATTGTTCCTACCAAGAATTCACTCTTGCAAAGATCCTAAGGGCTATTTCTCAACCCAACATGTACAAGCAGCACAGAAGCATTGCAACACTGGCTACCTGGTCCAGCCACAAGAGTTGCGCATCACAAGAGTGGTGCAATGTGTACCACAGTGCAAGCAGCTTCGGAATAACAAGAGGCTCTAAGCGCTCGCTCCAGAAACACCGATAACTGTCAATCAGCCACAACAGCAGCTACACACAATCGAGTCTGGCGGAAGTACAACAGCTACATCGCACCCCTAGCTGTTCTGCACAACTCATCCATACCTCAAAGCTCAACTGTGGAGCATCATCAGGCAGTGTGGCAGAGCAGAGTTCAGGGTGTGCTCTGTTTGTGCAGCAGCTGGCAGCAGCGCTGCTTGCATAATGCTCAGCTCACCACCCCACAGATCGGGAATCGAGGCCCCACAAGGGCTGGTGAGTGGGGGAGTGCTGTGGTGTGGCGGCATTGACACAACCTACTTCAGAATGTAGAGCAGCAGCGCTACTTCCATAATGCTCAGCACCCCACAGATCGGGAATCGAGGCCCCACAAGGGCTGGTGAGTGGGGGAGTGCTGTGGTGTGGCGGCATTGACACAACCGGCTTCAGAATGCAGAGCAGCAGCGCTACTTCCATAATGCTCAGCACCCCACAGATCGGGAATCGAGGCCCCACAAGGGCTGGTGAGTGGGGGAGTGCTGTGGTGTGGCAGCATTGACACAACCTTGGCCATGAGCGAAAGGGATAAGGCTGAACGGCAATGAGCGGCAACTCGAGTCACCTCGCGAAGTGCCCTCCCGTCCACCCAAACCGAGGGTTGGGGGAAGTGTTCCCCCGTTTCGGCAAGCCCGAGGCGCAAGCTGCTGCAGAGTTCGCTGGCGCGTTGCGCGGACTGTCTGGAATCCGCGGGTAAGTCTGCCGAGAATATGTACTGAAGGCGGGGAAAGGCGAAAATATGTTGAGTGAGCGAGATATGTTACACTGAGGATGCTCATGATCTGACGGCTCAGCACAGCTCTCTGGGCTGGCGAGGTGTGGTGTAGATGGTATGCAAAGTTACCACCATCAGATGTCAGTCTCGAGATCCTATGGATAGGTATGTCACGGCCGAGGCGAATTTGAAATGGTGGTGTCAGACGACGAATTCAAATAGAGTCGCTTGTCAAGTCCCTCGTGATTCAGGCGGGATCAGGGCTCAGGTTTGGTTTTGGCCTACTCATGATTGGCAGTGTAGCTTTTTCAAAAACCCTTATGGGCAGTGTGTACTTTTCCATTACACTGATAGAGCAGTGTAACATCAGGTTTTGAAATTTTTACCCTGCATCATCAGTGTGGTTTTATTTCAAGCACTGACCATGTGTAAATTAGGTGTGTATGACAGGTGGCGAGAAAGTTATCTGCCTCCCAGGTCCCCTGCCCCCTCGATCGATTGTTTGTGAGGGGCGGGGGGGAAGGGGAGGACTTACGAAATTGGCGACAATTTCGCCTCCCCTTCCCCCTCGATCGATTGTTTGTGAGGGGCGGGGGGGAAGGGGAGGACTTACGAAATTGGCGACAATTTCGCCTCCCCTTCCCCCTCGATCGATTGTTTGTGAGGGGCGGGGGGGGAAGGGGAGGACTTACGAAATTGGCGAGAATTTCGCCTCCCCTCCCCCTCGACCGATTGTTTGTGGGGAAGGGGGGGGAGGGGAGGGGGTGGGTGTGGGGGTCCGTGTACGCTCTTCAGTGTAATCCTCGCTAAGGGAAACTTTACCCCAAGGCATCAGTGTGGCCTACATCGATACACTTACTGATCAGTGTAACACTAACTCATAAAAAAATTACCCCAGCACATCAGTGTAGACCCAAAATTTCACCCTTGTAATCAGTGTAGAAGGGTAAATTACACTGATAACCTGAGCCCTGGGCGGGATGGAGCTTTCATACGCGTTTGGATTTTACTTATGAGAAAATATAGTCGGTTACAGAGGTAAAGGTAAGTTACTGATAAATACATATTGCTATCATTTTGTCACACACCTGCCATTACACCCAGGGCCCAAAATTGGTTTAGGCCTACTCTTCCAAATCAGGGTACTAGGCCCTCCTTGAACAGACCCCTAGGGTAAAATTTTTCGTACCCTGCTTTCAGCAGGGTAAATCAACCACCTAACTTATTTGAGCAGGGTAGTGTTAGGCTTAGCCTGTTTTGATTACCGGCGACTTCACTATCGCGTTCCAGACGGAAAAGGAATACGGTATGCGTCGCGGGCCACGACGCGCGGTGCAATGGGAAGCAGCGCGGCGCGCTGCGGGAGACTCCTGCAGCGGGGGACGTTAAATGAATTCATGTCGGGAATTGCGCGTCGAAAAGTATGCTCTTTGTGGAAATCGTGTGTCGAAGAGGTGGGAGTGCTTCAATTTGTTTTTCGCTAACTCGCACTGTAACTACTTCCCCGTTACCACAGGTTCCGTCCTCGTCCCGCAGTGCTTGAGGTCTCAATCAAGTGGCAACGATGCACGAAAAGTGCCTGGTTTCTCGTTCCGTCAGCACACTCCGTAGGGTATCTCTCACGCTATCTTCTCTCCTCTCGCCCCGTGTGCGCCCCCACAGTGCGGAGTTTGTGGGGGTGTGGTAAATTTTGACACCACGCGGACTGTGATCTGATTCGCGTTAGGAATGTTTCGGTAAAAAGGTAGTGTACACTATACCCTGATTCCGTCAGGCTAACCTAAAAACCAATCAGGGTGAAATAAAACATGCTCTTTTAAGAGAAGGGTAACTATCTCGCATTCCTGATTTTGGCAGGGTAATCCTGAAAAAACGGCCGACCCCCAGGGTAATCAGGGCGTTTTACCCTGATATTTTGGGCCCTGATTACACCTCACCTTTTGTTAAACATTTGAGATCAGTCAACTCGCGTAAATACATACAAAAACTTTAGAGTAGCTAGTATGATAACTATTTTCCCAATTATCATATTTTGCTTTGATATTCCTTTTCATCAAAGTCCCCCATTATTGGACGTCTAGTAAAATGACAGGCACCATGATTCTCGTCACTCCATACACCACCATGTGTGCATCCGCATAAAGGTCTGGCAGCACCACTCGTACACTCCCCTGCGCTCCCAACACTGGCTTGCCTTGCCCAGCACGATACCCTCCCCTTCCACCTTCTCCATCTCCATCTCCTCAAACCCTGTTGTGAACTGCAAGCAGCGCAGGAGTGGGGAGGATTTTGGGGTGGAATTGGGGAGGAGTGGGGGATAAAGGAGGTTCAGCGCAGGAGAGAGGGAGGATTTTGGGGTGGGGGGGTGGAAAGAGAGGGACTGGCTGGGGGAGGGAGAGAGGAAGGGGCCGGGGGGGACGTAGTTGAGAAGAGAGGGAGGGCTGTGGGCTGGAAGGGGGTGGATTGAATGAGCACGAAGCGCCAGCACATGTACGGTCAAAACCCAACATGATAAAAAATGTTGCTGGTGCGATGCGTACATGAGCGGAACACCCCAGGTGCTCAATCACATCCCTGGGGATCCCACAACCACAGCACAGCGTGCCACGGAGCATACAGTGCATGCCAAACCTAAAATAGAGTCACATTAACAGCCGGGGAAAGCACAGCTTGCACGCACCAGTGAGCCTGCCGGTAGTTCTGCCAGCTGAGCGGCATAACTATCGGTGCGGTGCGTGTGACGCTGGTGCGGCGCGTGAGGTAGCGGCAGGGAGGTGAACGTGCCGTAGATGGGCGAGAGAAGCGTTATGCGCATCCACGATAGGAGAAACGATAGCGCCGGTGAATGTTGAATTCTGGGCACGGGAGGAAACACGCCGGGGAAGGGAGAGCACCAGGTGGGACGGCAAGGGGGGAAGGGAAAAGACGGCAGGGGGAGTGATGAGGACAATGGGGGGCTTTGGGCAGAAAGCCGAAGAAACATTCATAGGAAAAGACGTATAAAAGAAAGAAAGAATTTGCAGGAACAAACGTATAAAATGCATGTTTCCTCGCTCGTTAGCAGAATTGCCCAGAGAACGATACCAAAGCGCATGCACATGTACGGTCAAAACCCAACATAATAAGACACAGCAGTGCATCAAGGGCATCATGCACAGTAGTGCGCAGCAGTGCATCATGCGCAGCAGTGCATGAAGCTGACACGGCAGTGCATGAAGCTGACACGGCAGTGCAAGCCACACGCCAACAGAGGCACACTACCAACCAGAGGAAGCACAGCATGCACGCACCAGTGAGCCTGCCGGTACTTCTGCCAGCTGAGCGGCAGTGAGAGCTGCATGACGCTGGCGCGGCGTGTGAGGTAACGGCAGGTAGCGTCAGGTGCTGTTGAATTAGCGTCAGGTGCTGCTGAATTCTGCGCATGGAAAGGAAGGGGAGGTGAGGAGGGGAGAGGTGGGGGAGGGGAGGGGGGGAGAGAGGGAGGAAGAGGGGGAAAAGGGGGAGGTACTGAAGGCGTGGTGTTTCTCACGTGGAAAAGAGATCACATGGTACCCGAAACCACGTGCTTCTGATGATTAGCATTCTGCGTGCCAGTGGAACATATACAACAAGTTTGTAAACTAGCGAGATCTGCTATTGCGCTTCTAGAAGCAGTCTAAAAGCAGTAAGAATCGCGCGTCGCGTGTTGATGTTCCGAATCTTACGAATTCGTTCTCTGGCAGCGTCAAGTCAGACGGGATCGTCCGACGACCACCAGCGTGAGCCCTTTCTCGCTGCCATCGCCGCGTAAGCCGCTTCCGCGTCGCACTCTTGTAACGAGTCCGCACAGACTTCCCTTCCGTCATCGCGTATCCTTGTAACGAGGATAGCGCGTGCCATTATTGGAGCGGCGACTACGGCGCGAATCTGTGCAATCGCGAAAAAATCCACTTATGCGAATCTGCGCGGAGAGGAGATGAGCACCGACAAGGCATGGCGGGGCGTTTACGGACAGCCTCTAATAAACCTTCCAAATCGGAGCGATTTCGCTGCTAGTACCGATATTAGTGACTGAACTCATGACCGCGCCGATATTAGTGACTACGCGGCGCGTTTCAAAGAAAGGATGCTCCTAACTGAAGCTACTAACATTTTAATCTTCTAACATTGAAGCTGCCGCAGCGTGATGGTCAAATCTACTAAAGCCGTCCCAGAAAAGTCTCGTAGCGACAATGGCGCGCTTGAGACAGGAGAGTTCAAATTCATTACGGTAATATCCAATCTAGGGCAATGATCCAGTGAAGGTCCCAGAATCACTGTTTGGTTTAAATTAAACAAACCAAAAGTTCCATATTTACTACTGCTCCAATAATTACGGGAAATGCACATCTGGTGCATCAGTTGACAAATTAAATAACATGCTAGTACGTAGCACTCTTTGTCTACATATGCCTGGACTAAATCAACACCTATTGCAGCAATAGTTTGTTGGTAATTATCCATTCTACAAGTTCCTAATGACTATCCAGATTAAATATTAAATTAATTGTACTATTGTACTACCCATGCACTGTAGGTGTGCATGGGGGGTTCCTCTTGGCCGCCAGGAGCAAGCTCCCAACGTTCACCCAAGCACCACGGTGAGGTGGGAACCATCGCTTAGGACCCTGTTGGAGGGGGGGGAGACAGAACACAAAAGGAAACTGGATACTGCCCAGGGGCAGGTGAGAATTAATATGTGACTCTGTTGGGGGGGGAGACAGAACACAAACGGATACAGGATACTGCCCAGGGGCAGGTGAGAATTACTACGTGACCCTGTTGGGGGGGGAGACAGAACACAAACGGATACAGGATACTGCCCAGGGGCAGGTGGAAATTATTATGTGACCCTGTTGGGGAAGGAGACAGAACACAAAAGGATAGGCAGGTGGATATTATTATGTGACCCTGTTGGGGGGGGAGAGAGAGCACAAAAGGATAGGCAGGTGGAAATCAATATGTGACCCTGTTGGGGGGGGAGAGAGAACACAAAGCAAACTGCAGTGAGGATGGAGAGTTTGAGAGTGAGTTTCGAGACGTCTCTCGAAACTCACAAGAGAGAACAGATCTGCCACAGAACTGCCACCGGCGCCTCAAACCAGCAAACGAGGTCCTGCTCTGCTTCGCTGCAACCTGTGTTCCCTGCAACCTGCTTCAACCCCTGTTCTGCTTCGCTGCAACCTGTGTTCCCTGCAACCTGCTTCAACCCCTGTTCTGCTTCGCTGCAACCTGTGTTCCCTGCAACCTGCTTCAACCCCTGTTCTGCTTCGCTGCAACCTGTGTTCCCTGCAACCTGCTTCAACCCCTGTTCTGCTTCGCTGCAACCTGTGTTCCCTGCAACCTGCTTCAACCCCTGTTCTGCTTCGCTGCAACCTGTGTTCCCTGCAACCTGCTTCAACCCCTGTTCTGCTTCGCTGCAACCTGTGTTCCCTGCAACCTGCTTCAACCCCTGTTCTGCTTCGCTGCAACCTGTGTTCCCTGCAACCTGCTTCAACCCCTGTTCTGCTTCGCTGCAACCTGTGTTCCCTGCAACCTGCTTCAACCCCTGTTCTGCTTCGCTGCAACCTGTGTTCCCTGCAACCTGCTTCAACCCCTGTTCTGCTTCGCTGCAACCTGTGTTCCCTGCAACCTGCTTCAACCCCTGTTCTGCTTCGCTGCAACCTGTGTTCCCTGCAACCTGCTTCAACCCCTGTTCTGCTTCGCTGCAACCTGTGTTCCCTGCAACCTGCTTCAACCCCTGTTCTGCTTCGCTGCAACCTGTGTTCCCTGCAACCTGCTTCAACCCCTGTTCTGCTTCGCTGCAACCTGTGTTTCCTGCAACCTGCTTCACCAGGCAAAGCAAAAAAGGCAACACCCATGCGTCAGAATGAACAAACCAGCTAACGCAAGTGCTAAACGTATAAAGCAACAACAATGCATCTGAACGAACAAACAAGCTAACGCAAAAAAGAGGAAAACCATTGGCAGCACATATTTACTCCACCTCTGCTTGTTCGCTCCATCGCTCCCTAAATCCAGAGCAGCAAAGGAGATCCTCACCAGCAGTGGCGGGGAATTCCCCTTTGCCTCCTCTGCTCCATTGCTCCTTCAAACTTTCGCACGCCTCCTCTCCTCAGCTGCTCCTCCTCCTCTGATGCATCTCGTCTGCTCCTCTTCCCCTGATGCATCTCATCTGCCCTTCCTCTGCACCACTCCCCCTCCAGTGCAGCACCACTCCCCCTCCAGTGCAGCACCACTCCCCCTCCACTGCAGCACCACTCCCCCTCCACTGCAGCACCACTCCCCCTCCAGTGCAGCACCACTCCCCCTCCACTGCAGCACCACTCCCCCTCCACTGCAGCACCACTCCCCCTCCAGTGCAGCACCACTCCCCCTCCACTGCAGCACCACTCCCCATCCACTGCAGCACCACTCCCCCTCCACTGCAGCACCTCTCCCCCTCCACTGCAGCACCACTCCCCCTCCACTGCAGCACCACTCCCCCTCCACTGCAGCACCACTCCCCCTCCACTGCAGCACCACTCCCCCTCCACTGCAGCACCACTCCCCCTCCAGTGCTGCCACTGCTGCTGCCACTGCTGCTGCCACTGCTGCTGCCACTGCTGGCCTTCTCTTTCTGCTTGCACTGTTGCTTCCACCGCTGCATGCCTCTCCCCTACTCCCACCGCTGGTGTCACTGCGGGTGCCACCTCCAATAGAGCAGCAGCAGCACCACCTCCTAACGCAGCAGCAGCACCACTCCCCCTTCAGCAGCAGCAACACTCCACCACTTCACAACACCAGCAGCAGCAAATGCGAGGGAGGTAGGAGCGAGGCAGCACAAGGCAGCAGAAGGTAGGTACAGCTTGCACCTTGCTGCTGCCAACTTTCGCGCCTTGTCTGCTCCTCTGCTCTAATCGCCTGCTCATCACCTCTCCTGGAGTGGCCTCCTCTCCCAGCAGCTGCCAGTCGTCCCCTCCGATCGACCATCACTGTCTAGGTAGGCCGTGAACATTAGCCCCGTAAAATCTTATTCTACGTACTACGTCATCAGATTCAATAGTTAACAACTCTTGTAATGTGAAAGCAGTTCCAAAGGCTTGAAATGTCGAGCATTCCATCTCTCTTGGTCTTTGACCATCACAATGGGACTTACCACAAAGAAGATGCTGTGTAACTAAGCCAACGGCCATTATAGCTTAGTTACACAGCAACCTCATGGTGGTAAGTCTCATTTTGGTGGTCAAAGGTTCGAAGAGATGGAATGCTGGGCATTACAAGCTTATGGAGTTGCTTACGCATAAAAAGAGATGTTAACTGTAGAATCTGATGACGCAGCAGGTAGAATCTGAATTTACGAGGTGAAGTGTTGTAGCCGGCTCAATTGCTCCCACTGCTGCTCCTCTGCTCCTCTGCAGTAGCACACAGGAAGGGTGGCCTTCTCCTCTGCTTCTGCCACCGCTGCTACCACTAAGTCCGCACATTAAGTCTTGACGTCGGCACTTGGTGCTTAGCGTCGGCGCTTCAACTCTCCACAAGAGGTCGCCAACAGGTCTGCTCCTCTGCTCTATTCACCTGCTCATCACCTCTCCTGCAGTGGCCTCCTCTCCCAGCAGCTGCCAGTCGTCCCCTCTGCTCCTCTCCCAGCAGCTGCCAGTCGTCCCCTCTGCTCCTCTCCCAGCAGCTGCCAGTCGTCCCCTCTGCTCCCAGCCCATTCTCACTGGCAGTGGCAATGGCCGGGAATCCTCCTTCGCCTCCGCTGCTCCGCTCCCAGCAGGTGCCAGTCGTCCCCTCTGCTCCTCTAGAGTAGCACACGGGAGGGAGGCAGCATAATGTTCTCCCACTGCTGCTCCTCTGCTCCTCTACAGTAGCACACAGGAAGGGTGGCCTTCTCTTGTGCTGACTCTGCTGCTGCCACTGCTGGGACCACTGTTAGCATTCCCTTCTGCTGCCACTGCTGGTACCACTGTTTGCATTCCCTTCTGCTGCCAGTGGGCCTCTCTTCTGCTCCCACTGCTGCTGCCACCGCTGGTCCCACTGCGGCCCTCTCTTCTGCTCGCTGTCCCTTCACATCACAGCACCAGCAGCAGCACGCAGAGAACTCGCAGCTTGTTGGTGACGATTTCACAGCCGTTCCTGTGTGCCTTCTCCGCGCCGTGCCTTCTCTCCTCCATGCCTTCTCTCCTCCATGCCTTCTCTCCTCCATGCCTTCTCTCCTCCATGCGGCCAGCAGCGTTGGGGAGAATTGCATCTGCGCGGTTCTCTGTTCCCCTGCTCCTTTGGCCTTCTCCCATTCTCTCCTCCGTGCCCACTGCTCCATGTCTCTCCAACGCTCCATCTCCTTTGCCTCTCCTTCCTCTCCTCTGCTGCACAGGACTGATGAGCGCATAGCCCCGTTTGCACCCTGTCTACTCTGCTCCTCTAGAGTAGCACACGGGAGGGAGGCAGCATCATTTTCTCCCACTGCTGCTCCTCTGCTCCTCTGCAGTAGCACACGGGAAGGGTGGCCTTCTCTTCTGCTGACTCTGCTGCTGCCACTGCTGGTACCACTGCTTGCATTCCCTTCTGCTGCCACTGCTGCTGAAACCAGTATTGTCACTGCGGGCCTCTCTTCTGCTCCCACTGCTGCTGCCACAGCTGGTCCCACTGCAGGCCTCTCTTCTGCTCGCTGTACCTTCACTTCACAGCACCAGCAGCAGCACGCGGAGGGAGGAAGGAGCGAGGAAGGTAGCAGTTGTCGTCCCGTCACTCCATCAGCAGCAGCAGCAGCAGCAGCACAGGCGAGAGCGGCGGGAACACAAGGCAGAAGCAGGTGGTAACAGCTCGATCTTGCTCGTGTCAATACTGCCGACTTCGCTCCTCCAAGCGGCCAGCAGCAGTGGGGGCCACTGCAATGCTGCTGCGCTTCATCCCCTTCACAGCTCCCCTTCACAGCTCCCCTTCACAGCTCCCCTTCACAGCTCCCCTTCACAGCTCCCCTTCACAGCTCCCCTTCACAGCTCCCCTTCACAGCTCCTCTTCACAGCTCCCCTTCACAGCTCCCCTTTACAGCTCCCCTTCACAGCTCCCCTTCACAGCTCCCCTTTACAGCTCCCCTTCACAGCTCCCCTTCACAGCTGCTCCTTCCCCTTCACAGCAGCTTCATCCCCTTCACAGCTCCTTGGTAGCTAAAGGTAGGTACAGCTCGCTGGCCCGCTCATGGCAGTCAACCCCTTTGCTCTGCTCGCCTGTAGCACCCGTCTCCTCTGCTCGCCTCTACCACCCGTCTCCTCTGCTCGCCCCTACCACCCGTCTCCTCTGCTCGCCTCTACCACCCGTCTCCTCTGCTCGCCGCTGTCTCCTCTGCCCACCTGTAGCAGCCATCTCCCCTGCTCGCCAGTAGCACCCATCTGCATCTCCACTGCTGATCCGTCTCGTCTGCTGCTCCCTCGCCTCTGCGTCCTTCTGTGAAATGGGAGGAGAATGATTCGGGGACGATGAGTTTAAGGCCCCGATTGCAGGCAGTGCCAAGAGAGAACTCAAAGCAGAAGCAAGGGAAAAACTTGGCAACGACATGCATTCGACATCAAGTCAGAGCAGAACCAAGGCAACGACAAACAAAACAACAAAAGCAAGAAAGAGAATCACCGTCGGCAGTGAATAGTTATCCACCACCGTGCTCCTTGGCTCTTCAACTCGTTTGCTCCTCCGCTCCTTTGCTCTTTGCTCTTCAATGCAGCACCACTCCCCCTCCACTGCAGCACCACTCCCCCTCCACTGCAGCATCACTCCCCCTCCACTGCAGCACCACTCCCCCTCCAGTGCAGCACCACTCCCCCTCCAGTGCAGCACCACTCCACCACTTAACTGCACCAGCAGCAGCACATGCAAGGGAGGTAGGAGCGAGGCAGCACAAGGCAGCTAAAGGTAGGTACAGCTTGCACCTTGCTGCAGCAAACCCTGGCCCCTTCCCTGCTCCTCTGCTCTATTCACCTGCTCATCACCTCTCCTGCAGTGGCCTCCTCTCCCAGCAGCTGCCAGTCGTCCCCTCTGCTCCTCTCCCAGCCCATTCTCACTGGCAGTGGCAATGGCCGGGAAACCTCCTTCGCCTCCGCTGCTCCGCTCCCAGCAGGTGCCAGTCGTCCCCTCTGCTCCTCTAGAGTAGCACACGGGAGAGAGGCAGCATCATTTTCTCCCAGTGCTGCTCCTCTGCTCCTCTACAGTAGCACACAGGAAGGGTGGCCTTCTCTTGTGCTGACTCTGCTGCTGCCATTGCTGGTACCATTGTTTGCGTTCCCTTCTGCTACCACAGCTGGTACCACTGCTTGCATTCCCTTCTGCTGCCACTGCTGGTACCACTGCTTGCATTCCCTTCTGCTGCCACTGCTGGTACCACTGCTTGCATTCCCTTCTGCTGCCACTGCTGGTACCACTGCTTGCATTCCCTTCTGCTGCCACTGCTGGTACCACTGCTTGCATTCCCTTCTGCTGCCACTGCTGGTACCACTGCTTGCATTCCCTTCTGCTGTCACAGCTGGTACCACTGCTTGCATTCCCTTCTGCTGTCACTGCGGGCCTGCTGCTGCCACCGCTGGTCCCACTGCGGGCCTCTCTTCTGCTCGCTGTCCCATCACTTCACAGCACCAGCAGCAGCACGCGGGAGGGAGGTAGGAGCAAGGAAGGTAGCAGCACCATCACTTCCCCTCCTCTGATGCGTCTCCTCCTCCTCTGACGCATCTCCTCTACTCCATATCCTGCGGAATGAGAAGAGAAAGTCTATGAGCGCATTGCACCAAATGCACCCTATAGTTGCACACAAGCAAGTGAGAACAAGAGCATAGCGAATAGGGCAACGGCGCCATCAATCGAGAGCAGGAAAGCAGATCCTCACCGGCAGTGGCAGGGGATTCTCCTTCGCTTCCTCCTTTGCTCCTTCGATCATTCGCACACCTCCTACCCTCAGGTGCTCCTCCTCTGATGCATCTCCTCTGCTCCTCCTCCTCTGATGCATCTCCTCTGCTCCTCCTCCTCCTCTTATGCGTCTCCTCTTCTGCATCTCCTGCGAAATAGGAAAAGAAAGTCTGTGAGCTCATTGCGCCAATTGCACCAGTGGTTACACACAGTGCCAACGACTGATTTAGAACAAACATGTAGCGAATAAGGCAACGACAATTGATCAAGAGCAGGAAAGGAGATCCTCACCGGCAGTGGCAGAGGATCCTCCTCTGCTCCTCCTCTGCTCCTTGGCTCTTCAGCTTCTGATGCATCTCCTCTTCTCCTCTCCCCCGCTGCTCCTCTCCTCTGCTGCGCCTCCGCTGTTCCTTTGTTGCTCCGCCCCCTCCGATGCATCTCCTGCGGAATGCAAAGGAGGAAAAAGCCTATGAGCACACAATGATTGCACCCAGTGCCAAGAAGCGATTCGAAATTAAGGCAACGACCAAAGGATGACAAGCGAACAAGGCAACGGCCAAAGGATGAAGAGATCAAAGCAGGAAAGAAGATGCTCACCGGCAGTAGCAATGACGGGGAATCCTCGTTCGCCTCTGCTGCTCCTCGCCGTCCCATCACTTCACAGCACCAGCAGCAGCACGCAGGAGGGAGGTAGGAGCAAGGAAGGTAGCAGCTGCCGTCCCATCACTTCACAGCACCAGCAGCAGCACGCGGGAGGGAGGTAGGAGCGAGGGAGGTAGCAGCTGCCATCCCATCACTTCACAGCACCAGCAGCAGCACACGGGAGGCAGTAACAGCTCCGCTCCATGCCACAGCAGCAGTGCCTGTGTGCCTTCTCCCCTCCATGCCACTGGCAGTGGCAATCGCAAGGAAGAAAACCGTCTTGAGCAACCAACAAGTGCATCCAGAGCCAAAAACTGATACAAATCAACGACCAAAGGCGAAAGACCAGTGCATCCAGAGCCAAGCGAACAAAGCAACGACCATCCATGCAAAGGCGAAAGGAATGTAGAGCAGGAAAGCAGAATGCTCACTGATAGTGGCAATAGCAGGGAATCATTCCTCCTGCCGCATCCGTCTCCTCCGCTGCTCCTCTCCCCCGCTACTCCTCTCCTCCGCTGCTCCTCTCCCCTGCTGTCTTGAAGTCTTGGGGCTGTCTGAAAGGGGAGGGAGGCAACAAACCACGACATTAGTGCATGTGGAAAACAGGAAAGCAGAAATGGACGAGCACGTACCGAGGGGAATGAAGGCGTGTTGAAGTCTTGGGGCTGTCTGAAAGGGGAGGGAGGCAACAAACCACGACATTAGTGCATGTGGAAAACAGGAAAGCAGAAATGGACGAGCACGTACCGAGGGGAATGAAGGCGTGTTGAAGTCTTGGGGCTGTCTGAAAGGGGAGGGAGGCAACAAACCACGACATTAGTGCATGTGGAAAACAGGAAAGCAGAAATGGACGAGCACGTACCGAGGGGAATGAAGGCGTGTTGAAGTCTTGGGGCTGTCTGAAAGGGGAGGGAGGCAACAAACCACGACATTAGTGCATGTGGAAAACAGGAAAGCAGAAATGGACGAGCACGTACCGAGGGGAATGAAGGCGTGTTGAAGTCTTGGGGCTGTCTGAAAGGGGAGGGAGGCAACAAACCACGACATTAGTGCATGTGGAAAACAGGAAAGCAGAAATGGAAGATAGCTTACCGAGGGGGCAGAAGCGCTCTTGATGTCTTGGTGACGGCTAACACACAAAACACAACATTACGAGTTAGACAAAACAAGAAAGAAAAAGCAGACTGCAGCTTACAGCGGGTCCTAGCTGCTGCATCCCCGTGTTGCTCTGCCCGCGGTGTTGCCTCCCGTCCTTGCTGTACCTAGAAGAGGGTGGACACAAAAGTTATCCTTTGCCCCCCAGCGGGGCAAAGTAGGCACCTCAGTTGAAGTTGCTCCTTCCAGCTGCTTCCCCACCAGCTGTTGCTTCGCCCTAAGTGTTGCCCCGGTTCTTGCTGCACCTAGGAGAGGGAAAACACAAAAATTATCCTTCTCCTTGAAGGCGCCGCTCCACCTCTCGTTGCTCCTCTTGTGTTGATCCTTTGCCCCCCAGGGGGTCAAAGCGCCTCACTTGAAGGCGCCGCTCCACCTCTCGCAGCTCCTCGTGTGTTGATCCTTTGCCCCCCAGGGGGTCAAAGCGCCTCACTTGAAGGCGCCGCTCCACCTCCCGCTGCTCCTCGTGTGTTGATCCTTTGCCCCCCAGGGGGTCAAAGCGCCTCACTTGAAGGCGCCGCTCCACCTCCCGCTGCTCCTCTTGTGTTGATCCTTTGCCCCCCAGGGGGTCAAAGCGCCTCACTTGAAGGCGCCGCTCCACCTCTTGCTGCTCCTCGTGTGTTGATCCTTTGCCCCCCAGGGGGTCAAAGCGCCTCACTTGAAGGCGCCGCTCCACCTCCCGCTGCTCCTCTTGTGTTGATCCTTTGCCCCCCAGGGGGTCAAAGCACCTCACTTGAAGGCGCCGCTCCACCTCTCGTTGCTCCTCGTGTGTTGATCCTTTGCCCCCCAGGGGGTCAAAGCGCCTCACTTGAAGTCGCCGCTCCACCTCTTGCTGCTCCTCTTGTGTTGATCCTTTGCCCCCCAGGGGGTCAAAGCGCCTCACTTGAAGGCGCCGCTCCACCTCTTGCTGCTCCTCGTGTGTTGATCCTTTGCCCCCCAGGGGGTCAAAGCGCCTCACTTGAAGGCGCCGCTCCACCTCCCGCTGCTCCTCTTGTGTTGATCCTTTGCCCCCCAGGGGGTCAAAGCACCTCACTTGAAGGCGCCGCTCCACCTCTCGCTGCTCCTCGTGTGTTGATCCTTTGCCCCCCAGGGGGTCAAAGCGCCTCACTTGAAGGCGCCGCTCCACCTCCCGCTGCTCCTCGTGTGTTGATCCTTTGCCCCCCAGGGGGTCAAAGCGCCTCACTTGAAGGCGTCGCTCCACCTCTCGCTGCTCCTCTTGTGTTGATCCTTTGCCCCCCAGGGGGTCAAAGCGCCTCACTTGAAGGCGCCGCTCCACCTCTCGCTGCTCCACTTGTGTTGGATCCTTTGCCCCCCAGGGGGTCAAAGCTCCTCACTTGAAGGCGCCGCTCCACCTCCCGCTGCTCCTCTTGTGTTGATCCTTTGCCCTCCTGGGGGTCAAAGCGCCTCACTTGAAGGCGCCGCTCCACCTCTCGCTGCTCCTCGTGTGTTGATCCTTTGCCCGCCAGGGGGTCAACGCGCCTCACTTGAAGTGCCCACCAGGAGAAAGTAAGAACAACAACCTCAGCCACAACAAGTGTGAGTTTTGAGGCGTTTTGCTCTCAAAACCCGCGTTTTGCTAACTGCAGCAAATCTGCAGTCAGGAACGAGGGGGCGTGAATTTTGAGACGCCTCTCAAAACTGACCATTTGAAGAGTTTTGAGCATCTGCTCCCACTGCTAGCCTTCGCTGCTAGCATCTGCTCACAATGCTGGTCCTCTCTTCTCGTCTGCTCCCATTGCTGGTCCTCTCTTCTCGTCTGCTCCCACTGCTAGCCATCCCTGCTAGCATCTTCGACCACTGCTGGTCCTCTCTTCTCGTCTGCTCCCACTGCTGGTCCTCTCTTCTCGTCTGCTTCCACTGCTGGTCTTCTCTTCTCGTCTGCTCCCACTGCTGGTCCTCTCTTCTCGTCTGCTTCCACTGCTGGTCTTCTCTTCTCGTCTGCTCCCACTGCTAGCCTTCCCTGCTAGCATCTGCTCACACTGCTTGTCTTCTCTTCTGCAGCCAGCCACTGCTGCTGCCAGCAGAAGTCTCATTGCGGACCCACCAGCCTGATCCTTCTAGCCATTAAGCAAGTAAGCATTGCCTCCGGATTCTTCGCCCCCACTCCTCCTTCCAGTACCGGTGTAAACAGCAGTTCTTTGCTCCAGAGGTTGAAGCACTTTTCCGATATAACCTTGTTAGCTGACATGAAGTTTTGTGTCAACTTTGTGATGACCTTCCAGGTCTGCGCAGGCGGCTTCTCCCACCGCTGCTGCCACCGCATGTCTCTCCTTCTCCCACCGCTGCTGCCACCGCTGGTGTCACTGCTGGGCTTCCCTTCTGGTGCCAGCCACTGCTGCTGCCAGCTGTACTGTCATAGCGGGCCTCTCTCCTTCTCCCACCGCTGCTGCCACCGCATGTGTCACTGCTGGTCTTCTCTTCTGCTGCCAGCCACTGCTGCTGTCAGCTGTAGTGTCATTGCGGACCTCTCTCCTTCTCCCACCGCTGCTGCCACCGCATGTGTCACTGCTGGTCTTCTCTTCTGCTGCCAGCCACTGCTGCTGCCAGCTGAACTGTCATAGCGGGCCTCTCCCCTGCTCCCACTGTCGTTGCCACCGCTGGTGTCACTACTCGCATCCCCTTCTGTCGCCACTGCTACTGCCACTGGGTAATGTCATGCGGGCCTCTCTCCTGCTCCCAGAATTGTGGGCCTCTCTCCTGCTCCCACTGCCGCTGCCACCGCTGGTATCTCTGCTGGCCAACGCAGCATCAGAGCTGCTTGTTGTTGTGCCATCACTCCACATCAGCACCAGCAGCAGCACGCAGGCTGCTGGTGTCCATTTCGTGTCCCCTCCGTGCCTTCCCTGCTGCAGCTCAGGGCATTCCAGCCGTCTCCTTCCTCTTGGGATCCCTTCCAGCCGTCTCCTCAGCTCCCCTGCTCCACTGCTGCAGCTCACAAGATTGACTGGCGTTAACTGACTTTGACTGGCGTTGACTGGCTTTGACTGGCATTGATTGGCCTCCCAACACCCAGCAGCAGCGCCAGAAAGTGTAGGGCATTCTTCTCGTGTTGCCACTTCTTCTGCCCCTGCCGCTGCCGCTCAGACTACTGCTTCCGCCACTGCCGCTCTCCTCCTGCTGCCACTGCTGCCGCTGTCAATGCTGCTCCTGTTGCTGCTGCTCCTCCCACCCCAGACTAACGCCCTGCACAGTGCCAGAGAGTCGCAATCGCACAAGGAAGATCAGTCAGTGAGTCGACAGAGCAGATTGACAGAGTGAAGAATATCGAATGCAAGGAGGAAAAAGGACAGCGGAAAAGCGATGAAGAACACGAAAGCAATTGAAACTACTAAGGCAGAAGAAAACTCGACTGAGGAGAGAGAAGGGAGAGGTGGGAACACGGGGGTGTTCTGCCATGGCGCCAATTACTTACTAGCTTATCCAGTCGCTGCTGCTCCAGCTGCCCACAACGCAGCAGGTGCTATCCAGTCGCTCCTGCCCCATCTTCCTAACTACTAAGGCTTTCACTCCTCCATAGACCAGCAGCAGCGCCAGGAAAGCGTAGAGGAGATGGGAGGTTGCCCCTTGTTCAAGAAGACGCTGCCGCTGCCATTAGCAGCATAGCAACGCTGCCGCTGCCACTGGCGCTCCTGCCTTTGCCATTGCTGCTGCGACTGAAGCTGTTGCATTTGCCGCTGCTGCTGCCACTGCCTTTCTCCTCCTGCTGTCGCTGCTACCGCTGCCCATGTTGCTCCATCTGCCCAGCCGCAACGTTCCCTGCACAGCGAACAGAGAGTTGCAATCCCACAGAGATGGTTAGCTGCAGCGTAGAGGTTACAAGTTGGCAGAGAGATTTGACAGAGAGGGAACAACAACGAATGCAGAGAAAGCAAGTTGCAATCCCACAAAGAAGGCCACAAAGTCGACAGCGAACAAACGTCACGGCTCCTGTTGCTTACTTGTTGTCCAGTCGCTGCAGCTGCAGGTGCTGCTCCTGTCGCTGTTGCTCCATCTTCCCACCCATGTGTTTACGTTCCCTGCACAGCGAACAGAGAGTTGCAATCCCACAGAGATGGTTAGTTGCAGCGTAGAGGTTACAAGTTGGCAGAGAGATTTGACAGAGAGGGAACAACAACGAATGCAGAGAAAGCAAGTTGCAATCCCACAAAGAAGGCCACAAAGTCGACAGCGAACAAACATCACGGCTCCTGTTGCTTACTTGTTGTCCAGTCGCTGCAGCTGCAGGTGCTGCTCCTGTCGCTGTTGCTCCATCTTCCCACCCATGTGTTTACGTTCCCTGCACAGCGACCAGAGAGTTGCAATCCCACAAGTAGAGTTCATGAGTAGAGCATGAATTGACAGAGAGAAGAATAAAGAATGCAAGGAGAAAAAAACGAGAGTGGAAAAACGACAACGAACACGCGAGCCATAAAGACAAAGAAAGGAGCAGTTGAGGTTGAGGTTACTTACTTGTTTCTCCAGTTGAGGTTTCTCCAGTTGCTCCTGCACCAGTTGCCTCCAACGCAGCAGCACTACCCCACCTCGCCATCCGCGGCCTCAGCTGCCCCAGCCACCCCTTGTCACCCCTGCACAAGGCACAGAGCGTTGCAACCCCTACTATAGAGAAGGTCAGCTGGGTAGAGCGTACAGGCACAGCTGCGAAATGATCAAGAGAAACAACATGCTAAGCAAAACAGCCAAGACAACAGGAAATGGCAACCTTCAAAAACGAGGTGATGCGAATCAGGAGGAAGGAACGGGGGTGTTCTGTCAGGGCTCAACTTACTTGCTGCTCCAGTCGTGGCCGCTCCTGTTGCTGCTGCTGCTCCAGTCGCTGCTGCTGCAGTCGCTGCTGCTGATGGACCAACGCCATGACGCCATGGACTGCCATGACGCCATGGACTGCCATGGACTGCTGATGCTCCAGTCGCTGCTGCTCCAGTCGCTGCTGCTGATGGACCATCACCATGACGCCATGGACTGCCATGACGCCATGGACTGCCATGACGCCATGGACTGCCATGACGCCATGGACTGCCATGACGCCATGGACTGCCATGACGCCATGGACTGCCATGACGCCATGGACTGCCATGACGCCATGGACTGCCATGACGCCATGGACTGCCATGACGCCATGGACTGCCATGACGCCATGGACTGCCATGACGCCATGGACTGCCATGACGCCATGGACTGCCATGACGCCATGGACTGCCATGACGCCATGGACTGCCATAGCGCCACGGACTGCCATAGCGCCATGGACGGCCATGGACTGCTGCTGCTCCAGTCGCTGCTGCTGATGGACCAATGCCATGACGCCATGGACTGCCATGACGCCATGGACTGCCATGACGCCATGGACTGCCATGACGCCATGGACTGCCATGACGCCATGGACTGCCATGACGCCATGGACTGCCATGACGCCATGGACTGCCATGACGCCATGGACTGCCATGACGCCATGGACTGCCATGACGCCATGGACTGCCATGACGCCATGGACTGCCATGACGCCATGGACTGCCATGACGCCATGGACTGCCATGACGCCATGGACTGCCATGACGCCATGGACTGCCATGACGCCATGGACTGCCATGACGCCATGGACTGCCATGACGCCATGGACTGCCATGACGCCATGGACTGCCATGACGCCATGGACTGCCATGACGCCATGGACTGCCATAGCGCCATGGACTGCCATGACGCCATGGACTGCCATAGCGCCATGGACTGCCATGACGCCATGGACTGCCATGACGCCATGGACTGCCATGACGCCATGGACTGCCATGACGCCATGGACTGCCATGACGCCATGGACTGCCATAGCGCCATGGACTGCCATAGCGCCATGGACTGCCATAGCGCCATGGACTGCCATGGACTGCTGATGCTCCAGCCGCTGCGGCTCCAGTCGCTGCTGCTGATGGACCAATGCCATGACGCCATGGACCAACGCCATGGCGCCATGGACCAACGCCATGAGACAAGCTCATATCGCCACCACTCCTGCACAGACAGTTTAATGCGCAGCGAGTGAGATACGCCATCGTGAATGAATGTGCAGAAACCGAAATTTGCGGAAACGGAAATGAGCAGTTTGAATGGAAACTAAACACGATCACCGAGAGAATAATAGCAACTGTTATAGAAATTGAATGATACGAGCAAAAAAAACCGTCATGAAACGAGAGTTTCAATAAAACTCACCACAGCTCGTCTCCGTAGTAGTAGCGGGTCGTGAGCAGGGACATGTTGCGGGTCACATGTTGCGTAGGAACGTCGTGAGCAGGGACATTCGCGACTTCGTACGGATGTCGCGAGCTTCGTACGGAGGTCGCGAGCTTCGTACGGATGTCGCGAGCTTCGTACGGATGACGCGAGCTTCGTACGGGCGTCGCGAGCTCGCGTCGCAAGCTGCTCCTCCGTCATCGAACGCTCCCGCACCACCGCACCCATCGGACGCTTCGCGCTGCTTCCGAAGTCACGCGATCACTTTCAAATCCGTCACTTGTTCTCCGAGATCCTTCGTCGCGTTATGTCTTCGTCAGCGTCACGTATTCGTCGGCGTCATGTCTCCGTCAGCGTCGCCCGTCAGATCCTCTCCGCCGCAACGCTCCGCGCTCCTTCGTCAGTGTCGGGTGCATTCGTTAGCTTCGCGAGCAGGCTGCGAGTAATACCGTCGACGGTTTCAGGAGCTTTTCGTCGCGAAGCGGTTTCAGGAATCTCGAAGCGAAGCGAAGCGGTTTCAGGAATCTCGAAGCGAAGCGAAGCGGTTTCAGGAATCTCGAAGCGAAGCGAAGCGGTTTCAGGAATCTCGAAGCGAAGCGAAGCGGTTTCAGGAATCTCGAAGCGAAGCGAAGCGGTTTCAGGAATCTCGAAGCGAAGCGAAGAGGTATCAGGAATCTCGAAGCGAAGCGAAGCGGTCTCCTCGGCAGTGACAACTTAATCGTGATGCCGAGAGAACAAGCTGTCAAGCTGTAAAGTCGCACAAGCCGTCATGGCAAGGATTCGTGACGTTCAGGAACGTTTGTCGCATCATGCCGCGTCTAGTCGCATCATCGTGTGCGCAACTATCTGACGCCGCTTCACGTTCATAAGCTTGTCGCGGCTTCACAAAGTTCAGAGCTTTCGTCTCGCGAGCGTGAGAATATCAGAAGAACTTGGATCTCGCGACTCGAGATATCGCGAGGAAGGCTCGAATAATCTGTTGTAATACGGAGACGAGAATCTCTTTAGAACTTGGATCTGGCGTAACGAACAAACTGAATCACGCTTGACGCGACAAAAATAGGAATTCACCATTCTGCACCTGACGGTCATCCAGTTGCAACTCATTGTGAGACTAAGCTTTCTTACTAGACTCCGAAACTTCATACTACTATCATAATGGTTAACCTAAGGAGTTACGCGCTTCGGTAAGAGTCCACGCCACGAAAATGACCTCCACGGTACAGCTAACCGAGTAAGCCATGGATTCCCGTCAATCGAGTTACCTAATCACGGAACATGTCTCTGAGACACAGCATGGCGAAAGCCTGGGAGGGATTCAGTGGAGGTGGACCGAGCAACAAGGTTTGGGACAGGGAGGTCCGGTACGGTGAGGAGCGTTTCAGCAAGGTGAAAAAGGTGAGATCAGGTGGAGCTAGGTGAGATTCGATGAGGCTGTGGGTGGTGAGAGAAAGGGGGAAGGGAACCAGCTGAGCGGCAAGGAGCGGGAAGTCGAGTCGCCCCGTGAAGTGCCCTCCCGTCCGCCCAAGCCGAAGGGGGGGTGGGGGGGGGGGGGGGGGGGGGGGGGGTTCCCCTCATTTCGGTAAGCCCGATGCGCAAGGCGCTGCAAAGTTCGCTGACTGAGTTGCGCGGGTAAATCCGCTGACGGTCTGTGCCGAAGGCGAGCAATTGAGGGCGTGTCCCAAAAGTTTGTAAGCAGTTTCGGGACCCGGTTTTACGTAAAACAGCACGTACACCTGCGCGGTTCACACACGTTCCAGGTACGTACACATCACTGCGAACAGTGTCCAAATTCCAAAAAGCTGACAGAGCCTCGAGGTTCTACAGTGCCGTGACTTGTGCAGCCAAATCTCGGCCTGTTACCAGGTCCTCCTTGCCGCGAAAAAACCCCCCTCAAACAGATTCTCTGCCCTCTAGCCTTTCAACCAAATTGACTGTCGCAAAGGAATTTGCGACAGCAGGGCGAGTTCGCCCAAGGGAGATGCTTTGAACCTGGATCTCCTCGCTTCCTGTTCTCTCTGTTTCAGGTCTTCTTCTCTCGATATCTGTACAGTCCGCAGTCCAAGTTGAGCATCGCGTCAGTTATTTTTGTGCAGCCTAGTTCCGTGTCCAGACGAAAGATCTGGCGAGTGGCGAAAGGCAAAATTGTGGTTACTTTTTTCCTTTTGAAATGTAAATGTACTTTCAGGACACGCCCTGAATGTGGTGTGAGTCAGTCGTAGAACATAGGCAGATTTTCGCGGGCAAAACCGCCGTGTGCGAAATTATGCGTGAGAAATATATGTTACATGGGATGTCGGATGATCTGACGGCCGTCATCGGCATGATGTGGATGGTTAGCATGGTTTGTTACCACTAGAGCTTCGAGTTCTTGTGTGGATGACATGGCCCGAGCCGCGACGTATGTGTCAGACCAATCAGTTCAAATTTGAGCTGGTTGTTATGCCAAGCCAATCATTTGGGAGGGATATCCCCGCTTTGGATTTTTGGGTTGCGTAGCAACCTTACACATTGGGCCAACATCATAGACATGCAAATTAGTGTGGTAACCCTATCCAATGGTATGCAAAACCGTCTTACCTCTGTTTGCAAGTTATTGACATGCTGCCCTGAAAGCACGTTCGTTTTTAATTCAAATTTGATCTTTACCGCGCTTGCCTTCGCGCTAAGACGTGATTTCTTCGGGCCAAGAAAAAAATAAAACCCGATCGGAAAGGGATGCGTCAGGGAGGCATCAACCCTAAAAACAATGTCCTTTCCCGTGTTTAGGGTTGATCCCTCCCAGAAATGCGTCCAGGTCCCTAGGGGTTTTATTGTTTTTCTGCCCTGCCCCTACATTTCCCGGTAGCAATATATTGGTCCAAATTAATGTTATCGAAATGGACCCCGTAGCCTTTCATTCCAGTGGATTTTTCGTCACATTTAGCGGAAAAT
The DNA here is from genome assembly GCA_947470075.1 of Closterium sp. Yama58-4. NCBI lineage: Eukaryota > Viridiplantae > Streptophyta > Zygnematophyceae > Desmidiales > Closteriaceae > Closterium > Closterium sp. Yama58-4. Next base: position 113,475 of record CANIUD010000415.1, on the reverse strand, counting down.
AGTAGCCGGCAGGAATATTTGTTAGACGCCAAACAAGACGCGGTAAGAACCACGACGATACGAAATCGAAAACGCAACTGATTCAATCCCATATTTTCTTCCTTTTCTGTGCTGCGTCAGCTGTTACACAGTGTTTTGAGTGGCGCTACCAGACAATTTTGCGCAGCAGAACTGGGGTATCGACGGTTTTGCATACCATCGAATAGGGTTACCAGACTAATTTGCATGTCTATGATGTTGGCCCTTATACATTTGGTTTCACTTTTTGGGGAGCTGACCGTGAACAGTGTTTTTTCCCTTTTTTGGAGAAAAAATCACTGTTCACAGATTTATTTAGTTCCCTAAAATGTGAAACCAAACGTGTCCAATCATCCATAATCGTCGATAAGTACGGCGAATGGAGTAATTGGACAATGGCCAAATGTGACCACTCACGAAGACAAAGGACCCTAATACCCTGAAACGTATACTAACAACACACACAAACTTGCACAAAACCAACATACGGTACCATAATAACAATCGTACTGCTTCAAGGTGAATGTTAAAATGCACCTATGATGCAACAGAGATTGATCTGGTACGGAAGGGGCGAGCAAAGCTACCCCACCGACAATCACAACCGCAGTTGCATACAAAGAGCAATTTAACACCACAACATGAAACAAACACTAATGTGCACATTTGAACAATGACAACAATATGAACAGTATGAACAATAAACAGTATTAATGCCTCAAAGTGCATGCTAAATGAATCGGTGTTGTAGCAAAGATTGATCCGGTACGGAAGAGGCGAGCAAAGCTGCCCCACCGACGATAACAACCTCAGCTGCAAGCACGAGTCACTTAACACCACACCTCGAAACAGACAGTACGGCAACTGACACAAAAAAACGCATACAGATAGAACGCACAAGATTACACATGCACACTTATCAAACACACAAACAGACACATCACATCACACACACAAAAGGAAACAGATAATGAACACGCAAACATGGCAAGTGGCAGTTAAGTTCAGCTATGTGCCACTAATTGCTAAACATGCCCCTCCTCCCTACCTCATCCCTCCCTCCTCTATCATCTCCCTTTTCCCCTCCTTGCAAATTACCCTACTTATGTCAGAATCACTAGGCAAGAATGGATGAACTAGCAGAAGATTGGGTACAAATATGAAACCCTAGTTGGGGTTGTACCCCATATTGGCTACCCCACTACAGCCTACCAACATATAACACATTACAATTTAACACACCCCCATAGGCAAAGTGGGGGAGAACAAAGGGTCACAAGACCAGTCCAGCAAAGCAACGCAAGCCCAGGGTGGATCACAACGTCACCACACTCCGAGCACAAGCAAAGGCCACAAGGCCAGTTCACATGCAGTGCTAGATATAGTACAAGACAAGCAACATAGTGATCAAAACCTAGCAAGCAAGCAACAAGATATATATAAAGTACAGTACAAAGAATGTCAAGCAGTGAGCAAGTGAGGAAACGTGGACACAAGGCCTAAAGAAGTACAGTGCCGCTGATGATCACTAGGCGGGAGCGCCTTGGTGAAGATATCAGCAGTGTTGGCCTTCGAGTCCACGTACACAAGCCGAAGCTGACCGCGCTGCTGAAGCTCTCGAGCAAGAAAGTAGCGAAGAGCAATGTGCTTCGTCCTGTGCTCCAGTCTGTGCTCCTGACACAAGGCAAGAGCCGCCTTGTTGTCACCGTACAGAACTGGAGGAGAACTAGGCCGCTCTCCCAAGTCAGTCAGCAGGTAGGTGAGCCAGCGTAACTCCTGGGCAGCCATGGCTGTGGCGTAGATCTCAGCCTCACAACTAGAGCCGAGAACAGAAGAAGAGCGGGTGGACCGCCACGAGACAGAACCAGAGCCAAGGCTGAAGGTGTAACCCTGTGACGACCGCTGCGTAGCCAGGTCGTCCACCCAAGAAGCGTCCGAGTGGCCAGTGAGGACAACTCTGTCGTGTCCTCCAAGCACCAGCCCCATGCCTGATGTACTGCACAAGTAGCGCAGCACCCTCTTAGCAGCCTCCCAGTGCTCTCGCCTGTGTCTCCCAGGCGCAACGTAACGAGCAAGGATGCTAAGAGGGTACGCGAGGTCAGGTCGCGTGCAAGTCATCAGGTACATGAGGCAGCCCACAAGCTCTGGGTACGGGCCACTCGGCTCTACGGACTCGTCCGGAGGTGGAGCTGAGAGCGAGTGGCTGGTAGCCAGAGGTGTGGCCTGTGGTGAGGAGAACTGGAAGCCGAAGCGCTGAAGGACCTGCTGCACCATGTGTGACTGAGTCAGGGTGATGGTGCGGCGAGCTCTGTCCCGGGTGATCTGGAAGTCAAGGTAGCTACGCAGCTCACCCAGGTCAGTGCAGGTGTGTCTCTTCTGCAGCTCCGACTTCACACGAGCGAGTGCCTCAGTGTCAGCAGTAGCAAAGACCAAGTCGTCGACGTACACGAGAATGTAGAACGGCGGCAGCGACGTGTCTGTGCGCAGAAACAGCGACGGGTCAGCAGTAGACGGCGCGAATCCAAGAGCCGCAAGTGTAGTCCTCAGTGTGTCGTGCCACTCGCGTGGCGCCTGGCGGAGACCGTAGACTGGCCGGCGGAGGCTCCACTGGGTACCAGGAGGAAACGACCCAGTAAAGCCATGTGGGCGGCGCAGCCAGATCTCCTCGTGCAGGCTGCCCTGCAGGAACGCTGTGCTGAAGTCAAGAGAGTGAAGCTCGTAGTCACGCTGAGCAGCAACGTGCAGCAGAACCCGAAGAGTGGTCATCTTCGGGGTGGGGGAGAAGGTCTGGAAGAAGTCGACCCCCTGACGCTGACTGAAGCCTCTAGCAACGTAACGAGCCTTGAAGACAGGCGGAGAACCTGGCGGCCGCTTCACCCTGAAAATCCACATGCCATCGACGATGTTCGCCCCAGGAGGGGGAACCTCGTCGACGTAGGTGCCTGTGGACTTCCAGGATGCCATCTCTGCGTCCATGGCTATCTGCCACTGAGAGGAGTAGGGACCCGAGATCGCCTCTGCGTAAGAGCGCGGAGTGGGGATGTCTAGTGCATCCGGGTCTCCCTCAGGGGCAAGCAACCAGGCCACGAGATGAGGTACAGCAGCCGCGAGAGAGTCAAAGTCCTCCTGCCTGTCCTCAAGGACGTCCGTGCCAAGAGCACACTCACCCCCGACGGACGGAGGACAGACAGACGCAGACTCAGACCCAGCAACAAGGCGAGCAGCGTAGTCTAGACGACAGGCAGCAGCAAAGTCAACCAACTCAGCGACCAGAGCAGACGCAGCCGAGGACTCAAAGGTAGGGTCAGTGACAACAGTAGCTAGGAGACGCGTGACAGTAGGGTGCTCAGCACGATACCGGTCAGACTCAGGGTCCGGAACAGCAGGCAAAGAGGACGCAGGAGGAGACGGCAGAGGGACACGCTGAGGAGCAGTAGAGGGACGCAGAGTCATATAGTGAGTGCCTGGGACAGGAGGAGGACGCTCACGACGGACACGACGACCAGTGCGAGCAGTACGGACAGGCGACGCAGGACGAGACTCAGGCTCACGACGCTCTGTAAGACCTCCTGTGGGACCAGTGTAAGGAGAGGGAGCAGGGAGAGGCGAGGCAGGCGGTAACTGTGACTGCGGCTGGACAGTCGGAGGACACTCTACGGAGGGAGAAGGACAAGGAGGAGGAGCCTGCCCAAGAACCTGCTGAAGGAGCGGTACGAAGTACGGCCGCGGCCGCGCAGCGTCTCCAGAAGCAGAAGAGACTCCAGCGTCCGGGTCCCCAGCACCAGCAGCAGCGCCACCGCTCGGGTCCTCAGCTCCAGCAGCAGCTCCACCAGGTGGGTCCGCAGCACCAGCAGCAGCACCACCCCCAGGGTCGGCAGCTACAACTCCGCTAGCGCCGCCAGCTCCAGAGTCCCCAGCTCCAGCAGCTCCAGTCGTAGTGCGCCCAGAACAACCAGTCCCGGCAGCTCCAGTACCCCCAGCTCCAGCCGAGCCACTAGGACGGCGAAAGCGCCGGACGTACCAGTCACGAAGCTGCTGTGGTGTGAGAGACTGCTCAGCACCCCGAACCGGAGCACCCCCAGACGCAGCAACCCGAGGCTCCGTAGGCTCAGTAGCAGTACCCCCAGGCTCAGTACCCGCAGGCGCAGCACCCCCAGACTCAGCACCCCCAGACTCCGCACACACAGGCTCAGCACCCCCAGACACAGCACCCCCAGGCTCAGCACCCCCAGGCGCCGAACTCTCAGGCACAGTACCCTCAGCTCCAGCACCCGTAGTCCCAGCACCCCCAGGCCCAGCACCCGCAGGCTCAGCACTCCCAGCAGCACCACCTGCAGCAGCACCTGAGTCACCTGTGACCTCGACAGGCTCAGCGACGGGAGGAGGGTCTACCTGAGAGACACCTGAAGGAGCAGGACCCTGAGGGGGAAGGGGGTCTACCGGAGGGGGACCAGGAGCAAGGAAAAGCGGCGGGGGAGGGAGGGGGGCAGTACGGTAGGGGAAGAGACGGTAAAAAGGGACCGACTCGTCAAAGGTGACATCCTGAGAGGCGAAGACCCGGCGCGAGGTGGGGTGGTAAAACTGCCAGCCAGGCGCGTCAGGGACAAAGCCAAGGAAGACACAGGGAAGCGTGCGGGAGGAGAGCTTGTCCGCGGACGTATCGCGGACAAGGGCACGAGCACCCCACACCCGGAAGCGCGACGCATCGCCAACCTCCCCCGTCCAACGCAGTGTGGGCGAGGTCTCCGGCAAGGAGACACGGGGCCAGAGGTTGAGCTGATGCGCGGCGTACCGGACAGCAAACGGCCACAGAAAATGGGGAGCCGCCGCGTGGACCAAGGAGGTACGAGCGACCTCCATGACCAGGCCAATGCGGCGCTCAGCAACCCCATTCTGCTGTGGGGAGTCCGGAAGCGTGAAGGTCTGCTCGATGCCCTCCGCCTGACAGAAGGTCCTCAAGAGGTCGGAGGAAAACTCACCACCTCTGTCAGAGTGCAGACGCAGGACAGGAAGATCCGTCCGGAAACGGCGGCGGAGCTGGAGACGAACTGTGCGGATCCAAGGGATCAGAACAGCAGGGACCTCACCCTTGGTGCGCAAGGGGAAGACCGTGGTGTAACGCGAGTAGTCGTCGACAACCAGCAAAAAGTACCGCTCACCGCCCTGACCACGAACGCGGGCTGGGCCCCACACGTCCAGGTGGAGGGTCTGCAGAGGAGCCTCTGTCAGGGGGAACGAGGAGGAGTGAGGAGCGGCGCGCTGCCGCCCCTCGACGCAAGGAAGGCAAGGCGGCGCAGGCGAGGCAGGGAGGGGAGGGAGGGACCTGGGAAGACCAGACACAAGGTGGCGACGGTGCATGCCACGGAGGCGTGGCAAGGAGGGGTGACCCAGGCGGTGGTGCCAGAGAAGAGTCTGGTGCGACAGGGAACGACACTCACAGGCGTGGGCTACCAGACCTGACGCGGACACCTGACCGACAGCAGCGACCTGAGGAGACGTAGTGGTCAGTGTGTAGAGACTCGACCCCGGCCGACGAGTAAACGTAGCCAGGTGACGGCCGGTCCTGGAGCACGTGCAGATCGCCACACGCTGTCCTCCAGGGGTAAAGGTGTCAACCCACTGATCCTGGATGACAGCGTTGCTCACCAGGTTCGTCGAGAACGAGGGGAGGTGGAAACCCGTCAACGAGCCAGACGGAACCGCCGGACAAGGGAGCACAGTGGTGGACCGGGCAAGGACCGGGCCCCCAGAGGGGTCAGCCAAGGAGACTGGGACCGGTGCAGGAAGCGGTGTGAGCTCAGTACTGTCTCGAAAGAAGCAGCGGGAAGCACCTGAGTCAAGGGTGAAGGTGTGACAGGGCTCAGCCGGTGCGGTACCTGAGAGAGCAGTCTCTGTGGGTGCTGTACCTGAGAGAGCAGACTCGCAAGCAGCAGGGACAGTGCTGGAGGGAGCAGGTACAGGGGGCACCATACCAGAGAGAGCAGACTCACTAGTACCTAGGGCAGCGGGCCCTATACCTGGGTCAGGCGGCACACACAAGTAACAGTCTCCCTCGGCACTAACAGTCAATGCATACATGGCAGCAATAATAGCATCATAGTCAAGAGCAAAGATATCAACCCCAGCCCTCATCAGCTCAGCCCAGCGAGGGCGCTCAACATCCTCGCCCATCTCCTCACGCCAAGCGTCGTCAAGGCGGAAGAAGCAGCGGTACTGAGTGTGGAACTTTCCACACGTCTGCCCCTTGCGATCACCTGTGCGAATGACATAGGAACAGCGGCCACTGCCCCCCGACGTCCCACGCTGAGCAAGCCACTCACGAAGCTGCTGGGTCGACTGGGGACGCTGCTGCTGCTGGGAGCTCTGGCCCGAGCCTGTGCCTCCACTCCGACCTCCACCGCCGCCACTACCTCCGCTCCGACCGCCACCACCGCCACCGCCACCGCCACTACCGCCACCGCCGCCACTGCCGCCGCTGCCACCACCGCCACTGCTCCCGCCGCCGCCCCCGCCTCCGCCGCCGGCCCCACTCCCACCGGCACTCCCGCCACCGCTCCCTCCAGCACCGCCTCCCCCCCCACCTCCCCCACCCCCTCCCCCCCCAGCGCCACCCCCGCCACCCTTGCCCCCCTTGCCCTTGCCGGTGCGGCGCCTCCCACCAGGAGCAGAAGCAGCGCCAGCAGTCTCAGCACCAAGGAAGTCAACAGCAGCAGCAGTAGCATAGGAGGGAGCGAGGGGAGAGGGAGAGCATCCCTCAAAGATGGGGGTGCGAGGAGCGCCGCGAGCAGCACCTACAGCTACAATGCTCTTCTCGGCTGCTAGCAGCTTCTCCTCTAGGAGGGCGACAGTGAGCTCAGTGGGACAGCGAGCAAGGAAATAGTCGCGCACTGAGCTGAGGGTGTCAGGGAGACGGGTGACTATGAAGTGGAGTGCCCAGTACAGGGGAGGGGGGTTCTTAGCGCAGAACTCGGTGGGAAGGGCGGCACGCAGGCGAGCATCACTAGTGCGAAGGTGGGTGATAAGATCGGCGACTGTAGCAAAGGTGGACAGGTCAGGGAACAGGTAAGGCAGCATGAGACGGCTAAGCTCGGCTGTGGCAGGTGAGGAGTAGCGAGCAACGACAGCGTCGTATAGGGCTTTAGCGGTTTTGCAGTCGCCAAAGTGCTCTAGCTCAGGGAACGGCAGGTGACTGCGAATAGCCAGGCGAGCTGCAGCGTCACGAGTCTGCCACTGTGAACGTACACTAAGCTCGGCTGTGGCAGCAGGAGCAGCGGCAGCACCAGACGCGTAGTCATAGAGGGAGATGTGGTCCGTGCTATTGCTCATAAGATACAACTGCAGGTCGTCGAGCCAGGAAGTGAACTGCACGGGACGGCCCTCAGCATCGAAGGAAAGAACGCGAATAGAGGCCATAGCTCAGGCACGAGGGCACAGCAGAGCAGCGGCAGCAGCAGAGGGGACGCGCTAGAGCGAAGCTAGCAGCCACAGCAGGAGCAAGCGGCGGTGCACAGGCAGGGAGCAGCAGGCGAGGCGGGCAGCGCTGCAGGCGGGAAGTGCGGCGGGCGGGCTGCGAAGCGGGCAGCGGGGCGGGCGGGCGACGCGGCGAGCGGGCAGCGCGGCGGGCGGCTGCGAAGCGGGCAGCGGGCGGGCGGGCGACGCTGCAAGCGGGCAGCGGGCGGGCGGGCGACGCTGCAAGCGGGCAGCGAGGCGGGCGGGCGACGCTGCAAGCGGGCAGCGGGCGGGCGGGCGACGCTGCGAGCGGGCAGCGAGCGAGCGGGCGACGCTGCGAAGCGGGCAGCGGGCGGGCGGGCGACGCTGCGAGCGGGCAGCAAGCGGGCGGGCGACGCTGCGAAGCAGGTAGCGGGCGGGCGGGCGGCGCTGCGAGCGGGCAGCGAAGCGGGCGGGCCGCGAAGCGGGCAGCGAGCGGGCGGGCGGGCTGCGAAGCGGGCAGCGGGGCGAGCGGGCTGCGAAGCGGGCAGCGGGCGACGCTGCGAGCAGGCAGCGCGGCGGGCGAGGGGCGAGCGGGCAGCGTGGCGGACGGGCGACGCTGCGAGCGGGCGGCTCGGCGGGCGGGCGACGCTGCGAGGGGCGCGCGAGGGCGCTAACGAGAGGCGCGCGAGGGCGCTAACGAGGGGCGCGCGAGGGCGCTAACGAGGGCGCACGAGGGCGCTACGAGGCTAGGGCACGGGGTAGCGTGGTAACCGCATGCGAGCGGTGGTGGGCCCTTAAAAAAAACGGTCGGTAGGTCCTAGGGACCTCCTGCTCTGAATACCATGTCAGAATCACTAGGCAAGAATGGATGAACTAGCAGAAGATTGGGTACAAATATGAAACCCTAGTTGGGGTTGTACCCCATATTGGCTACCCCACTACAGCCTACCAACATATAACACATTACAATTTAACAACTTATCCTCCTCCCTTTCTTTCAGCAAGCAAGAATGCTTCTCATACGCCCTGCACAAGAAAGCAAAACAGGAAACAAAATTCACACACCGTGCACAAGAAAGAAAGGAGAAAAAAAAAAAAAAAAAACAGCAAATGCAACTCAGACACTTTGCAGAAAAGGGCGAAACACAGAATGCAGCTCAGATACTTTGCAGAAGAATGCGAATCAGACAATGCAATTCCACTACGTTGCACAAGAAGCAATAACAGAGAAATCGCATCATACACCCTGCATAAAAGAAAAGGAAAGAAAAAAACAAAAACAAAGAAGACAACTTCCACAGCCTGCACAAGAAGAATAAGCAGCCTAGCGCACCAGGCAACAACGTGTTAGGCGCGAGCTAGGCGCCAGCGTGATACGCGCCAGAGCGATAGGCGCCAGTGCGCTAGGCGTCAGCGCGCTATGCGAACAGCACGGTAGGCGCCAGCTCGCTAGGCGCCAATGCGCTAGGCGCCAGCGCGCTAGGCGCCAGCGCGCTAAGCGCAAGCGCCAAAAGGCGCCAGCGCGCTAGGCGCCAGCGCGCTAAGCGCTAGCGCCAAAAGGCGCAAGCGCGCTAAGCGCCAGCGCCAAAGGGCGCCAGCGTCAAAAGGCGCCAGCGCCAGCGCCAAAAGGAGGCAGCGCCAGCGCCCAAAGGCGCCGCCGCGAACGGCGCCAGCGCCCAACGGCGCCCGCGCCTTACACACCAATGACGCATAAGGCGCGAGCGCTGTAAGGCCAACGCCCTTGGCGCTAACGCCCAAGGGCCAGCAGCCTAAGAGCCATCAGTCTAGGTTTGAGCGTTAAGACGTGAGCGCCCTACGGCGAGTGCTCTATGCTATATTGCGTAATGCACGAGGGCAAGCGCTGTAGGCGCGCACGGCTTAGCCACTAACAAGGTAGTTTAGAATATGTACGTGAGAAGGTGGTTGGATACCTTGAATGGCTTCAAGAAAGTTAGAAAGGGTGTGAGAGAAAACCCCAAGAGCATTTGAGTAGAGTTCAGAAGAGCAGTTGGTTGGGGGGAGAACGAAACCCTAGCCAACTGGGTGGGACTGTTCACCCATAACCAAGTCAGCAAAATATTTTCGTTTGTGTATCACGTAAGTTCCAAGCTGTTGCTAGTGGTTTGATTGTTGATAATTGAATAATTGAAATATGTATCATTCTTATCTTGTTATCAATATGGTCATCTTGAGTGTGCCATTTGTTACGAATAATAATATTTGTATTACTGTGCACTCCTCGCCGCAGCTAGAGAAGCACGCAGTAACGGGAATGAACGCGAACCGTAAGACAGTAGGAATCAAACCGAAGAGTCAGACGGTTGCAGCGCATCTGGACCGTCGTGTCAAACATTATATGTTTATATTGTGTAGGCTGTAGTGGGTTACACCTTAGGGGGTACACAAAGTTAGGGTTTCCTACTTGTACCAAACTTCCTGCTAGTTCATTCATTCCTGCTCAGTTATTCTGACATGGTTTCAGAGCAGGTCCTTCACTAGGACCTAATTTTTCCGGGCCCACCACTACTGACTGTCTACTAGCGCCCTCGTGCGCCCTACTGTCGGAACGCGCCCTAGCGCCTCCCCCCAGCGCCCTCGCGCGCTTCTCTCCTTTTTTCTTACTCGGCCCCGCTGGCCCCGTCGACTGCGCACGCGCCCCGCCTAGAGGCCCCGCCGGCCCCGTCGACCCCGCTCGCGACCCGCCTAGTGGCCCCGCCGGCCCCGTCGACCCAGCGCGCGCCCCGCCTAGAGGCCCCGCCGGCCCCGTCGACCGCGCGCGCCCCGCTTAGTGGCCCCGCCGGCCCCGTCGACCCAGCGCGCGCCCCGCCTAGAGGCCCCGCCGGCCCCGTCGACCGCGCGCGCGCCCTGCTTAGTGGCCCCGCCGGCCCCGTCGACCCAGCGCGCGCCCCGCCTAGAGGCCCTGCCGGCCCCGTCGACCCCGCGTGCGCCCCGCCTAGAGGCCCCGCCGGCCCCGTCGTCCCCGCGCGCGCCTTTCCGAGAGGCCCCGCCGGCCCCGTCGACCCCGCACGCGCCCCGCCTAGAGGCCCCGCGGCCCCGTCGTCCCCGCTTGCGACCCGCCCCTTAGAGGCCCCGCTGGCCCCGTCGACCCCGCGCGCGCCCCGCCTAGAGGCCCCGCCGGCCCCGTCGACCCCGCGCGCGCCCCGCCTAGAGGCCCCGCCGGCCCCGCTGTCCCCGCGCGCGCCCCGCATAGAGGCCCCGCCGGCCCCGTCGACCCCGCGCACCGCCCCTTAGCGGCCCTGTCGATCCTACCTACCGCTACTACTGCTACTGCTGCTACTGCTGCGGGTGCACCTACTGCTACTGCTGCTGCTACTATGGCTAGTCCTCCTGTGCTCGCTTTCGATGCTGAGGGCCGCCCAGTGAAATTTGACACCTGGCTCGATGACCTGCACCTCTTCCTACAGCTCACTGCCAAGGAGGACGTCTCACTGTACGATCATGCCCTCGGCCATACTACTGCCCCTCCTACTTATGTTGACAGCACTGCCCGCTCGCAGTGGCAGACTCGTGACGCCCACGCTCGCTTCGCTATTCGCAACTCCCTGCTGATAGATGAGCGCGAGCACTTCGGCCAGCACAAGACTGCCAAAGAACTGTACACTGCTGTCGTTGCTCGCTACTCCTCACCTGCTTCTGCCGCACTAGGCCGCCTCTCACTCCCCTACCTGTTCCCCGACCTGGCCTCCTTTCACACAGTTGCTGACCTCATCACCCACCTCAAGACTAGTGAGGCCCGCTTCCGCGCTGCTATGCCCGATGAGTTCCTTGCTAGGAACCCCCCCCCGCTCTGGCTCACTCTCTACCACATCGTCACCCGCCTCCCTGACTCTCTGCGCGCAGTCAGGGATCACTTCCTAGCTCGCTGCCCCACTGAGCTCACTACTGCCCTCCTCGAGAAGGAACTACTTGCAGCTGAGGCGAGCATCGTCGCTGTAGGTGCCTCTCGTGGCGACCCCCGCACCCCTTTCTTTGAGGGGTGTTCCCCTTCCCCCCTTCTCCCCTCTGTAGCCTCTGCTTCTGCTGTCGACCTCCTTGGTGCTGAGAAGGTCGGGGCTGCGTTCGCTCCGAGCGGGCGCCGCAGGAACAGAGGGGGCAAGGGTGGAGGTGGCGGCGGGGGAGGCGGGGGTGGAGGTGGTGGGAGTGGAGGTGGGGCTGGAGAGGCTAGTGGCGGCAGTGGGGGTGGTGACGGCAGCGGCGGGGGCGGTGGCAGGGGGGGGGCGGCAGCGGGGGCGGCGGTGGTCGTGGCAGCGGCAGGGGAGGGGGTGGTCGAGGAGGTGGCGGCGGCGGTGGTGGTCGTGGAGGCGCTGGCGGTGGTCTGAGCCAGCAGCACACCCCGTCGCTCCAGGAGGCCCGTGAGTGGTATTCGCAGCGCGGGGGGGCGGGTGGCTTTAGCTGCACGTACGTCATCCGCACTGGTGACCGCACTGGTCAGACGTGTGGGAGGCCGCACCCCACGCAGCGCTGTTTCTCGCGCCTTGACGACGCTTGGCGCACCCAGTTCCCTGATGCCACTGAGCTGCCCCGCTGGGCTGATCTGATGAAGAAGGGAGTTGATATCTGGGCTCTAGACTTTGATGCTATTCTCACTGCCATGTATGCGATGTTTACTAGTGGAGAGGGTGCTCAGTACCTGTGTGTTCCGCCCGACCCGGGCATTCTGACCAGTGAGGCTGCCGCTCTAGGTGCTAGTGAGACTGCCACTGCAGGTACTCGCGTGTCTGCTACCTCAGGTGATGGTGAGGCTGCTGCTCTAGGTGCTCGTGCGTCTGTCCCCCCTGGTACTGAGTCGACTGAGGCACTGCACACCTTCACCCTGGACTCAGGTGCTTCTCGCTGTTTCTTTCGTGACCGCACTGCCCTTGAGCCGCTTGCTCGGCCAGTTGCTGTCTCCCTCGCTGACCCCTCTGGGGGTCCGGTCATTGCGACCTCCTCCACTGTTCTTCCCTGTCCTGCGGTCCCGTCGGGCACACTGTCAGGTCTCCACCTCCCCTCGTTCTCTACGAACTTGGTGGCGGGTTGTGCGCTCCAGGACGCGGGTGTTCACCAGTTCACCCCTGCATACGAGCGCGTGACACACTGCACGTGTGCTCGGACGGGCCGTCACCTGGCTACCTTCACTCGGCAGCCGGGGTCGGACCTGTACACACTGACCACTGAGTCCCCTCAGGTAGCTGCGTCCGCGTCTGCGTCAGGTCAGCTGTCGGCCCCCTGCTCGTGTCGCTCTCTGGCGCACGAGACCGTCCTCTGGCACCACCGACTTGGTCACCCGTCTGTGCAGCGCCTTCGTGCCATGCACAAACGGTACCATGTCCCTGGTCTTCCCAGGGTTCTCCCTCCCCTCCCACCCTCGCCTGCTCCTCCCTGCCTTCCCTGTGTCGAGGGGCGGCAGCGCGCCGCTCCTCACTCCTCCTCCTTCCCCCCGACGACTGCTCCTTTGCAGACGCTCCACATGGACGTGTGGGGCCCAGCCCGCGTCCGTGGTCAGGGTCAGGAGAGGTACTTCCTGATTGTTGTTGATGACTTCTCGCGCTACACCACGGTCTTCCCCTTGCGCGCCAAGGGTGACGTCCCTGATGTCTTGATCCCTTGGATCCGCAGATCTCGTCTCCAGCTCCGTGAGCGTTTCCGCTCCGACTTCCCTGTCCTCCGTCTGCACTCTGACAGAGGTGGGGAGTTTTCCTCTGGCCTCTTGGAGGCCTTCTGTCAGCAGGAGGGCATTGAGCAGTCGTTCACGCTTCCGGCCTCTCCACAGCAGAATGGGGTTGCTGAGCGCCGCATTGGCTTGGTCATGGAGGTCGCTCGTACCTCCCTGGTTCATGCGGCTGCCCCCCACTTTCTGTGGCCGTTTGCAGTCCGATACGCTGCGCATCAGCTCAACCTCTGGCCCCGTGTCTCCTTACCGGAGACTTCTCCGACACTGCGTTGGACGGGAGAGGCTGGCGATGCGTCGCGTTTTCGGGTCTGGGGATCCCGAGCTTTTGTTCGCGACACGTCCGCGGACAAGCTCTCCCGTCGAGCTGTCCCCTGTGTTTTCCTTGGCTTTGTCCCGGACGCGCCTGGTTGGCAGTTCTACCACGCCACCTCGCGTCGTGTCCTGGCCTCTCAGGACGTCACTTTTGACGAGTCCGTCCCCTACTACCGCCTCTTCCCCTACCGCACTGCCCCGCTCCCCCCCCCCGCCTCTCTTCCTCGCTCCAGGTGCTGAGGTACCAGACCCCCTTCCCCCTCAGGGTGCCGCTCCCTCAGGTGTGTCCCAGGTAGACCCGGTTGAGCCTGTCGAGGTAGCTGTAGTTCGAGTTTTGCTGCGCATCAGCTCAACCTCTGGCCCCGTGTCTCCTTGCCGGAGACTTCCCCGACACTGCGTTGGACGGGGAAGGTTGGTGATGCGTCGCGTTTTCGGGTCTGGGGATCCCGAGCTTTTGTTCGCGACACGTCCGCGGACAAGCTCTCCCGTCGCGCTGTTCCCTGTGTCTTCCTTGGCTTTGTCCCGGACGCGCCTGGTTGGCAGTTTTACCACGTCACCTCGCGCCGGGTTCTGCCTTCTCAGGACGTCACTTTTGACGAGTCCGTCCCCTACTACCGCCTCTTCCCCTACCGCACTGCCCCGCTCCCTCCCCCGCCTCTCTTCCTCGCGCCAGGTGCTGCTGTGGTAGACCCCCTCCCCCCTCAGGGTGCCGCTCCCTCAGGTGTGTCCCAGGTAGACCCGGTTGAGCCTGTCGAGGTAGCTGTCGAGTCTGCTAGGGGTGCTGAGCCTGAGCGCGTGGAGCCTGGGGGTGCTGAGCCTAGGGGTGCGGAGCCTGGGGGTGCTGAGCCTGGGGGTACTGAGCCTGGGGGTGCGGAGCCTGGGGGTGCTGAGCCTGGAGGTGCGGAGCCTGGGGGTGCTGAGCCTGGAGGTGCTGAGTCTGGGGGTGCTGAGTCTAGCGGTACTGAGCCTGGGAGTGCTACACCTGGAGGAGCCCTCTCCTCACAGCAGCTGCAGGAGAGGTACCTCCAGTACTGCAGCCTCAGGAGAGGTGCTGCTGGAGCTGGTACCAGTGCTTCCCCTCCTACCCGGGAGCTCCCCTCCCTTCAGCAGATCCGGGAGTGGCACACGCGACGCTGCAGTCTTCGGAGTGGCGCTCCTGGTGTTGCGGACCCTGGTACTGCAGGTGCTGCTGGTGCTGAGGACCCGGGCGGTGGAGCTGCTGCTGGTGCTGAGGACCCGGGCGTTGGAGCTGCTGCTGGTGCTGAGGACCCGGGCGGTGGAGCTGCTGCTGGTGCTGAGGACCCGAGCGTTGGAGCTACTTCTGGTGCTGAGGACCTGCTGCTGGTGCTGAGGACCCGGGCGTTGGAGCTGCTGCTGGTGCTGCGGACCCTGGAGTTGGAGCTGCTGTTGGTGCTGAGGACCCGGGCGGTGGAGCTGCTGCTGGTGCTGAGGACCTGGGCGTTGGAGCTGCTGCTGGTACTGAGGACCCTGACGCTGGTGTCTCTACTGGTTCTGGAGACGCTGCGCGGCCGCGACCGTACTTCGTACCGCTCCTTCAGTAGGTTCTTGGTCAGACTCCTCCTCCTTGTCCTCCTTCCTCCTTAAAGTGTCCTCCGCCAGTCTAGTCCCAGTCACAGTTACCGCCTGCCTCGCCTCTCCCTGGTCCCTCTCCTTACACTGGTCCCACAGGAGGTCTTACGGAGCGTCGTGAGCCTGAGTCTCGTCCTGCGTCGCCTGTTCGTACTGCTCGCACTGGTCGTCGTGTCCCACGTGAGCGTCCTCCTCCTGTCCCTGGCACTCACTACATGACTCTGCGTCCCTCCACTGCTCCTCAGCGTGTCCTTCTGCCGTCTCCTCCTGCGTCCTCTCTACCTACTCTTCCTGACCCGGAGTCTGACTCCCGTCGTGCTGCCAGTCCCACTGTCACGCGTCTCCTAGCTACTGTTGTCACTGACCCTACCTTTGAGTCTTCTGCTGCGTCTGCTCTGGTCGCTGAGTTGGTTGACTTTGCTGCTCGGTGTCGTCTAGACTACGTCGCTAGTCTTGTTGCTGAATCTGAGTCTGTCTGTCCTCCGTCCGTCGGGGTGAGTGTGCTCTTGGCACGGACGTTCTTGAGGACAGACAGGAGGAGTTCCAGTGCTTTGCTGCTGCTTTGCCCCATCTCGTGTCCATGCTAGTTGCCCCTGAGGGAGACCCGGATGCACCAGACATCCCGACCCCGCGCTCTTACGCAGAGGCGATGGCGGGTCCCTACTCCTCTCAGTGGCAGACAGCCATGGACGCAGAGATGGCTTCCTGGAAGTCCACAGGCACCTACGTCGACGAGGTTCCCCCACCTGGGGCGAACATCGTCACTGGCATGTGGATTTTCAGGGTGAAGCGGCCGCCGGGTTCTCCTCCTGTCTTCAAGGCGCGCTACGTTGCTCGAGGCTTCAATCAGCGAGAGGGAGTAGACTTCTTCCAGACCTTCTCCCCCACCCCGAAGATGACCACTCTTCGGGTGCTGCTGCACATAGCCGCTCAGCGCGACTACGAGCTTCACTCACTCGACTTCAGCACTGCTTTCTTGCAGGGCAGCCTGCACGAGGAGACCTGGCTGCGCCGCCCTCCTGGCTTCACTAGGTCGTTTCCTCCTGGTACCCAGTGGAGCCTCCGGCGGCCAGTCTACGGTCTCCGCCAGGCACCGCGTGAGTGGCACGACACACTGAGGACTACACTTGCGGCTCTTGGGTTCTGCTGTTGGCCGTGCTCTTGGGTTACCTCGCTGCCGCCGTTCTACATCCTCGTGTACATCGACGACTTGGTCTTTGCCACTGCTGACACCACGGCACTCGCCCACGTGAAGTCGGAGCTGCAGAAGAGACACACGTGCACAGACCTGGGTGAACTGACAAGCTATCTTGGCTTGCGGATCACCCGGGACAGAGCACGGCGCACCATCACCTTGACTCAGTCACACATGGTGCAGCAGGTCCTTCAGCGCTTCCGCTTCACGTACTCCTCGCCTCAGTCCACTCCTCTGCCTACCGGTCACTCGCTCTCAGCTCTGCCTTTGGATGAGTCCGTAGAGCCGAGTGGCCCGTATCCAGAGCTTGTGGGCTGCCTCATGTACCTGATGACCTGCACTCAACCTGACCTTGCATACCCTCTTAGCATCCTTGCACGCTATGTCGCTCCTGGCCGTCACAGGAAGGAGCACATGGTGTCAGAATGAACGGACTGGAATGATTGAACTAACAGAGAAATCAGTACAAATAGCAAACCCTAGAATTGTGTACCCCATATAGGCTAACCCACTGTAGCCTAACAAATGCAACATATATAATGTTTGACACACCCCCATAGGCAAAGTGGGGGAGACCTAGGGGTCACAAGACCAGTCAAGGCAAAGCAAGGCAACAACAAGCTCAGGGTGGATCTCAAGGATACCACACAAATTCCGAGCACAAGCTAGTGGTCACAAGACCAGTTCACATGCAGGTTTATAACAGAGCATGAGATACAGTGATCACAACCTAGCAAGAATAAACATGCAGGTATAGATATATATATAGTGATCACAGTACAAGCAAAGTCAAGAGGTAAGCAAGTGAGGTCCAGTAGGCACAAGGCCTAGTAGAGTGCAGAAGCGCTGATGGTCACGAGGCTGAAGCGCCTTGGTGAACACATCAGCAGTGTTGGCCTCAGTGGCCACGTAGCGAATACAAAGCTGACCGCGCTGCTGCAGCTCTCGAGCAAGGAAGTACCGCAGGGCGATGTGCTTCGTTCTGTGCTCCAGTCTGTGCTCCTCACACAAGGCAATGGCAGCCTTGTTGTCGACGTACAGTACTGGAGGAGAACGAGGCGGCTCTCCGAGGTCAGTCAGCAGGTAGGTCAGCCAGCGTAGCTCCTGGGCAGCCATGGCTGTAGCGTAGATCTCAGCCTCGCAACTGGAGCCGAGAACAGAAGAAGAGCGTGTAGAGCGCCAAGAAACTGAGCCAGAGCCAAGGCTGAAGGTGTAACCCTGAGACGACCGCTGAGTGGCCTGGTCATCTGCCCAAGAAGCGTCTGAGTGCCCTGTGAGCACAACTCGGTCTCGCCCTCCAAGCACAAGCCCCATGCCCGACGTACTGCACAAGTAGCGCAACACCCTCTTAGCGGCATCCATGTGCTCCTTCCTGTGACGGCCAGGAGCGACATAGCGTGCAAGGATGCTAAGAGGGTATGCAAGGTCAGGTCGAGTGCAGGTCATCAGGTACATGAGGCAGCCCACAAGCTCTGGATACGGGCCACTCGGCTCTACGGACTCATCCGAAGGCAGAGCTGAGAGCGAGTGACCGGTAGGCAGAGGAGTGGACTGAGGCGAGGAGTACGTGAAGCCAAAGCGCTGGAGAACCTGCTGCACCATGTGTGACTGAGTCAAGGTGATGGTGCGCCGTGCTCTGTCCCGGGTGATCCGCAAGCCAAGATAGCTCGTCAGCTCACCCAGGTCTGTGCACGTGTGTCTCCTCTGCAGCTCCGACTTCACGTAGGCGAGTCCTGCAGTGTCAGCAGTGGCAAAGACCAAGTCGTCGACGTACACGAGGATGTAGAACGGCGGCAGCGAAGTGTCGGTGCGCAGGAACAGCGACGGGTCAGCTGTAGAAGGCGCGAACCCAAGAGCCGCAAGTGTAGTCCTCAGTGTGTCGTGCCACTCACGCGGAGCCTGGCGGAGACCGTAGACCGGCCGCTGAAGCCTCCACTGGGTACCAGGAGGAAACGACCCAGTAAAGCCAGGTGGGCGGCGCAGCCAGATCTCCTCGTGCAGGCTGCCCTGCAAGAAAGCAGTGCTGAAGTCAAGTGAGTGAAGCTCGTAGTTGCGGTGAGCGGCTATGTGCAGCAGCACCCAAAGAGTAGTCATCTTCGGGGTGGGGGAGAAGGTCTGGAAGAAGTCAACTCCCTCTCGCTGACTGAAGCCTCGAGCCACGTAACGCGCCTTGAAGATAGGCGGAGAACCCGGCGGCCGCTTCACCGTGAAAATCCACATGCCACTGACGATGTTCGCCCCAGGAGGGGGAACCTCGTCGACGTAGGTGCGTGTGGACTTCCAGGAAGCCATCTCGGCGTCCATGGCTGTCTGCCACTGAGAGGAGTAGGGACCCGCCATCGCCTCAGCGTAAGTGCGTGGGGTCGGGATGTCTGGTGCATCCGGGTCTCCCTCAGGGGCAACTAGCAAGGACACGAGACGGAGCAAAGCAGCAGCAAGACACTGGAACTCCTCCTGTCTGTCCTCAAGGACGTCCGTGCCAAGAGCACACTCACCCCCGACGGACGGAGGACAGACAGACTCAGACTCAGACTCAGCAACAAGGCTAGCAGTGTAGTCTAGACGACAGGCAGCAGCAAAGTCAACCAACTCAGCGACCAGAGCAGACGCAGTCGAGGACTCAAAGGTAGGGTCAGTGACAACAGTAGCGAGGAGACGCGTGACAGTAGGGTGCTCAGCACGGTACCGGTCAGACTCAGGGTCCGGAACGTGAGGCAAAGAAGACGCGGGAGGAGACGGTAGAGGGACACGCTGAGGAGCAGTAGAGGGACGCAGAGTCATGTAGTGAGTGCCAGGGACAGGAGGAGGACGCTCACGACGGACACGACTACCAGTGCGAGCAGGACGAACAGGTGACGCAGGACGAGACTCAGGCTCACGACGCTCTGTAAGACCTCTTGTGGGACCAGTGTAAGGAGAGGGAGCAGGGAGAGGCGAGGTAGGCGGTAACTGTGACTGCGACTGGACAGGCAGAGGACACTCTACGGAGGGAGGAGGACAAGGAGGAGGAGCCTGCCCAAGAACCTGCTGAAGGAGTGGTACGAAGTACGGTCGCGGCCGCGCAGTGTCTCCAGAAGCAGAGGAGACTCCAGCGGCCGGGTCAACAGCACCAGCAGCAGCTCCACCAGCCGGGTCCTCAGCACCAGTAGTAACTCCACGCCCGGGTCCTCAGCAGCAGCAGCAGCGCCACCGCTCGGGTCCTCAGCTCCAGCAGCAGCTCCACCGTCCGAGTCCTCAGCACCAGCAGCAGCTCCAACGTCCGGGTCCTCAGCACCAGCAGCAGTGCCACCGCCCGGGTCCTCAGCTCCAGCAGCAGCTCCAACGTCCGAGTCCTCAGCACCAGCAGCAGCTCCACCAGGCGGGTCCGCAGCACCAGCAGCAGCTCCAACGTCCGGGTCCTCAGCACCAGCAGCAGCGCCACCCCCAGGGTCCGCAGCACCAGGAGCACCACTCCGAAGACTGCAGCGCTGTGTGCGGATCTGCTAATGGGGGGAGCTCCTGGGTAGGAGGGGAAGTACCGGGACGAGCTCCAGCAGCACCTCTCCGGAGGCGGCAGTACTCGAGGTACCTCTCCTGCAGCTGCTGGGAGGAGAGGGCTCCTCCAGGTGTAGCACGCTCAGGCTCAGCACCCCCAGACGCAGCACCCCCAGACCCAGCACCCCCAGGCTCAGCACCTCCAGGCTCCGCACCTCCAGGCTCCGCACCTCCTGGCTCAGCACCCCCAGGCTCCGCACCCCCAGACTCAGCACTCCCAGGCTCAGCACCCCCAGACGCAGCACCCCCAGGCTCAGCACCCCGAGCAGGACGAGAGTCAACAGCTACCTCGACAGGCTCACCCGGGTCTACCTGGGACACACCTGAGGGAGCGGCACCCTGAGGGGGGAGGGGGTCTGGTACCTCAGCACCTGGAGCGAGGAAGAGAGGCGGGGGGGGGAGCGGGGCAGTGCGGTAGGGGAAGAGGCGGTAGTAGGGGACGGACTCGTCAAAAGTGACGTCCTGAGAGGCCAGGACACGCCGCGAGGTGGGGTGGTAGAACTGCCAACCAGGGGCGTCCGGGACAAAGCCAAGGAAGACGCAGGGGACAGCGCGACGGGAGAGCTTGTCCGCGGACGTGTCGCGGACAAAAGCTCGGGATCCCCAGACCCGAAAACGCGACGCATCGCCAGCCTCTCCCGTCCAACGCAGTGTCGGAGAAGTCTCGGGCAAAGAGACACGGGGCCAGAGGTTGAGCTGATGCGCAGCGTATCGGACTGCAAACGGCCACAGAAAATGGGGGGCAGCCGCATGGCTCAAGGAGGTACGGGCGACCTCCATGACCAGACCAATGCGGCGCTCAGCAACCCCATTCTGCTGTGGAGAGTCCGGAAGCGTGTACGACTGCTCAATGCCCTCCTGCTGACAGAAGGCCTCCAATAGGCCAGAGGAGAACTCCCCACCTCTGTCAGAGTGCAGACGCAGGACAGGGAAGTCGGAGCGGAAACGCTCACGGAGCTGGAGACGAGATCTGCGGATCCAAGGGATCAAGACATCAGGGACGTCACCCTTGGCGCGCAAGGGGAAGACCGTGGTGTAGCGCGAGAAGTCGTCAACAACAATCAGGAAGTACCTCTCCTGACCCTGACCACGGACGCGGGCTGGGCCCCACACGTCCATGTGGAGCGTCTGCAAGGGAGCAGTCGTCGGGGGAAAGGAGGAGGAGTGAGGAGCGGCGCGCTGCCGTCCCTCGACACAGGGAATACAGGGAGGAGCAGGCGAGTCGGGAAGGGGAGGGAGCACCCTGGGAAGACCAGCAACAAGGTCCCGCTTGTGCATGGCCCGAAGGCGCTGCACAGAGTTACCAAGGCGGTGGTGCCAGAGGACAGTCTCATGCGCCAGAGAGCGACACGAGCAGGGGGCGGACAGCTGACCTGACGCAGACGGGGACACAGTGGTCAGTGTGTAAAGGTCCGACCCCGGCTCCCGAGTGAAGGTAGCCAGGTGGCGACCCGTCCGAGCACACGTGCAATGTGTCACGCGCTCGTAGGCAGGGGTGAACTGGTGAACACCCCCGTCCTGGAGCGCACTACCTGCCACCAAGTTCGTAGAGAACGAGGGGAGGTAGAGACCTGACAGCGTGCCGGACGGGACCGCCGGACAAGGAAGGACAGTGGAGGAGGTCGCAATGACCGGACCCCCAGAGGGGTCAGCAAGGGAGACAGCAACTGGCCGAGCGAGTGGCTCAAGGACAGTGCGGTCACGAAAGAAGGAGCGAGAAGCACCTGAGTCCAGTGTGAAGGTGTGCAGTGCTGCAGTCGACTCAGTACCAGGGGGCACGGACGCACGAGCACCTAGAGCAGCGGCCTCACCAGGACCTGTGGGAGCAGACGCACTAGCACCTAGAGCGGCAGCCGGACTGGCCTGAATGCCCGGGTCGGGCGGAACACGCAAGTACTGAGCACCCTCTCCACTAATAGACATCGCATACATGGTAGTGAGAATAGCATCAAAGTCTAAAGCCCAAATATCACACCTTACCCCTCTTTTCCAGATCAGCCCAGCGTGGCAGCTCAGTGGCAGCAGGAAACTGAGTGCGCCACGCGTCGTTAAGGCGCGCGAAGCAGCGCTGCGTGGGGTGCGGCCTCCCACACGGCTGCCGCTGCGGTCACCTGTGCGAATGACGTACGTGCAGATAACGCTACGCTGCGCATACCACTCACGGGCGGCCTGAAGCGTCGGGGCGGGCTGCTGACTCTGCCCTCCGCCAGTGCCTCCACGACCACCACCCACCACCGCCGGCCGCCGCCCCGGCCACCTCCACCCCTGCCGCCGCCACGACCACCTCCGCCTCCGCTGCAGCCGCCACCACACCACTCCCACCGCTGCTGTCTCCTCCCAACTGCCCCCAGGCCACCAGTCTCCCCAGCCGCGCCTCCACTCCCACCGCCTCCACCCCCACCTCCTCCGCCACCACCCCCACCCCTGCCCCCCTTGTTCCTGCGGCGCCCGCTCGAAGCAGACGCGGTCCCGACCTTCTCAGCACCAAGAAGGTCGACAGCAGCAGCAGAGGCGACAGAGGGGAGGAGGGGGGAAGGGGAACACCCCTCAAAGAACGGGGTGCGGGGGTCGCCACGAGAGGTGCCTACAGCGACTATGCTCGCCTCGGCTGCAAGCAGTTCCTTCTCGAGGAGGGCAACAGTGAGCTCAGTGGGGGAGCGAGAGAGGAAGTGGTCCCTGACTGCGCGCAGAGAGTCAGGGAGGCGGGTGACGATGTGGTAGAGAGTGATCCAGAGTGGGGGGGGGTTGCTAGTGAGAAACTCGGCAGGCATAGCAGCGCGAAAGCGGGCCTCACTAGTCTTAAGGTGGGTGATGAGGTCTGCGACAGTGTGAAAGGAGGCTAGGTCGGGGAACAGGTAGGGGAGAGTGAGGCGGCCTAGCGTGGCAGAAGCGGGTGAGAAGTAGCGCGGCAACTACAGCGGTGTACAGTTCCTTAGCAGTCTTGCACTGGCCGAAGTGCTCGCGCTCGTCTAGCGGCAGGGAGTTGCGAATAGCAAAGCGAGCATGCGCATCACGGGTCTGCCACTGGGAACGCAGAGTGCTGTCAGCAGTCGAGTCAGGGGCAGTGGTGGTTATGGCCTAGGGCGTGGTCGTACAGTGAGATATCTTCCTTGGCAGTGAGCTGTAGGAACAGGTGCAGGTCATCGAGCCAGGTTTCGAACTTCACTGGACGGCCCTCGGCATCGAAAGCTAGAACTGGCGGACTAGCCATAGTGACAGTAGCAGTAGGAGCAGTAGGAGTAGCAGTAGGATCAACAGGGCTGCTAGAACGGTCGACGCGGCTCGGTCGGGCGGCGCGGCTCGGTTCAGGTAGGGCGGCGCGGCTCGGTTCGGGCTGCGCGGCTGCGCGGAGCCGCTAAGCGGGGCGGTACGGGGCCGCGGGGGGCCTCTAAGCGGGGCTCGACGGGGCCGTGGGGCCGCTAAGCGGGGCGCAGCGGGGTCGAGGGGCCGTGTGGTGGCGGGCGACGGGGCCGCGGGGCCTCTAAGCGGGGCTCGACGGGCCGTGGGGCGCTAAGCGGGGCGCAGCGGGTTGAGGGGCCGTGTGGTGGCGGGCGACGGGGCCGGGGCCTCTAACGGGGTGCGCGCGGGTCGACGGGCCGTAAGCGGGGCGCGCGCGGGTTCGACAGGCCGTATGGTGGCGGACGACGGGGCGCGGGCCTCTACACGGGTGCGCGTGGGGCGACGGGGGCCGTAAGCGGGGCGCGCGTGAGTTCGACGGGGCCGCGGGGCCACTAGGCGAGGTGCGACGCGACGGGGCCGCGGGGCCTCTAAGCGGGGCGCGATCGATGGGGCAAGCGGGGCCGGGAAAAAAAAAAGAAAGCGCTCGAGGGCGCTAAGGGGGGAGGCGCTAAAGCGCACTCCGATAGTAGGGCGCACGAGGGCGCTAGTAGGTAGTAGGTAGTAGGTAGTGGTGGGCCCGAAGAGAAGTTAGGTCCTAGCGAAGGACCTGCTCTGAAACCATGTCAGAATGAACGGACTGGAATGATTGAACTAACAGAGAAATCAGTACAAATAGCAAACCCTAGAATTGTGTACCCCATATAGGCTAACCCACTGTAGCCTAACAAATGCAACAATTAATGTTTGACACATGATGCTGCTAAGAGGGTGTTGCGCTACTTGTGCAGTACGTCAGGCATGGGGCTAGTGCTTGGAGGGCGAGACCGAGTTGTACTTACTGGACACTCAGACGCTTCTTGGGCGGACGACCAGGCTACTCAGTGGTCGTCTCAGGGTTACACCTTCAGTCTTGGCTCTGGCTCAGTTTCTTGGCGTTCTACACGCTCTTCTTCTGTTCTCAGCTCCAGTTGCGAGGCTGAGATCTACGCCACAGCCATGGCTGCCCAGGAGGTACGCTGGCTCACCTACCTGCTGACTGACTTGGGAGAGCGGCCTCGTTCTCCTCCAATGCTGTACGTCGACAACAAGGCTGCCATTGCCTTGTGTGAGGAGCACAGACTGGAGCACAGAACGAAGCACATTGCTCTGCGCTACTTCCTTGCTCGAGAGCTGCAGCAGCGCGGTCAGCTTCGTCTGCGTTACGTGGCCACTGAGGCCAACACTGCTGATGTGTTCACCAAGGCGCTTCAGCCTTGTGACCATCAGCGTTTCTGTACTCTTCTAGGCCTTGTGCCTGCTGGACCTCACTTGCTTACTTCTTGACCTTGTTTGTACTGTGATCTTTATATATATACCTGCATGTTTACACTTGCTAGGTTGTGATCACTGTATCTCTTGCTGTATCAAACTGCATGTGAACTGGTCTTGTGACCACTTGCTTGTGCTCAGAATTTGTGTGGTATCCTTGAGATCCACCCTGAGCTTGCTTTGCTTTGCTTTGACTGGTCTCATGACCCTGTGGTTGTCTCCCACTGCGCCTATGGGGGTGTGTCAAACATTATATGTTTATATTGTGTAGGCTGTAGTGGGTTACACCTTAGGGGGTACACAAAGTTAGGGTTTCCTACTTGTACCAAACTTCATGCTAGTTCATTCATTCCTGCCTCAGTTATTCTGACAAAAAGCATTCACACACCTGAATTTTGTTGCATATTCGAGTGGCCCTTGTTGAAATACACATACTACAGTTTTTTGGCTTGGTTCTTGTGCGAAGAAAAGTTCGGCGCCTACGATTTCGGCCGATTTTGCCGCCAAGTGCCTAGAAAGCGCGTGAATCCCTATAGGCGTAGGGAAAAACATTCAACAACCTGAATTTTGTTGCATATTCGAGTGGCCCTTGTTGAAATATGTCAAACATTGTATATGTTGTATTTGAGTAGGCTGTAGTGGGTTAGCCTATAGGGGGTCACAACATTAGGGTTTCATATTTGTACTCACCATCCTTTCTAGTCCATCATTCCAGTCCGTTATTACTGACATGGTATCAGAGCAAAGGTCTCGGGTTCGAATCCCGGTGTGTGCACTTCGGGGATCACCAGTGGACCTCTGACACCCCCCTGCACTGGGATGCCCGAAGTGCACACACCGGGATTCGAACCCGAGACCTTTGCTCTGATACCATGTCAGTAATAACGGACTGGAATGATGGACTAGAAAGGATTGTGAGTACAAATATGAAACCCTAATGTTGTGACCCCCCTATAGGCTAACCCACTACAGCCTACTCAAATACAACATATACAATGTTTGACACACCCCCATAGGCAAGGTGGGAGAGACCTAGGGGTCACAAGACCAGTCAAGCAAAGCAAAGCAACACAAGCTCAGGGTGGATCTCAAGGATTCCACACAAATTCCGAGCACAAGCTAGTGGTCACAAGACCAGTTCACATGCAGGTTTATAACAGAGCAAGAGATACAGTGATCACAACCTAGCAAGAGTAAACATGCAGGTAGATATATATAGTGATCACAGTACAAGCAAGGTCAAGAGGTAAGTAAGTGAGGTCCAGTAGGCACAAGGCCTAGTAGAGTGCAGAAGCGCTGATGGTCACAAGGCTAAAGCGCCTTGGTGAACACATCAGCAGTGTTGGCCTCAGTGGCCACGTAGCGAATACAAAGCTGACCGCGCTGCTGTAGCTCTCGAGCAAGGAAGTACCGCAGGGCAATGTGCTTCGTTCTGTGCTCCAGTCTGTGCTCCTCACACAAGGCAATGGCAGCCTTGTTGTCGACGTACAGCACTGGAGGAGAACGAGGCCGCTCTCCCAGGTCGGTCAGCAGGTAGGTCAGCCAGCGTAGCTCCTGGGCAGCCATGGCTGTGGCGTAGATCTCAGCCTCGCAACTGGAGCTGAGAACAGAAGAAGAACGTGTAGAGCGCCAAGAAACTGAGCCAGAACCAAGGCTGAAGGTGTAACCCTGAGACGACCGCTGAGTAGCCTGGTCGTCTGCCCAAGAAGCGTCTGAGTGCCCTGTGAGAACAACTCGGTCGCGCCCTCCAAGCACAAGCCCCATGCCCGACGTACTGCACAAGTAGCGCAACACCCTCTTAGCGGCATCCATGTGCTCCTTCCTGTGACGGCCAGGAGCGACATAAGCGCAAGCGTGCAAGGATGCTAGAGGGTATGCCAGATCAGGTCGAGTGCAGGTCATCAGGTACATGAGGCAGCCCACAAGCTCTGGATACGGGCCACTCGGCTCTACGGACTCATCCGAAGGCAGAGCTGAGAGCGAGTGACCGGTAGGCAGAGGAGTGGACTGAGGCGAGGAGTACGTGAAGCGGAAGCGCTGGAGGATCTGCTGCACCATGTGTGACTGAGTCAAGGTGATGGTGCGCCGTGCTCTGTCCCGGGTGATCCGCAAGCCAAGATAGCTCGTCAGTTCACCCAGGTCTGTGCACGTGTGTCTCCTCTGCAGCTCCGACTTCACGTGGGCTCTGGTTGGGATTCTGACATGGTATCAGAGCAAAGGTCTCGGGTTCGAATCCCGGTGTGTGCACTTCGGGCATCCCAGTGCGGGGGGGTGTCAGAGGTCCACTGGTGATCCCGATTGATCCTAGGGAAGGGTTACAGGCACGTTGGTCTGGGGGGTTATGGGCGCACTCACCCGCTACACAAACAAGCCCTTTTATCCCAATGGTTAGTGGTTGGGATTCTGACAAAACACACTAGAGCCTTTTTGGCTTGGTTCTTGTGCGAAGAAAAGTTCGGCGCCTACAATTTCGGCCGTTTTTGTCGCCAAGTGCCTAGAAAGCGCGTGAATCCCTATAGGCGTAGGAAAAAGCATTCAACAACCTGAATTTTGTTGCATATTCGAGTGGCCCTTTTGAAATACACATACTAGAGCAAAGTTCGGCGCCTACGATTTCGGCCGTTTTTGCCGCAAAGTGCCTAGAAAGCGCGTGAATCCCTATAGGCGCAGGGAAAAGCATTCAACAACCTGAATTTTATTGCATATTCGAGTGGCCCATGTTCAAATACACATACCAGAGCCTTTTCGGCTTGGTTCTTGTGCGAAGAAAAGTTCGGCGCCTACGATTTCGGCCGTTTTTTCCGCCAAGTGCCTAGAAAGCGCGTGAATCCATATAGGCGTAGGGAATCTGGATTTTATTGCATATTCAAATGGCCCATGTTCAAATACACATACTAGAGCCTTTTTGGCTTGGTTCTTGTGCGAAGAAAAGTTCGGCGCCTACGATTTCGGCCGTTTTTGTCGCCAAGTGCCAAGAAAGCGCGTGAATCCCTATAGGCGTAGGGGAAAGCATTCAACAACCTGAATTTTATTGCATATTCGAGTAGCCCATGTTCAAATACACATACTAGAGCCTTTTCGGCTTGGTTCTTGCACGAAGAAAAGTTCGGCTCCTACGATTTCGGCCGTTTTTGCCGCCAAGTGCCTAGAAAGCGCGTGAATCCCTATAGGCGCAGGGAAAAGCATTCAAAAACCTGAATTTTATTGCATATTCGAGTGGTCCATGTTCAAATACACATACTAGAGCTTTTTCGGCTTGGTTCTTGTGCGAAGAAAAGTTCGGCGCCCAAGATTTCGGCCGATTTTGCCGCCAGGTGACTAGAAAGCGCGCGAATCCCTATAGGCGTAAGGAAAAGCATTCAACAACCTGAAGTGTATTGCATGTTCAAGTGGCCCATGTTCAAATATACATACTAGAGCCTTTTTGGCTTGGTTCTTGTGCAAAGAAAAGTTCGGCGCCTAGGATTTCGGCC
This sequence comes from Closterium sp. Yama58-4, assembly GCA_947470075.1. NCBI lineage: Eukaryota > Viridiplantae > Streptophyta > Zygnematophyceae > Desmidiales > Closteriaceae > Closterium > Closterium sp. Yama58-4. The sequence goes on along the minus strand of CANIUD010000415.1, from coordinate 85,601 downwards.
GATTTTTCCGCCAAGTGCCTAGAAAACGCGTGAATCCCTACAGGCGTAGGGAAAAGCATTCAACAACCTAAATTTTATTGCATATTCAAGTGGCCCATGTTCAAATACACATACTAAAGCCTTTTCGGCTTGGTTCTTGTGCAAAGAAAACTTCGGTGCCTACAATTTCGGCCATTTTTGCCGCCAAGTGCCTAGAAAGCGCGTGAATCCCTATAGGCGCAGGGAAAAGCATTAAAAAAACCCGGATTTTATTGCATATTCGAGTGGTCCATGTTCAAATACACATACTAGAGCTTTTTCGGCTTGGTTCTTGTGCGAAGAAATGTTCGGCGCCTACGATTTCGGCCGTTTTTGCCGCCAAGTGCCTAAAAAGCGCGTGAATCCCTATTGGCGTAGGAAAATCATTCAACAACCTGAATTTTATTGCATATTCGAGTGGTCCATGTTCAAATACACATACTAGAGCTTTTTCGGCTTGGTTCTTGTGCGAAGAAATGTTCGGCGCCTACGATTTCGGCAGTTTTTGCCGCCAAGTGCCTACAGAGCGCGTGAATCCCTATAGGCGTAGGGAAAAAATTCAACAACCTGACGTTTATTGCATATTCAAGTGGCCCATGTTCAAATACACATACTAGAGCCTTTTTGGCTTGGTTCTTGTGCAAAGAAAAGTTCGGCGCCTACGATTTCGGCCGATTTTGCCGCCAAGTGCCTAGAAAGCGTGTGAATCCCTATAGGCGTAGGGAAAAGCATCAAACAACCTGAATTGTTTTGCATATTCAAGTGGCCCATATTCAAATACACATACTAGAGCCTTTTGGGCTTGGTTCTGTGGCGAAGAAAAGTTGGCGCCTACAATTTCGGCCGATTTTGCCGCCAAGTGCCTAGAAAGCGCGTGAATCCATATAGGCGTAGGGAAAAGCATACAACAACCTGAAGTTTATTGCATATTCAACTGGCCCATGTTCAAATACACATACTAGAGCTTTTTCGGCTTGGTTCTTGTGCGAAGAAATGTTCGGCGCCTACGATTTCGGCAGTTTTTGCCGCCAAGTGCCTAGAAAGCGCGTGAATCCCTATAGGCGTAGGGGAAAGCATTCAACAACCTGAATTTTATTGCATATTCAAGTGGCCCATGTTCAAATACACATACTAGAGCCTTTTTGGCTTGGTTCTTGTGCGAAGAAAAGTTCGACGCCTACGATTTCGGCCGATTTTGTCGTCAAGTGCCTAGAAAGCGTGTGAATCCCTATAGGCGTAGGGAAAAGCATCAAACAACCTGAATTTTTTTGTATATTCAAGTGGCCCATATTCAAATACACATACTAGAGCCTTTTGGGCTTGGTTCTTGTGCGAAGAAAAGTTTGGCGCCTACAATTTCGGCCGATTTTGCCGCCAAGTGCCTAGAAAGCGCGTGAATCCATATAGGCGTAGGGAAAAGCATTCAACAACCTGAATTTTATTGCATATTCAAGTGGCCCATGTTCAAATACACCTACTAGAGCCTTTTCGGCTTGGTTCTTGTGCGAAGAAAAGTTCGGTGTCTACGATTTCGGCTGTTATTTCCGCCAAGTGCCTAGAAAGCGCGTGAATCCCTATAGGCGTAGGGGAAAGCATTCAACAACCTGAATTTTATTTCATATTCGACTGCCCCATGTTCAAATACACATACTAGAGCCTTTTTGGCTTGGTTCTTGTGCGAAGAAAAGTTCGGCGCCTACGATTTTGGCCGTTTTTGCCGCCAAGTGCCTAAAAAGCGATTTGAATCCCTATAGGCGTAGGGAAAAGCAATCAACAACCTGAATTTTATTGCATATTCGAATGGCCCATGTTCAAATACACATATTAGAGCCTTTTTGGCTTGGTTCTTGCGCGAAGAAAAGTTCGGCGCCTTCGATTTCGATTTTTTTTTTTTGCCGCCAAGTGCCTAGAAAGCGCGTAAATCCCTATAGGCGTAGGGAAAAGCATTGAACAACCTGAATTTTATTGCATATTCGAGTGCACCATGTTCAAATACCCATACTAGTGCCTTTTCGGCTTGGTTCTTATGGCAAAGAAAAAAGTTCGGCGCCTACGATTTCGGCCATTTTTGCCGCCAAGTGCCTAGAAAGCGCGTGAATTCCTATAGGCGTAGGGAAAAGCATTTAACAACTGGAATTGTATTGCATATTCGAGTGGCCCATGCTCAAATACACATACTAGAGCTTTTGGGGCTGGTTCTTGTGCAAAGAAAAGTTCGGCGCCTACGATTTCGGCCGTTTTTGCCGCCAAGTGCCTAGAAAACGCGTGGATCTCTATAGGCGCAGGAAAAAGCTTTCAACAACCTGAGTTTTATTGCATATGCAAGTGGCCCTTGTTCAAATACACATAAAAAAGAAAGAAAAGAAAGAAAAGAAAAGATAAAGAAAAGAAAATAAAATAAAAGAAAGAAAAGAAAAGAAAAGAAAAGAAAAGAAAAGAAATAAAAGATAAGAAAAGTGCAAAGAAAGAAAAGAAAAGAAAAGAAAAGAAAAGAAAAGAAAAGAAAAGAAAGAAAAAAACAAAAGAAAAAAAAAAAAAAAAAAAAAAAAAACAAAAAGAAGAAAAGTTCGGCGCCTACGATTTTGGCCGTTTTTGCCGCCAAGTGCATAGAAAGCGCGTGAATTCCTATATGCGTAGGGGAAAGCATTCAAAACCCTGAAATTCTATTGCATATTCGGGTGGCCCATGTTCAAATACACATACTAGAGCCTTTTCGGCTTGGTTCTTGCGCGAAAAAAAGTTCGGCGCCTACGATTTCGGCCGTTTTTGCCGCCAAGTGCCTAGAAAGCGCGTGAATCCCTATAGGCGTAGGGGAAAGCATTCAACAACCTGAATTTTATTGCATATTCGGGTGGCCCATGTTCAAATACACATACTAGAGCCTTTTCAGCTTGTTTTCTGCGCGAAGAATAGCTCGGCGCCTACGATTTCGGCCGTTTTTGGCGTCAAGAGCCTAAAAAGCACGTGAATCCCCGTAGGCGTAGGGAAAAGCATTCAACAACATGAATTTTATTGCATATTCAAGTGGCCCATGTTCAAATACACATACCGGAGCCTTTTCGGCTTGAATCTTGTGCAAAGAAAAGTTCGGCGCCTACGATTTCGACCGATTTTGCCGCCACGTGCCTAGAAAGCGGTGAATCCCTATGGACGTAGGGAAATGCATTCCAAAACCTGAAGTTTATTGCATATTCAAGTGGCCGATATTCAAATACACTTATCAGAGCCTTTTCGGCTTGGTTCTTTGCGAAGAAGAAAAGTTCGGCGTTTACGATTTCGGCTGTTTTTGCCGCCAAGTGCCTAGAAAGCGCGTAAATCCCTATAGGTGTAGGGAAAAGCAATCAACAACCTGAATTTTATTGCATATTCAAGTGGCCCATGTTCAAATACACACACCAGAGCCTTTTTAACTTGGTTCTTGTGCGAAGAAAAGTTCGGCGCCTACAATTTTGGCCGTTTTTGTCCCCAAGTGCTTAGAAAGCGCGTGAATCCCTATAGGCGTAGAGAAAAGCATTCAACAACCTGAATTTTATTGCATATTCAACCAGCCCATGTTCAAGTACACATACCAGAGCCTTTCCGGCTTGGTTTTTTTGCGAAAACAATTTCGGCGCCTATGATTTCGGCCGATTTTGTCGCCAAGCGCCAAGAAAGCGCGTGAATCCCTTTAGGCGTAGGGAAAAGCATTCAACAACCTGAATTTTATTGCATAGTTGACTCCCCATGTTCAAATACACATACTAGAGCCTTTTTGGCTTGGTTCTTGTGCGAAGAAAAGTTCAGCGCCTACGATTTCGGCCGTTTTTGCCGCCAAGTGCCTAGAAAGCGCGTGAATCCCTATAGGCGTAGGGAAAAGCATTCAACAACCTGAATTTTATTGCATATTCAAGTGGCCCATGTTCAAATACACATACCAGAGCCTTTTCGGCTTGGTTCTTGTGCGAAGAAAAGTTCGGCGCCTACGATTTTGGCCGTTTTTGCCGCCAAGTGCCTAGAAAGCGCGTGAATCCCTATAGGCGTAGGGAAATGCATTCAACAACCTGAATTTTATTGCATATTCAAGTGGCCCATGTTCAAATACACATACCAGAGCCTTTTCGGCTTGGTTCTTGTGCGAAGAAAAGTTCGACGCCTACGATTTCGGCCGTTTTTGCCACCAAGTGCCTAGAAAGCGCGTGAATCCATATAGGCGTAGGAAAATGCATTCAACAACCTAAATTTAATTGCATATTCAACTGGCCCATGTTCAAATACACATACCAGATCCTTTCCGACTTGGTTTTTGCGAAGAAACGTTCGGCGCCTATGATTTAGGCCGATTTTGCCTCCAAGCTGCCAAGAAAGCGCGTGAATCCCTATAGGCGTAGGGAAAAAGCATTCAACAACCCAAATTGTATTGCATATTCGACTGCCCATATTCAAATACACATAATAGAGCCTTTTTGGCTTGGTTCTTGTGCGAAGAAAAGTTCGGCGCCTACGATTTCGGCCGTTTTTGCCGCCAACTGCCTAGAAAGCGCGTGAATCCCTATAGGCGTAGGGAAAAACATTCAACAACCTGAATTTAGTGCATATTCGAGTGGCCCATGCTCAAATACACATACTAGAGCGTTTTGAGCTTGGTTCTTGTGCGAAGAAAAGTTCGGCGCCTACGATTTTGCTGTTTTTGCCGCCAAGTGCATAGAAAGCGCGTGAATCCCTATAGGCGTAGGGGAAAGCATTCAACAAACCTGAATTACATTGCATATTCAAGTGGCCCATATTCAAATACACATATCGGAGCCTTTTGGCTTGGTTCTTGTGCGAAAAAAGTCTGGCGCCTACGATTTCGGCCGTTTTGCCGCCAAGTGCCATATGCATAGAAAGCGCGTGAATCCCTATAGGCGTAGGGAAATGCATTCAACAACCTGAATTACATTGCATATTCAACTGGCCATGTTCAAATACACATACTAGAGCCTTTTCGGCTTGGTTCTTTTGCGAAGAAAAGTTCGGCGCCTATGATTTAGGCCGATTCTGCCTCAAGCGCCAAGAAAGCGCGTGAATCCCTATAGGCGTAGGGAAAAGCATTCAACAACCCAAATTGTATTGCATATTCGACTGCCCCATGTTCAAATACACATAATAGAGCCTTTTTGGCTTGGTTCTTGTGCGAAGAAAAGTTCGGCGCCTACGATTTCGGCCGTTTTTGCCGCCAACTGCCTAGAAAGCGCGTGAATCCCTATAGGCGTAGAGAAAATCATTCAACTACCTGAATTTAGTGCATATTCGAGTGGCCCATGCTCAAATACACATACTAGAGCGTTTTGGGCTTGGTTCTTGTGCGAAGAAAAGTTTGGCGCCTACGATTTTTGCTGTTTTTTGCCGTCAAGTGCCTAGAAAGCGCGTGAATTCCTAGGCGTAGGGGAAAGTGTCAGAGGTCCACTGGTGATCCCCGATGATCCTAGGGAAGGGTTACAGGCACGTTGGCCTGGGGGGTTATGGGCGCACTCACCCGCTACACAAACAAGCCCTTTTATCCCAGTGGTTAGTGGCTGGGATTCTGACATGCTATCAGAGCGGTTACGCTCCTGGCCTGTGGGCCCGCCTGCTTCCGCTGCCTTCCTGTGTGTCGCGCGTCCCGTGGCGCGCGATGTTCGTTTTTTTTCTTCCCGCCGCGCGCTCGGGGCGCGCGGCGGTTTTCTGCCCGCCGTGCGCCCCGAGGCGCGCGGCGGTTTCCCACCGTCGAAGCGCCCCCCGTCGCCCGTCGAAGCGCTCCCCCCCGTCGCCCGTCGAAGCGCCCCCGTCGCCCGTCGGAGCGCCCCCCGTCGCCCGTCGAAACGCCCCCGTCGCCCGTCGAAGCGCCCCTGGGACCCGCGCGCGGCCCGTACGGGCTGCGCCAGGCCCGCGCGCGGCCCGTACGGGCTGCGCCAGGCCCGCGCGCGGCCCGTACAGCCCGCGCGCGGCCCGTACGGCCTGCGCCAGGCCCGCGCGCGGCCCGTACGGGCTGCGCCAGGCCCGCGCGCGGCCCGGGCAGCCCGCGCGCGCCTCGTCCGGCCTGCGGCAGGCCCGTGCGCGCGCCTCGTCCGTCCCCCGAGCTTCTGCCGGCGCCCCACCCCCGCTACTGCCCGCGTTCCTGTGTTAGGGTTTGGGGGTGGAGGGTATGGGGGTGCCGTGAGTGTGAGCCGTCCCCTGCTCCTCCTCCTCCTCCGTCTCCCACTGCTGCAGCTGCCGCTGAGGGGGGTGGGTGTGTGGGGAGCCGAAGGAGTGGTGCTAGGGGGGTGACGTGGGAGTGGAGTTAGGGGTTGCAGCAGGGGGTGTGTGTTGGGGGGTGTGGGACAGTTGGAGGAGGTTGGGTGGAGGCAGCCGTCGTGTCGTCTGCAGCGCCTGTATTCCGGGGTTCTGATAGCCACCGGTAGCTCAGAGAGCCGGTTGCACCTGTCGCCCGTGGGTCCGTTGCTCCTGTCGCTGCTGATCAGACGCAGAGCCTGTTACTCCTGTATTCCGGGGCCCTTGCTCCCGGTAGCCACTAGAGCTGCACCAGAGCCGTCTGTTGCCCGTGTGTCTGCAGCTTCAGTCGTCGCCTCCACTCCTCTCTCCCCTCGCCAGCCCTCCTCCTCCTCACTTGCCCTCTGTGACTACCTCTAGCTTTGCTCATAATTGTGAACTTTAAACTATTGCTTCTTGAACTTGTGCTCAGAATGTGTGGTGACATTGTGATCCACCCTGAGCTTGTACTGCTTTGCTTGCTCTGCTGATTACACCCCACTTTGGCTATGGGGGTGTGTCAGAATATTATGTTCTAGCCTGTAGTGGGGTGCTCTATAGCGAGTACAACCCTTCTAGGGTTTGCTATTTGTATCCCCATTCTTGCTAGTGCAAACCCTCCTTTGCTTCATTCTCTCTTGCCTAGCTAGGTCAACCCTAGCTATGGCTCCTACTTGTGCCTACTATTTTGACATGGTATCAGAGCAAAGGTCTCGGGTTCGAATCCCGGTGTGTGCACCTCGGGCATCCCAGTGCGGGGGGGTGTCAGAGGTCCACTGGTGATCCCCGATGATCCTAGGGAAGGGTTACAGGCACGTTGGCCTGGGGGGTTATAGGCGCACTCACCCGCTACACAAACAAGCCCTTTTATCCCTGTGGTTAGTGGCTGGGATTCTGACAGAAAGCATTCAACAACCTGATGTTTTTTGCATATTCGGGTGGCCCATGTTCAAATACACATACTAGAGCCTTTTCGGCTTGGTTCTTGCACGAAGAAAAGTTCGGCGCCTACGATTTCGGCCGTTTTTGCCGCCAAGTGCCTAGAAAGCGCGTGAATCCCTATAGGCGTAGGGAAATGCATTCAACAACCTGAATTACATTGCATATTCAAGTGGCCCATATTCAAATACACATATCAGAGCCTTTCTGGCTTGGTTCTTGTGCGAAAAAAAGTCTGGCGCCTACGATTTCGGCCGTTTTTGCCGCCAAGTGCATAGAAAGCGCGTGAATCCCTATAGGCGTAGGGAAATGCATTCAACAACCTGAATTACATTGCATATTCAACTGGCCCATGTTAAAGTACACATACTAGAGCCTTTTCGGCTTGGTTCTTTTGCGAAGAAAAGTTCGGCGCCTATGATTTAGGCCGATTCTGCCTCAAGCGCCAAGAAAGCGCGTGAATCCTTATAGGCGTAGGGAAAAGCATTCAACAACCCAAATTGTATTGCATATTCGACTGCCCCATATTCAAATACACATAATAGAGCCTTTTTGGCTTGGTTCTTGTGCGAAGAAAAGTTCGGCGCCTACGATTTTGGCCGTTTTTGCCGCCAAATGCCTAGAAAGCGCCAAATTCCTATAGGCGTAGGGAAAAGCATTCAACAACCTGAATTGTATTGCATATTCGAGTGGCCCATGTTCAAATACACATACTAGAGCTTTTGGGGCTTGGTTCTTGTGCAAAGAAAAGTTCGGCGCCTACGATTTCGGCCGTTTTTGCCGCCAAGTGCCTAGAAAGCGCGTGGATCCCTATAGGCGTAGGAAAAAGCATTCAACAACCTGAATTTTATTGCATATTCAAGTGGCCCATGTTCAAATACACATACTAGAGCCTTTTTGGCTTGGTTCTTGTGCAAAGAAAAGTTCGGCGCCTACGATTTTGGCTGTTTTTGCGGCCAAGTGCATAGAAAGTGCGTGAATCCCTATATGCGTAGGGAAAAGCATTCAAAACCCTGAATTTTATTGCATATTCGGGTGGCCCATGTTCAAATACACATACTAGAGCCTTTTCGGCTTGGTTCTTGCGCGAAAAAAAGTTCGGCGCCTACGATTTCGGCCGTTTTTGCCGCCAAGTGCCTAGAAAGCGCGTGAATCCCTATAGGCGTAGGGGAAAGCATTCAACAACCTGAATTTTATTGCATATTCGGGTGGCCCATGTTCAAATACACATAATAGAGCCTTTTCGGCTTGGTTCTTGCGCGAAGAATAGCTCGGCGCTTACGATTTCGGCCGTTTTTGGCGTCAAGTGCCTAAAAAGCACGTGAATCCCCGTAGGCGTAGGGAAAAGCATTCAACAACCTGAATTTTATTGCATATTCAAGTGGCCCATGTTCAAATACACATATCAGAGCCTTTTAGGCTTGGTATTTGTGCGAAGAAAAGTTTGGCGCCTACGATTTCGGTCGTTTTTGCCGCCAAGTGCCTAGAAAGCGCGTGAATCCATATAGGCGTAGGGAAATGCATTCAACAACCTAAATTTAATTGCATATTCAACTGGCCGATATTCAAATACACTTATCAGAGCCTTTTCGGCTTGGTTCTTGTGCGAAGAAAAGTTCGGCGCCTACGATTTCGGCTGTTTTTGCCGCCAAGTGCCTAGAAAGCGCGTGAATCCCTATAGGTGTAGGGAAAAGCAATCAACAACCTGAATTTTATTGCATATTCAAGTGGCCCATGTTCAAATACACATACCAGAGCCTTTTTAACTTGGTTCTTGTGCGAAGAAAAGTTCGGCGCCTACAATTTCGGCCGTTTTTGTCGCCAAGTGCCTAGAAAGCGCGTGAATCCCTATAGGCGTAGAGAAAAGCATTCAACAACCTGAATTTTATTGCATATTCAACTAAATGGCCCATGTTCAAATACACATACCAGAGCCTTTCCGGCTTGGTTTTTTTGCGAAGAAAAGTTCGGCGCCTATGATTTCGGCCGATTTTGTCGCCAAGCGCCAAGAAAGCGCATGAACCCCTTTAGGCGTAGGGAAAAGCATTCAACAACCTGAATTTTATTGCGTATTTGACTCCCCATATTCAAATACACATACTAGAGCCTTTTTGGCTTGGTTCTTGTGCGAAGAAAAGTTCAGCGCCTACGATTTCGGCCGTTTTTGCCGCCAAGTGCCTAGAAAGCGCGTGAATCCCTATAGGCGTAGGGAAAAGCATTCAAAAACCTGAATTTTATTGCATATTCAAGTGGCCCATGTTCAAATACACATACCAGAGCCTTTTCGGCTTGGTTCTTGTGCGAAGAAAAGTTCGGCGCCTACGATTTTGGCCGTTTTTGCCGCCAAGTGCCTAGAAAGCGCGTGAATCCCTATAGGCGTAGGGAAAAGCATTCAACAACCTGAATTGTATTGCATATTCAAGTGGCCCATGTTCAAATACACATATCAGAGCCTTTTAGGCTTGGTATTTGTGCGAAGAAAAGTTTGGCGCCTACGATTTCGGTCGTTTTTGCCGCCAAGTGCCTAGAAAGCGCGTGAATCCATATAGGCGTAGGGAAATGCATTCAACAACCTAAATTTAATTGCATATTCAACTGGCCCATGTTCAAATACACATACCAGAGCCTTTTCGGCTTGGTTCTTTTGCAAAGAAAAGTTCGGCGCCTACGATTTCGGCCGATTTTGCCGCCAAGTGCCAAGAAAGCGCGTGAATCCCTATAGGCGTAGGGAAAAGCATTCAACAACCTGAATTTTATTGCATATTCGACTGCCCCATGTTCAAATATACATACTAGAGCCTTTTTGGCTTGGTTCTTGTGCGAAGAAAAGTTCGGCGTCCACGATTTCGGCCGTTTTTTCTGCCAACTGCCTAGAAAGCGCGTGAATCCCTATAGGCGTAAGGAAAAGCATTCAACAACCTGATTTTTATTGCATATTCGAGTGGCTCATGTTCAAATACACATACTAGAGCTTTTTGGGCTTGGTTCTTGTGCGAAGAAAAGTTCGGCGTCTACGATTTCGGCAGTTTTTGCCGCCAAGTGCCTAGAAAGCGCGTGAATCCTTATAGGCGTAGGGAAAAGCATTCAACAACCTGAATTCAATTGCATATTCGAGTAGGCCATGTTCAAATACACATACTAGAGCCTTTTCGGCTTGGTTCTTGTGCGAAGAAAAGTTCGGCGCCTACGATTTCGGCCGTTTTTGCCGCCAAGTGCCAAGAAGGCGCGTAAATTCTTATAGGCGTAGAGAAAAGCATTCAAAAACCTGATTCTTTTTGCATATTCGAGTGGCCCATGTTCAAATATTTGTACTAGAGCTTTTTGGGCTTGGTTCTTGTGCGAAGAAAAGTTCGGCGCCTACGATTTCGGCAGTTTTTGCCGCCAAATGTCTAGAATGCGCGTGAATCCATATATGCGTAGGGAAAAGCATTCAACAACCTAAATTTTATTGCATATTCAAGTGGCCCATGTTCAAATACACATACCAGAGCCTTTTTGGCTTGGTTCTTGTGCGAAGAAAAGTTCGGCGCCTACAATTTTGGCCGTTTTTTGTCGCCAAGTGCCTAGAAAGCGCGTGAATCCCTATAGGCGTAGGGGAAAGCATTCAAAAACCAGAATTTGATTGCATATTCGGGTGGCCCATGTTCAAATACACATACTAGAGCCTTTTCAGCTTGGTTCTTGTGCGAAGGAAAGGTTGGCGTCTACGATTTCTTCCGTTTTTGCCGCCAAGTGCCTAAAAAGCGCGTGAATCCCTATAGGCGTAGGGAAAAGCATTCAACAACCTGAATTTTATTGCATATTCAAGTGGCCCATGTTTAAATACACATACTAGAGCCTTTTGGGCTTGGTTCTTGCGCGAAGAAAAGTTCGGCGCTTACGATTTCGGCCGTTTTTTCCGCCAAGTGCCTAGAAAGCGCGTGAATCCCTATAGGCGTAGGGAAAAGCATTCAACAACCTGAATTTTATTGCATATTCAAGTGGCCCATGTTCAAATACACATACCAGAGCCTTTTTGGCTTGGTTCTTGTGCGAAGAAAAGTTCGGCGCCTACGATTTCGGCAGTTTTTGCCGCCAAGTGCCTAGAAAGCACGTGAATCCCTATAGGCGTAGAGAAAAGCATTCAACAACCTGAATTTTATTGCATATTCAAGTGGCCCATGTTCAAATACACATACCAGAGCCTTTTCGGCTTGGTTCTTGTGCGAAGAAAAGTTCGGCGCCTACGATTTCGGCAGTTTTTGCCGCCAAGTGCTTAGAAAGCGCGTGAATCCCTATGGGCGTATAGAAAAGCATTCAACAACCTGAATTTTATTGCATATTCAAGTGGCCCATGTTCAAATACACATACCAGAGCCTTTTTGGCTTGGTTCTTGTGCGAAGAAAAGTTCGGCGCCTACAATTTTGGTCGTTTTTGTCTTCAAGTGCCTAGAAAGCGCGTGAATCCCTATAGGCGTAGGAGAAAGCATTCAACAACCAGAATTTTATTGCATATTCGGGTGGCCCATGTTCAAATACACATACTAGAGCCTTTTTAGCTTGGTTCTTGCGCGAAGAAAAGTTCGGCGCCTACGATTTCGGTCGTTTTTGCCGCCAAGTGCCTAGAAAGCACGTGAATCCCTATAGGCGTAGGGAAAAACATTCAACAACCTGAATTTTATCTCAGAATACTAGCGTAAGAATGGGTGCATTGAAAGAAACAGTTGGGTACAAGTAGCTAACCCTAGTTGGGTTTGTACCCTGTATTGGCTACCCCACTACAGCCTACCCACATATATATAACACAGTACAACTTAACACACCCCCATAGGCAAAGTGGGGGAGAGCAAAGGGTCACAAGACCAGTCCAGCAAAGCAAAACAAGCCAAGGGTGGATCACAACGTCACCACACTCCGAGCACAAGCAAAGGCCACAAGGCCAGTTCACATGCAGTGCTAGATATAGAACAGGACAAGCAGCAAGATATATATAAAGTACAGTACAAAGAAAGTCAAGCAGTAAGCAAATGAGGAAACGTGGACACAAGGCCTAAAGAAGTACAGTGCCGCTGATGATCACTAGGCGGGAGCACCTTGGTGAAGATATCAGCAGTGTTGGCCTTCGAGTCCACATACACAAGCCGAAGCTGACCGCGCTGCTGAAGCTCTCGAGCAAGAAAGTAGCGAAGAGCAATGTGCTTCGTCCTGTGCTCCAGTCTGTGCTCCTGACACAAGGCAAGGGCCGCCTTGTTGTCACCGTACAGAACTGGAGGAGAACTAGGCCGCTCTCCCAAGTCAGTCAGCAGGTAGGTGAGCCAGCGTAACTCCTGTGCAGCCATGGCCGTGGCGTAGATCTCAGCCTCACAACTAGAGCCGAGAACAGAAGAAGAGCGGGTGGACCGCCACGAGACAGAACCAGAGCCAAGGCTGAAGGTGTAACCCTGTGACGACCGCTGCGTAGCCAGGTCATCCACCCAAGAAGCGTCCGAGTGACCAGTGAGGACAACTCTGTCGCGTCCTCCAAGCACCAGCCCCATGCCTGATGTACTGCACAAGTAACGCAGCACCCTCTTAGCAGCCTCCCAGTGCTCTCGCCTGTGTCTCCCAGGCGCAACGTAACGAGCAAGGATGCTAAGAGGGTACGCGAGGTCAGGTCGCGTGCAAGTCATCAGGTACATGAGGCAGCCTACAAGCTCTGGGTACGGGCCACTCGGCTCTACGGACTCGTCCGAAGGTGGAGCTGAGAGCGAGTGGCTGGTAGCCAGAGGTGTGGCCTGTGGTGAGGAGAACTGGAAGCCGAAGCGCTGAAGGACCTGCTGCACCATGTGTGACTGAGTCAGGGTGATGGTGCGGCGTGCTCTGTCCCGGGTGATCTGCAAGCCAAGGTAGCTACGCAGCTCACCCAGGTCAGTGCAGGTGTGTCTCTTCTGTAGCTCCGACTTCACACGAGCGAGTGCCTCAGTGTCAGCAGTAGCAAAAACCAAGTCGTCGACGTACACGAGGATGTAGAACGGCGGCAGCGACGTGTCTGTGCGCAGGAACAGTGACGGGTCAGCAGTGGAAGGAGCAAACCCAAGGGCCGCAAGTGTAGTCCTCAGTGTGTCGTGCCACTCGCGCGGTGCCTGGCGGAGACCGTAGACTGGCCGCCGGAGGCTCCACTGGGTACCAGGAGGAAACGACCCAGTAAAGCCAGGAGGGCGGCGCAGCCAGATCTCCTCATGCAGGCTGCCCTGCAAGAACGCTGTGCTGAAGTCAAGAGAGTGAAGCTCGTAGTCACGCTGAGCAGCAACGTGCAGCAGAACCCAAAGAGTGGTCATCTTCGGGGTGGGGGAGAAGGTCTGAAAGAAGTCAACCCCCTGACACTGACTGAAGCCTCTAGCAACGTAACGAGCCTTGAAGACAGGTGGAGAACCTGGCGGCCGCTTCACCCTGAAAATCCACATGCCATCGACGATGTTCGCCCCAGGAGGGGGAACCTCGTCGACGTAGGTGCCTGTGGACTTCCAGGATGCCATCTCTGCGTCCATGGCTGTCTGCCACTAAGAGGAGTAGGGACCCGAGATCGCCTCTGCGTAAGAGCGCGGAGTGGGGATGTCTAGTGCATCCGGGTCTCCCTCAGGGGCAAGCAACCAGGCCACGAGATGAGGTACAGCAGCCGCAAGAGAGTCAAAGTCCTCCTGCCTGTCCTCAAGGACGTCCGTGCCAAGAGCACACTCACCCCCGACGGACGGAGGACAGACAGACTCAGACCCAGCAACAAGACTGGCGGCGTAGTCTAGACGACAGGCAGCAGCAAAGTCGACAAGCTCAGCGACCAGGGCAGACGCAGCAGAAGACTCAAACGACGGGTCAGTGACAACAGTGGCGAGAAGACGCGTAACAGTAGGGTGGGCAGCACGAACACTGTCAGACTCAGGGTCGGGAACCTCAGGAAGAGAAGACGCAGGAGGAGACGGTAGGGGGACACGCTGTGGACCAGTGGAAGGACGAAGGGCCATAATATGCGTGCCAGGAACAGGAGGAGGACGCGGACGCGCGACACGACGACCAGTGGGACCAGTGCGCGCAGTGCGAGCAGTGCGAGTAGCACGAACAGGCGAGGCAGGACGAGACACAGGCTCACGACGCTCCGTAAGCGAGTCCGGCAGTGCAGTGTAAGGTACAGGAGCAGGGAGGGGGGAGCCAGGCTGGAGGGGAAGGCCAGTGGAAGACGGGAGGGAAAGAACCTGGCGAAGCACCGTGTCAGGCGGTGGCAAAGCCGACGGTGACGGAGGAGCGAAGAACAGGCGCGACGGCGGAGCTCCGCCAGCACCTCCAGCACCCGCAGCACCAGAAGCACCAGGACCAGCACCCTCCGCCGCAGCACCCCCAGAGTCGGCGACGTCAGCACCAGAGGCCCCAGCAGCGTCAGACCTCCCCTCGCCAGCACCTCCAGAACCAGCAGGACCACCGTGTCCAGAACCGTCAGCTCCAGTGTCGTCAGCTCCAGCAGCTCCAGTACCGCCAGGAAGAGCACCCCCAGAGCCGGTAGCTCCAACTCCGCTGGCACCGCCAGCTCCAGAGTCCCCAGCTCCAGCAGCTCCAGCCTCAGTGCTCCCAGAACAGCCAGTCCCGGCAGCTCCAGTACCTCCAGTACGAGCACCTCCAGGACGAGCAGCTCCAGAACCTCCAACTCCAGCAGGGCCACGAGGACGGCGAAAGCGCCGGACGTACCAGTCACGAAGCTGCTGTGGTGTGAGAGACTGCTCAGCACCCCGAACCGGAGCACCCCCAGACGCAGCAACCCCAGGCTCCGTAGGCTCAGTCGCAGTACCCCCAGGCTCAGTGCCCCCAGGCGCAGCACCCCCAGGCTCAGCACCCCCAGACTCCGTACACGCAGGCTCAGCACCCCCAGTCGCAGCACCCCCAGGCTCAGCACCCCCAGGCTCCGAACTCTCAGGCACAGTACCCTCAGCTCCAGCACCCTCAGTCCCAGCACCCGCAGCCGCAGCACCCCCAGGCCCAGCACCCGCAGGCTCAGCACCCCCAGGCTCAGCACTCCCAGCAGCACCACCTGCAGCAGCACCTGAGTCACCTGTGACCTCGACAGGCTCAGCGACGGGAGGAGGGTCTACCTGAGAGACACCTGAAGGAGCAGGACCCTGAGGGGGAAGGGGGTCTACCGGAGGGGGACCAGGAGCGAGGAAAAGCGGCGGGGGAGGGAGGGGGGCAGTGCGGTAGGGGAAGAGACGGTAAAAAGGGACCGACTCGTCAAAGGTGACGTCCTGAGAGGCGAAGACCCGGCGCGAGGTGGGGTGGTAAAACTGCCAGCCAGGCGCGTCAGGGACAAAGCCAAGGAAGACACAGGGAAGCGTGCGGGAGGAGAGCTTGTCCGCGGACGTATCGCGGACAAGGGCACGAGCACCCCACACCCGGAAGCGCGACGCATCGCCAACCTCCCCCGTCCAACGCAGTGTGGGCGAGGTCTCCGGCAAGGAGACACGGGGCCAGAGGTTGAGCTGATGCGCGGCGTACCGGACAGCAAACGGCCACAGAAAATGGGGAGCCGCCGCATGGACCAAGGAGGTACGAGCGACCTCCATGACCAGGCCAATGCGGCGCTCAGCAACCCCATTCTGCTGTGGGGAGGCCGGAAGCGTGAAGGTCTGCTCGATGCCCTCCGCCTGACAGAAGGTCCTCAAGAGGTCGGAGGAGAACTCACCACCTCTGTCAGAGTGCAGACGCAGGACAGGAAGATCTGTCCGGAAACGGCGGCGGAGCTGGAGACGAACTGTGCGGATCCAAGGGATCAGAACAGCAGGGACCTCACCCTTGGTGCGCAAGGGGAAGACCGTGGTGTAACGCGAGTAGTCGTCGACAACCAGCAAAAAGTACCGCTCACCGCCCTGGCCACGAACGCGGGCTGGGCCCCACACGTCCAGGTGGAGGGTCTGCAGAGGAGCCTCTGTCGGGGGGAACGAGGAGGAGTGAGGAGTGGCGCGCTGCCGCCCCTCGACGCAAGGAAGGCAAGGCGGCGCAGGCGAGGCAGGGAGGGGAGGGAGGGACCTGGGAAGACCAGACACAAGGTGGCGACGGTGCATGCCACGGAGGCGTGGCAAGGAGGGGTGGCCCAGGCGGTGGTGCCAGAGAAGAGTCTGGTGCGACAGGGAACGACACTCACAGGCGTGGGCTACCAGACCTGACGCGGACACCTGACCGACAGCAGCGACCTGAGGAGACGCAGTGGACAGTGTGTAGAGACTCGACCCCGGCTGACGGGTAAACGTAGCCAGGTGACGGCCAGTCCTGGAGCACGTGAGGATCGCCACACGCTGTCCTCCAGGAGTAAAGGTGTCAACCCACTGATCCTGGATGACAGCGTTGCTCACCAGGTTCGTCGAGAACGAGGGGAGGTGGAAACCCGACAACGAGCCAGACGGAACCGCCGGACACGGGAGCACAGTGGTGGACCGTGCAAGGACTGGGCCCCCCGAGGGGTCAGCCAAGGAGACTGGGACCGGTGCAGGAAGTGGAGTGAGCTCAGTACTGTCACGAAAGAAACAGCGGGAAGCACCTGAGTCAAGGGTGAAGGTGTGCAAGGCCTCAGCCGGTGCAGTACCTGAGAGAGCAGTCTCTGTGGGTGCTGTACCTGAGAGAGCAGACTCACAAGCAGTAGGGACAGTACTGGAGGGAGCAGCCACAGAGGGCACCAGACCAGAGAGAGCAGACTCACTAGTACCCAGGGCAGCGGGCTCTATACTTGGGTCAGGCGGCACACACAAGTAACAGTCTCCCTCGGCACTAACAGTCAATGCATACATGGCAGCAATAATAGCATCATAGTCAAGAGCAAAGATATCAACACCAGCCCTCATCAGCTCAGCCCAGCGGGGGCGCTCAACATCCTCGCCCATCTCCTCACGCCAAGCGTCGTCAAGGCGGGAGAAGCAGCGGTACGGGGTGTGGAACCTCCCACACGTCTGTCCCTTGCGGTCACCTGTGCGAATGACATAGGAACAGCGGCCACTGCCCCCCGACGTCCCACGCTGAGCAAGCCACTCACGAAGCTGCTGGGTCGTCTGGGGACGCTGCTGCTGGTGGGAGCTCTGGCCCGAGCCAGTGCCTCCACTCCGACCTCCGCCGCCACCACTACCTCCGCTCCGACCGCCACCGCCGCCACCGCCACCGCCGCCGCCGCCGCCACCGCCGCCGCCGCCACCACCGCCACCGCTCCCTCCGCCGCCCCCGCCTCCGCTGCCGACCCCACTCCCACCAGCACTCCCGCCACCGCTCCCTCCAGCACCGCCTCCCCCCCCACCTCCCCCACCTCCTCCCCCCCCAGCGCCACCCCCGCCACCCTTGCCCCCCTTGCCCTTGCCGGTGCGGCGCCTCCCACCAGGAGCAGAAGCAGCGCCAGCAGACTCAGCACCAAGGAAGTCAACAGCAGCAGCAGTAGCATAGGAGGGAGCGAGGGGAGAGGGAGAGCACCCCTCAAAGATGGGGGTACGGGGAGCGCCGCGAGCAGCACCTACAGCTACAATGCTCTTCTCGGCTGCTAGCAGCTTCTCCTCTAGGAGGGCGACAGTGAGCTCAGTGGGACAGCGAGCAAGGAAATAGTCGCGCACTGAGCTGAGGGTGTCAGGGAGACGGGTGACTATGAAGTGGAGTGTCCAGTACAGTGGAGGGGGGTTCTTAGCGCAGAACTCAGTGGGAAGGGCGGCACGCAGGCGAGCGTCACTAGTGCGAAGGTGGGTGATAAGATCGGCGACTGTAGCAAAGGTGGACAGCTCAGGGAACAGGTAAGGCAGCATGAGGCGGCTAAGCTCAGCTGTGGCCGGTGAGGAGTAGCGAGCAACGACAGCGTCGTACAGGGCCTTAGCGGATTTGCAGTCGCCAAAATGCTCGAGCTCAGCTAACGGCAGGTGACTGCGAATGGCTAGGCGAGCAGCTGCGTCACGAGTCTGCCAGTGGGAACGAACACTAAGCTCAGCTGTGGCAGGAGGGGCAGGCGCAGCACCAGACGCATAATCATAGAGCGACACATGCTCCTTGCTATCGCTCAGGAGGAACAGCTGCAGGTCATCTAGCCAAGTGGTGAACTGCACAGGGCGGCCCTCAGCATCTAGCGACAGTATGACAGAGCAGCGCAAGCTACCGCAGCAAGGGTGGGCAATTGCGCACGGGTAGGGAGCAGCAGCAAGCGCTGCAAGCGGGCAGCGCGGCGGACAGGCGGCTCTGTGGACGGGCAGCGCGGCAGGCAGGCGGCGCTGCAGGCGGGCAGCGCGACTGGCGGGCGACTCCGCAAGCGGGCAGCGCGGCGGGCGGGCGGGCAGCGCGACGGGCGGCGCAGGGCACAGCGGGCGGCGCGCGGGGCTGCAAGGCAGCTCGACGGGCTGCGCGGGGCAGAGCGGGCGGCGCGCGGGGCTGCAGAGCCGAGCGACGGGCAGCGCAGGGCAGGGCGGGCGGGTCGCGGGGCTGCGCAGCAGATCGACGGGCGGCTCGGGGCACAGCGGGCGGTGCGCGGGGCTGCGAGGCAGCGCGACGGGCAGCGCGGGGCAGAGCGGGCGGCGCGACGGGCAAAGCAGGGGAGGGGGAGGCGCGCGGGGCTCTGGGCTGGCAGGACGCCGGTCGGCAGGGCGCACGAGGGCGCTACAAGGGCGCTACGAGGGCGCTAGGGCGCAACGAGGGCGCTACGAGGGTAGGGCGCGGGGGTAACGCGGTAACCGCAGCGTGCGGTGGTGGGCCCTAAAAAAAAAACGATCGGATGGTCCTAGGGACCACCTGCTCTGAATACCATCTCAGAATACTAGCGTAAGAATGGGTGCATTGAAAGAAACAGTTGGGTACAAGTAGCTAACCCTAGTTGGGTTTGTACCCTGTATTGGCTACCCCACTACAGCCTACCCACATATATATAACACAGTACAACTTAACATTTTATTGCATATTCAAGTGACCCATATTCAAATACACTTATCAGAGCCTTTTCGGCTTGGTTCTTGTGCGAAGAAAAGTTCGGCGCCTACGATTTCGGCTGTTTTTGCCGCCAAGTGCCTAGAAAGCGCGCGCGGCAAAAACGGCCAAAATTGTAGGTGCCGAACTTTTCTTCACGCAAGAACCAAGCTAAAAATGCTCTAGTATGTGTATTTGAACATGGGCCACTCGAATATGCAATAAAATGTTAAACTGTGTTATGTTGGTAGGCTGTAGTGGGGTAGCCAGTATGGGGTACAACCCCAACTAGGGTTTGCTACTTGTACCCAATTCTTCCATTCAATGACACATTCTTGCTTAGTCCTGTTGATATGGTATCAGAGCAGGAGGTCCCTAGGACCTATCGACCGTTTCTTTTAAGGGCCCACCACCGCTCGCATGCGGTTACCACGCTACCCCGTGCCCTAGCCTCGTAGCGCCCTCGTGCGTCCTCGTTAGCGCCCTCGCGCGCCCTCGTTAGCGCCCTCGCGCGCCCTCGTTAGCGCCCTCGCGCGCCCCTCGTTAGCGCCCTCGCGCGCCCTCACTAGCGCCCTCGAAGCGCCCCTCGTTAGCGCCCTCGCGCGCCCCTCGCAGCGTCGCCCGCCCGCCGAGCCGCCCGCTCGCCGCCCGCCCGCCGCGCTGCCTGCTCGCAGCGTCGCCCGCTCGCCCCGCTGCCCGCTTCGCAGCCCGCTCGCCCGCTCGCTGCCCGCTTCGCGGCCCGCCCGCTTCGCTGCCCGCTCGCAGCGTCGCCCGCCCGCCCGCTGCCCGCTTCGCAGCGTCGCCCGCCCGCTTGCTGCCCGCTCGCAGCGTCGCCCGCCCGCCCGCTGCCCGCTTCGCAGCGTCGCCCGCTCGCTCGCTGCCCGCTCGCAGCGTCGCCCGCCCGCCCGCTGCCCGCTCGCAGCGTCGCCCTCCCGCCTCGCTGCCCGCTTGCAGCGTCGCCCGCCCGCCCGCTGCCCGCTTGCAGCGTCGCCCGCCCGCCCGCTGCCCGCTTCGCAGCCGCCCGCCGCGCTGCCCGCTCGCCGCGTCGCCCGCCCGCCCCGCTGCCCGCTTCGCAGCCCGCCCGCCGCACTTCCCGCCTGCAGCGCCGCCCGCCTCGCCTGCTGCTCCCTGCCTGTGCACCGCCGCTTGCTCCTGCTGTGGCTGCTAGCTTCGCTCTAGCGCGTCCCCTCTGCTGCTGCCGCTGCTCTGCTGTGCCCTCACGCCTGAGCCATGGCCTCTATTCGCGTTCTTTCCTTCGATGCTGAGGGCCGTCCCGTGCAGTTCACTTCCTGGCTCGATGACCTGCAGTTGTATCTTATGAGCAATAGCACGGACCACATCTCCCTCTATGACTACGCGTCTGGTGCTGCCGCTGCTCCTGCTGCCACAGCCGAGCTTAGTGTACGTTCACAGTGGCAGACTCGTGACGCTGCAGCTCGCCTGGCTATTCGCAGTCACCTGCCGTTAGCTGAGCTAGAGCACTTTGGCGACTGCAAAACCGCTAAAGCCCTATACGACGCTGTCGTTGCTCGCTACTCCTCACCTGCCACAGCCGAGCTTAGCCGTCTCATGCTGCCTTACCTGTTCCCTGACCTGTCCACCTTTGCTACAGTCGCCGATCTTATCACCCACCTTCGCACTAGTGATGCTCGCCTGCGTGCCGCCCTTCCCACCGAGTTCTGCGCTAAGAACCCCCCTCCCCTGTACTGGGCACTCCACTTCATAGTCACCCGTCTCCCTGACACCCTCAGCTCAGTGCGCGACTATTTCCTTGCTCGCTGTCCCACTGAGCTCACTGTCGCCCTCCTAGAGGAGAAGCTGCTAGCAGCCGAGAAGAGCATTGTAGCTGTAGGTGCTGCTCGCGGCGCTCCTCGCACCCCCATCTTTGAGGGGTGCTCTCCCTCTCCCCTCGCTCCCTCCTATGCTACTGCTGCTGCTGTTGACTTCCTTGGTGCTGAGTCTGCTGGCGCTGCTTCTGCTCCTGGTGGGAGGCGCCGCACCGGCAAGGGCAAGGGGGGCAAGGGTGGCGGGGGTGGCGCTGGGGGGGGAGGGGGTGGGGGAGGTGGGGGGGGAGGCGGTGCTGGAGGGAGCGGTGGCGGGAGTGCCGGTGGGAGTGGGGCCGGCGGCGGAGGCGGGGGCGGCGGCGGGAGCAGTGGCGGTGGTGGCAGCGGCGGCAGTGGCGGCGGTGGCGGTAGTGGCGGTGGCGGTGGCGGTGGTGGCGGTCGGAGCGGAGGTAGTGGCGGCGGTGGAGGTCGGAGTGGAGGCACCGGCTCGGGCCAGAGCTCCCAGCAGCAGCAGCGTCCCCAGTCGACCCAGCAGCTTCGTGAGTGGCTTGCTCAGCGTGGGACGTCGGGGGGCAGTGGCCGCTGTTCCTATGTCATTCGCACAGGTGATCGCAAGGGGCAGACGTGTGGAAAGTTCCACACTCAGTACCGCTGCTTCTTCCGCCTTGACGACGCTTGGCGTGAGGAGATGGGCGAGGATGTTGAGCGCCCTCGCTGGGCTGAGCTGATGAGGGCTGGTGTTGATATCTTTGCTCTTGACTATGATGCTATTATTGCTGCCATGTATGCATTGACTGTTAGTGCCGAGGGAGACTGTTACTTGTGTGTGCCGCCTGACCCAGGTATAGGGCCCGCTGCCCTAGGTACTAGTGAGTCTGCTCTCTCTGGTATGGTGCCCCCTGTACCTGCTCCCTCCAGCACTGTCCCTGCTGCTTGCGAGTCTGCTCTCTCAGGTACAGCACCCACAGAGACTGCTCTCTCAGGTACTGCACCGGCTGAGACCTGTCACACCTTCACCCTTGACTCAGGTGCTTCCCGCTGCTTCTTTCGAGACAGTACTGAGCTCACACCGCTTCCTGCACCGGTCCCAGTCTCCTTGGCTGACCCCTCTGGGGGCCCAGTCCTTGCCCAGTCCACCACTGTGCTCCCTTGTCCGGCGGTTCCGTCTGGCTCGTTGACGGGTTTCCACCTCCCCTCGTTCTCGACGAACCTGGTGAGCAACGCTGTCATCCAGGATCAGTGGGTTGACACCTTTACCCCTGGAGGACAGCGTGTGGCGATCTGCACGTGCTCCAGGACCGGCCGTCACCTGGCTACGTTTACTCGTCGGCCGGGGTCGAGTCTCTACACACTGACCACTGCGTCTCCTCAGGTCGCTGCTGTCGGTCAGGTGTCCGCGTCAGGTCTGGTGGCCCACGCCTGTGAGTGTCGTTCCCTGTCGCACCAGACTCTTCTCTGGCACCACCGCCTGGGTCACCCCTCCTTGCCACGCCTCCGTGGCATGCACCGTCGCCGCCTTGTGTCTGGTCTTCCCAGGTCCCTCCCTCCTCTCCCTTCCTCGCCTGCGCCGCCTTGCCTTCCTTGCGTCGAGGGGCGGCAGCGCGCCGCTCCTCACTCCTCCTCGTTCCCCCCGACAGGGGCTCCTCTGCAGACCCTCCACCTGGACGTGTGGGGCCCAGCCCGCGTTCGTGGCCAGGGCGGTGAGCGGTACTTTTTGCTGGTTGTCGACGACTACTCGCGTTACACCACGGTCTTCCCCTTGCGCACCAAGGGTGAGGTCCCTGCTGTTCTGATCCCTTGGATCCGCACAGTTCGTCTCCAGCTCCGCCGCCGTTTCCGGACGGATCTTCCTGTCCTGCGTCTGCACTCTGACAGAGGTGGTGAGTTCTCCTCCGACCTCTTGAGGACCTTCTGTCAGGCGGAGGGCATCGAGCAGACCTTCACGCTTCCGGCCTCCCCACAGCAGAATGGGGTTGCTGAGCGCCGCATTGGCCTGGTCATGGAGGTCGCTCGTACCTCCTTGGTCCACGCGGCGGCTCCCCATTTTCTGTGGCCGTTTGCTGTCCGGTACGCCGCGCATCAGCTCAACCTCTGGCCCCGTGTCTCCTTGCCGGAGACCTCGCCCACACTGCGTTGGACGGGGGAGGTTGGCGATGCGTCGCGCTTCCGGGTGTGGGGTGCTCGTGCCCTTGTCCGCGATACGTCCGCGGACAAGCTCTCCTCCCGCACGCTTCCCTGTGTCTTCCTTGGCTTTGTCCCTGACGCGCCGGGCTGGCAGTTTTACCACCCCACCTCGCGCCGGGTCTTCGCCTCTCAGGACGTCACCTTTGACGAGTCGGTCCCTTTTTACCGTCTCTTCCCCTACCGTACTGCCCCCCTCCCTCCCCCGCCGCTTTTCCTTGCTCCTGGTCCCCCTCCGGTAGACCCCCTTCCCCCTCAGGGTCCTGCTCCTTCAGGTGTCTCTCAGGTAGACCCTCCTCCCGTCGCTGAGCCTGTCGAGGTCACAGGTGACTCAGGTGCTGCTGCAGGTGGTGCTGCTGGGAGTGCTGAGCCTGCGGGTGCTGGGCCTGGGGGTGCTGGGACTACGGGTGCTGGAGCTGAGGGTACTGTGCCTGAGAGTTCGGCGCCTGGGGGTGCTGAGCCTGGGGGTGCTGCGACTGGGGGTGCTGAGCCGGCGTGTGCGGAGTCTGGGGGTGCTGAGTCTGGGGGTGCTGCGCCTGCGGGTACTGAGCCTGGGGGTGCTGCTACTGAGCCTACGGAGCCTCGGGTTGCTGCGTCTGGGGGTGCTCCGGTTCGGGGTGCTGAGCAGTCTCTCACACCACAGCAGCTTCGTGACTGGTACGTCCGGCGCTTTCGCCGTCCTAGTGGCTCGGCTGGAGCTGGGGGTACTGGAGCTGCCGGGACTGGTTGTTCTGGGAGCACTACGACTGGAGCTGCTGGAGCTGGGGACTCTGGAGCTGGCGGCGCTAGCGGAGTTGTAGCTGCGGACCCTGGGGGTGGTGCTGCTGCTGGTGCTGCGGACCCACCTGGTGGAGCTGCTGCTGGAGCTGAGGACCCGAGCGGTGGCGCTGCTGCTGGTGCTGGGGACCCGGACGCTGGAGTCTCTTCTGCTTCTGGAGACGCTGCGCGGCCGCGGCCGTACTTCGTACCGCTCCTTCAGCAGGTTCTTGGGCAGGCTCCTCCTCCTTGTCCTCCTCCCTCCGTCGAGTGTCCTCCGACTGTCCAGCCGCAGTCACAGTTACCGCCTGCCTCGCCTCTCCCTGCTCCCTCTCCTTACACTGGTCCCACAGGAGGTCTTACAGAGCGTCGTGAGCCTGAGTCTCGTCCTGCGTCGCCTGTCCGTACTGCTCGCACTGGTCGTCGTGTCCGTCGTGAGCGTCCTCCTCCTGTCCCAGGCACTCACTACATGACTCTGCGTCCCTCTACTGCTCCTCAGCGTGTCCCTCTGCCGTCTCCTCCTGCGTCCTCTTTGCCTGCTGTTCCGGACCCTGAGTCTGACCGGTATCGTGCTGAGCACCCTACTGTCACGCGTCTCCTAGCTACTGTTGTCACTGACCCTACCTTTGAGTCCTCGGCTGCGTCTGCTCTGGTCGCTGAGTTGGTTGACTTTGCTGCTGCCTGTCGTCTAGACTACGCTGCTCGCCTTGTTGCTGGGTCTGAGTCTGAGTCTGTTTGTCCTCCGTCCGTCGGGGGTGAGTGTGCTCTTGGCACGGACGTCCTTGAGGACAGGCAGGAGGACTTTGACTCTCTCGCGGCTGCTGTACCTCATCTCGTGGCCTGGTTGCTTGCCCTTGAGGGAGACCCGGATGCACTAGACATCCCCACTCCGCGCACTTACGCAGAGGCGATCTCGGGTCCCTACTCCTCTCAGTGGCAGACAGCCATGGACGCAGAGATGGCATCCTGGAAGTCCACAGGCACCTACGTCGACGAGGTTCCCCCTCCTGGGGCGAACATCGTCGATGGCATGTGGATTTTCAGGGTGAAGCGGCCGCCAGGTTCTCCGCCTGTCTTCAAGGCTCGTTACGTTGCTAGAGGCTTCAGTCAGCGTCAGGGGGTCGACTTCTTCCAGACCTTCTCCCCCACCCCGAAGATGACCACTCTTCGGGTTCTGCTGCACGTTGCTGCTCAGCGTGACTACGAGCTTCACTCTCTTGACTTCAGCACAGCGTTCCTGCAGGGCAGCCTGCACGAGGAGATCTGGCTGCGCCGCCCACCTGGCTTTACTGGGTCGTTTCCTCCTGGTACCCAGTGGAGCCTCCGCCGGCCAGTCTACGGTCTCCGCCAGGCGCCACGCGAGTGGCACGACACACTGAGGACTACACTTGCGGCTCTTGGGTTCGCGCCGTCTACTGCTGACCCGTCGCTGTTTCTGCGCACAGACACGTCGCTGCCGCCGTTCTACATTCTCGTGTACGTCGACGACTTGGTCTTTGCTACTGCTGACACTGAGGCACTCGCTCGTGTGAAGTCGGAGCTGCAGAAGAGACACACCTGCACTGACCTGGGTGAGCTGCGTAGCTACCTTGACTTGCAGATCACCCGGGACAGAGCTCGCCGCACCATCACCCTGACTCAGTCACACATGGTGCAGCAGGTCCTTCAGCGCTTCGGCTTCCAGTTCTCCTCACCACAGGCCACACCTCTGGCTACCAGCCACTCGCTCTCAGCTCCACCTTCGGATGAGTCCGTAGAGCCGAGTGGCCCGTACCCAGAGCTTGTGGGCTGCCTCATGTACCTGATGACTTGCACGCGACCTGACCTCGCGTACCCTCTTAGCATCCTTGCTCGTTACGTTGCGCCTGGGAGACACAGGCGAGAGCACTGGGAGGCTGCTAAGAGGGTGCTGCGCTACTTGTGCAGTACATCAGGCATGGGGCTGGTGCTTGGAGGACGCGACAGAGTTGTCCTCACTGGCCACTCGGACGCTTCTTGGGTGGACGACCTGGCTACGCAGCGGTCGTCACAGGGTTACACCTTCAGCCTTGGCTCTGGTTCTGTCTCGTGGCGGTCCACCCGCTCTTCTTCTGTTCTCGGCTCTAGTTGTGAGGCTGAGATCTACGCCACAGCCATGGCTGCCCAGGAGTTACGCTGGCTCACCTACCTACTGACTGACTTGGGAGAGCGGCCTAGTTCTCCTCCAGTTCTGTACGGTGACAACAAGGCGGCCCTTGCCTTGTGTCAGGAGCACAGACTGGAGCACAGGACGAAGCACATTGCTCTTCGCTACTTTCTTGCTCGAGAGCTGCAGCAGCGAGGTCAGCTTCGGCTTGTGTACGTGGACTCGAAGGCCAACACTGCTGATATCTTCACCAAGGCGCTCCCGCCTAGTGATCATCAGCGGCACTGTACTTCCTTAGGCCTTGTGTCCACATTCCCTCATTTGCTTACTGCTTGACTTTCTTTGTACTGTCCTTTATATATATCTCGTTGCTTGCTTGCTAGGTCTTGATCACTGTGTTACTTGTCTTGTACTATATCTAGCACTGCATGTGAACTGGCCTTGTGGCCTTTGCTTGTGCTCGGAGTGTGGTGACGTTGTGATCCACCCTGGGCTTGCTTTGCTTTGCTAGACTGGTCTTGTGACCCTTTGTTCTCCCCCACTTTGCCTATGGGGGTGTGTTAAACTGTGTTATGTTGGTAGGCTGTAGTGGGGTAGCCAGTATGGGGTACAACCCCAACTAGGGTTTGCTACTTGTACCCAATTCTTCCATTCAATGACACATTCTTGCTTAGTCCTGTTGATATAAAAGACATGTTGTTGAATGCTTTTCCCTACGCCTATAGGGATTCATGCGAATTTTTTGCACTTGGCGGAAAAAACGGCCGAAATCGTAGGCGCCGAACTTTTCTTCGCGCACGAACCAAGCGGAAAAGGCTCTAGTATGTTTTTTTGAACATGGGCCCTTCGAATATGCAATAAAGTTCAGGTTGTTGAATGTTATTCTCTACGTCTATAGGGATTCACGCGCTTTCTAGGCGCTTGGCGGAAAAAAACGGCCAAAATCGTAGGCGCCGAACTTTTCTTCGCACAAGAACCAAGCCAAAAAGGCTCTATTATGTGTATTTGAACATGGGCTATTTGAATATTCCATAAAATACAGGTTTTTTAATGTTTTTCCCTACGCCTATAGGGATTCACGTGCTTTCTAGGCACTTGGCGGCAAAAACGGCCAAAATCGTAGGCGCCGAACTTTTCTTCGCGCAAAAACCAAGCAAAAAAAACTCTAGTATGTGTTAGAATCACTAGGCAAGAATGAATGAACTAGCAGAAGTTTGGGTACAAATATGAAACCCTAGTTGGGGTTGTACCCCATATTGGCTACCCCACTACAGCCTACCAACATATAACACATTACAATTTAACAGTATGTGTATCTAAACATGGGCCACTCAAATATGCAATAAAAAACATATTGTTGAATGCTTTTCCCTACGCCTATAGGGATTCACGCGCTTTCTAGGCACTTGGCGGAAAAAAACGGCCGAAATCGTAGGCGCCGAACTTTTCTTCGTGCAAGAACCAAGCCGAAAGGGCCCTAGTATGTGTATTCGAACATGGGCCACTCGAATATGCAATAAAATACAGGTTGTTGAATGCTTTTCCCTACGCCTATAGGGGGTCACGATGCTCTGGTCACGATGCTCTGGTCACGATGCTCTGGTCACGATGCTCTGGTCACGATGCTCTGGTCACGATGCTCTGGTCACGATGCTCTGGTCACGATGCTCTGGTCACGATGCTCTGGTCACGATGCTCTGGTCACGATGCTCTGGTAAGGATGCTCTGGTCACGATGCTCTGGTCACGATGCTCTGGTCACGATGCTCTGGTCACGATGCTCTGGTCACGATGCTCTGGTCACGATGCTCTGGTCACGATGCTCTGGTCACGATGCTCTGGTCACGATGCTCTGGTCACGATGCTCTGGTCACGATGCTATGGTCACGATGCTATGGTCACGATGCTCTGGTCACGATGCTCTGGTCACGATGCTATGGTCACGATGCTCGATTCACGCGCTTTTTAGGCACTTGGCGGCAAAAACGGCCGAAATTGTAAGATCTGAACTTATTTTCACGCAAGAACCAAGCCGAAAAGGCTCTACTATGTGTATTTGAACATGGGCCACTCGAATATGCAATAAAGTTCAGGTTGTTGAATGCTTTTCCCTACGCCTATAGGGATTCACGCGATTTCTTGGCACTTGGCGGCAAAAACGGCCGAAATCGTAGGCGCCGAACTTTTCTTCGCGCAAGAACCAAGCCGAAAAGGCTGTAGTATGTGTATTTGAACATGGGCCATTCGAATATGCAATAAAATTCAGGTTGTTGAATGCTTTTCCCTACGCCTATAGGGATTCACGCGCTTTCTAGGCACTTGGCGGCAAAAAACGGCCGAAATCGTAGGCGCCGAACTTTTCTTCGAGCAAGAACCAAGCCGAAAAGGCTCTACTATGTGTATTTGAACATGGGCCACTTGAATATGCAATAAAATTCAGGTTGTCGAATGCTTTTCCCTACGCCTATAGGGATTCACGCGCTTTCTAGGCACTTGGCGGCAAAAATGGCCGAAATCGTAGGCGCTGAACTTTTCTTCGCGCAAGAACCAAGCCGAAAAGGCTGTAGTATGTGTATTTGAACATATGCCATTCGAATATGCAATAAAATTCATGTTGTTGAATGCTTTTCCTTACGCCTATAGGGTCTCACGCACTTTCTATGCACTTGGCGGCAAAAACGGCCGAAATCGTAGGCACCGAACTTTTCTTCGCGCAAGAACCAAGCCGAAAAGGCTCTAGAATGTGTATTTGAACATGGGCCACTTGAATATGCAATAAAATTCAGGTTGTTGAATGCTTTTCTCTACGCCTATAGGGATTCACGCGCTTTCTAGGCACTTGGCGGCAAAAACGGCCGAAATCGTAGGCGCTGATCCTTTCTTCGCGCAAGAACCAAGCTGAAAAGGCTCTATTATGTGTTTTTGAACATGAGAATATGCAATAAAGTTCAGGTTGTTGAATGCTTTTCCCTACGCCTATAGAGATTCACGCGCTTTCTAGGCACTTCGCGGAAAAAAACGGCCAAAATCGTAGGCGCCGAACTTTTCTTCGCGCAAGAACCAAGCTGAAAATGCTCTAGTATGTGTATTTAAACATGGGCCACTCGAATATGCAATAAAGTTCAGGTTGTTGAATGCTTTTCCCTACGCCTATAGGGATTCACGCGCTTTCTAGGCACTTGGCGGCAAAAACGGCCGAAATCGTAGGCGCCGAACTTTTCTTCGCGCAAGAACCAAGCCAAAAAGGCTCTAGTATGTGTATTTGAACATGGGCCACACGAATATGCAATAAAATTCAGGTTGTTGAATGATTTTCCCTACGCCTATAGGGATTCACGCGCTTTCTAGGCACTTGGCGGCAAAAACGACCAAAATCGTAGGCGCCAAACTTTTCTTCGCGCAAGAACCAAGCAAAAAAGGCTCTAGTATGTGTATTTGAACATGTGTATTTGATGCTCTGCTCACGATGCTCTGCTCACGATGCTCTGCTCACGATGCTCTGCTCACGATGCTCTGCTCACGATGCTCTGCTCACGATGCTCTGCTCACGATGCTCTGGTCACGATGCTCTGGTCACGATGCTCTGGTCACGATGCTCTGGTCACGATGCTCTGGTCACGATGCTCTGGTCACGATGCTCTGGTCACGATGCTCTGGTCACGATGCTCTGGTCACGATGCTCTGGTCACGATGCTCTGGTCACGATGCTCTGGTCACGATGCTCTGGTCACGATGCTCTGGTCACGATGCTCTGGTCACGATGCTCTGGTCACGATGCTCTGGTCACGATGCTCTGGTCACGATGCTCTGGTCACGATGCTCTGCTCACGATGCTCTGGTCACGATGCTCTGGTCACGATGCTCTGGTCACGATGCTCTGGTCACGATGCTCTGGTCACGATGCTCTGGTCACGATGCTCTGGTCACGATGCTCTGGTCACGATGCTCTGGTCACGATGCTCTGGTCACGATGCTCTGGTCACGATGCTCTGGTCACGATGCTCTGGTCACGATGCTCTGGTCACGATGCTCTGGTCACGATGCTCTGGTCACGATGCTCTGGTCACGATGCTCTGGTCACGATGCTCTGGTCACGATGCTCTGGTCACGATGCTCTGGTCACGATGCTCTGGTCACGATGCTCTGGTCACGATGCTCTGGTCAC
Organism: Closterium sp. Yama58-4; assembly: GCA_947470075.1. Lineage (NCBI taxonomy): Eukaryota > Viridiplantae > Streptophyta > Zygnematophyceae > Desmidiales > Closteriaceae > Closterium > Closterium sp. Yama58-4. The sequence continues at coordinate 55,478 of CANIUD010000415.1, read as the reverse complement.
GATGCTCTGGTCACGATGCTCTGGTCACGATGCTCTGGTCACGATGCTCTGGTCACGATGCTCTGGTAACGATAATCTGGTCACGATGCTCTGGTCACGATGCTCTGGTCACGATGCTCTGGTCACGATGCTCTGGTCACGATGCTCTGGTCACGATGCTCTGGTCACGATGCTCTGGTCACGATGCTCTGGTCACGATGCTCTGGTCACGATGATCTGGTCACGATGCCCTATAGGCGTAGGGAAAAGCATTCAACAACCCGAATTTTATTGTTATTGCATATTCGACTGCCCCATGTTCAAATACACATAATAGAGCCTTTTTGGCTTGGTTCTTGTGCGAAAAAATCAACGCCTACGATTTCGGCCGTTTTTGCCGCCAACTGCCTAGAAAGCGCGTGAATTCCTATAGGCGTAGGGAAAATCATTCAACAACCTGAATTTTGATGCATATTCGAGTGGCCCATGCTCAAATACACATACTAGAGCTTTTTGGGCTTGGTTCTTGTGCGAAGAAAAGTTCGGCGCCTACGATTTTGGCCGTTTTTGCCGCCAAGTGCCAAGAAATCGCGTGAATCCCTATAGGCGTAGGGGAAAGCATTCAACAACCTGAATTCTTTTGCATATTCGGGTAGAGGGCCCATGTTCAAATACACATACTAGAGCCTTTTCGGCTTGGTTCTTGCAAGAAGAAAAGTTCGGCGCCTTCGATTTCGGCCGTTTCAACCGCCAAGTGCCAAGAAATCGCGTGAATCCCTATAGGCGTAGGGGAAAGCATTCAACAACCTGATTTCTTTTGCATATTCCGGTGGCCCATATTCAAATACACATACTAGAGCCTTTTCGGCTTGGTTCTTGAAAGAAGAAAAGTTCAGCGCCTTCGATTTCGGCCGTTTCAACCGCCAAGTGCCTAGAAAGCGCGTGAATCCCTATAGGCGTAGGGAAATGCATTCAACAACCTGAATTACATTGCATATTCAAGTGGCCCATGTTCAAATACACATACTAGAGCCTTTTCGGCTTGGTTCTTGCGCGAAGAAAAGTTCGGCGCCTACGATTTCGGCCGTTTTTGCTGCCAAGTGCCTAGAGAGCGCGTGAATCCCTGTAGACGTAGGGAAAAGCATTCAACAACCTGAATTTTATTGCATATTCAAGTGGCCCATGTTCAAATAGACATACCAGAGCCTTTTCAGCTTGGTTCTTGCGCGAAGAAAAGTTCAGCGCCTACGATTTCGGTCGTTTTTGCCGCCAAGTGCCTAGAAAGCGCGTGAATCCCTATAGGCGCAGGGAAAAGCATTCAACAACCTGAATTTTATTGAATATTTGAGTGGCCCATATTCAAATACACATACCAGAGCCTTTTTGGCTTGGTTTTTGTGAGAAGAGAAGTTCAGCGCCTACGATTTCGGCCGTTTTTTCCGCCAAGTGCCTAGAAAGCGCGTGAATCCCTATAGGCGTAGGGAAAAGCATTCAACAACCTGATTCTTATTGCATATTCGAGTGGACCATGTTCAAATACACGTACTAGAGCATTTTGGGCTTGGTTCTTGTGGGAAGAAAAGTTCGGCGCCTACGGTTTTGGCAGTTTTTGCCGCCAAGTGCCTAGAAAGCGCGTAAATCCCTATAGGCGTAGGGAAAAGCATTCAAGAACCTGAATTTTATTGCATATTCAAGTGGCCCATGTTCAAATATACATACCAGAGCCTTTTCGGCTTGGTTCTTGTGTGAAGAAAAGTTCGGCGCCTCGGCCGTTTTTGCCGCCAAGTGCCTAGAAAGCGCGTGAATCCCTATAGGCGTAGGAAAAAGCATTCAACAACCTGAATTTTTAGCATATTCGAGCGGCCCATGTTCAAATACACATACTAGAGCATTTTGGGCTTGGTTGTTGAGCGAAGAAAAGTTCGGCGCCTACGATTTCGGTCGTTTTTTCCGCCAAGTGCCTAGAAAGCACGTGAATCCCTATAGGCGTAGGAAAAAGCATTCAACAACCTGAATTTTATTGCATATTCGACTGCCCCATGTTCCAATACACATACAAGAGCATTTTTGGCTTGGTTCTTGCACGAAGAAAAGTTCGGCGCCTACGATTTCGGTCGTTTTTGCCGCCAAGTGCCTAGAAAGCGCGTGAATCCCTATAGGCGTAGGGAAAAGCATTCAACTACCTGAATTGAGTGGCCCATGTTCAAATACACATACTAGAGTCTTCTCGGCTTGGTTCAGGCTTGCGAAGAAAAAGTTAGGCGCCTACGATTTCGGGCGTTTTTGCCGCCAAGTGCGTAGAAAGCGCGTAAATCGCTATAGACGTAGGGAAAAGCATTCAACAACCTGTATTTTATTGCATATTCAAGTGGCCCATGTTCAAATACACATACCAGAGCCTTTTAGGCTTGATTGTTGTGCGAAGAAAAGTTCGGCGCCTACGATTTCGGTCGTTTTTGCCGCCAAGTGCCTAGAAAGCGCATGAATCCCTATAGGCGTAGGAAAAAGCATTCAACAACCTGAATTTTATTGCATATTCGAGCGGCCCATGTTCAAATACACATACTAGAGCTTTTTGGGCTTGGTTGTTGACCGAAGAAAAGTTTGGCGCCTACGATTTCGGCCGTTTTTGCCGCCAAGTGTCTAGAAAGCGCGTGAATCCCTATAGGCGTAGGAAAAAGCATTCAACAACCTGAATTTTATTGCATATTCGAGTGGCCCATATTCAAATACACATACCAGAGCCTTTTCGGCTTGGTTCTTGTGCGAAGAAAAGTTCGGCGCCTACGATTTCGGCCGTTTTTTCCGCCAAGTGCCTAGAAAGCGCGTGAATTCCTATAGGCGTAGGGAAAAGCATTCAACAACCTGATTCTTATTGCATATTCGAATGGACCATGTTCAAATACACATACTAGAGCTTTTTGGGCTTGGTTCTTGTGCGAAGAAAAGTTCGGCGCCTACGATTTCGGCAGTTTTTGCCGCCAAGTGCGTAGAAAGCGCGCAAATCCCTATAGGCGTAGAGAAAAGCATTCAACAACCTGAATTTTATTGCATATTCAAGTGGCCCATGTTCAAATACACATACCAGAGCCTTTTTGGCTTGGTTCATGTGCGAAGAAAAGTTCGGCGCGTACGATTTCGACCGATTTTGCCGCCAAGTGCCTAGAAAGCACGTAAATCCCTATAGGCGTAGGGAAAAGCATTCAACAACCTGAATTGTATTGCATATTCGAGTGGTCCATGTTCAAATACACATACTATAGCTTTTTGGGCTTGGTTGTTGAGCGAAGAAAAGTTCGGCGCCTACGATTTCGGCCGATTTTGCCGCCAAGTGCCTAGAAAGCGTGTGAATCCCTATAGGCGTAGGGAAAAGCATTCAACAATGCATATTCGAGTGGCCCATGTTCAAATACATTTACCATTGCCTTTTTGGCTTGGTTCTCGTGCGAAAAAAAAGTTTGGCGCCTACGATTTCGGCCGTTTTTTCCGCCAAGTGCCTAAAAAGCGCGTGAATCCCTATAGGCATAGGGAAAAGCTTTCAACAACCTGACAACCGCGAGCCTGGACAAAACACCTACAACTACACCATCACGTTCATCGACGCCGCGACACGCTATGTTTGGCACCTCAATCTTCCAAGCAAGGACATGGCTTTCAAAGCCTTCGTCGCCTGGCTTCCTGTAGCGGAAAGTGAGTCAGGATTAAAACTCAAGAGCTTCCAGTCATACAGGGGAGGAGAATACACCTCACAGAGGTTCAAGCAGTACTTGGCAGAGAGAGGAATCAAGCGGCTCATCTCCCTTCCCTACGCCCATCAACAGCAAGGTGTAGCAGAAAGGATGAACAGGACCCTCCAGAACACCATGCGCAAGCTGCTACGTGGCATGCACCTGCCCAACCACCAGTGGCCCGAAGCAATGGACCACGCCGTCATGCTGCACAACTTGCTCTCGTCATCATCGCTCCCAAACAACGCATCACCGCATCTGCTGTGGACAGGAAAATTGGGCAGCACAAAAATGTTGAGAGTCTTCGGCTGCATGGTACAGTACCGACCCCCATAAGCACGAGCCGGCCGATTCTCCCAACGCGCACAGTGGGGACTACACATGGGCATCGAAAAGCATTACAGAGCATGGAAATTTTTCGACCTCGAGACAAAGGAAACAGTGGCAGCACGTGATGTCATCTTCTACGAAGGACTCATCATGTGATACTACCTTGCCAACTTTCAAGAAGGAAACCCCGACCAGAGCAATGGTTTTCGTGGAGACCGAGCCTTCGCTTCGGCAGCCGACGAAGCTGACTGGGACGAGCAGAATGTGGACAGAGCCCCGGAAGAAGCCGGATCACTCCCATACTGCTGGGTAGACGTACTGATGGACGATCACAACCTTCGCGAAAGCATCAACGCCGAAGTCTTCTACAAGTTCGCCGACGACGGTTACGTTACACCTGAGCAAGTCAACACCAACGAAGCAGAACGCGTAGGACCCAATTTCATACCTGATCCAGAAGCGGGAGATGAAGCAGTTTATCCCGAGGACACAACACTCCCCCGCTACACACAGAGTGGACTCCAGATACTTGGGCTCGTCACTGCAGTCCACGGCGCGGCGATTCCTAAGGAGCCTGCGACAGTTCAGCAGGCTCTGGGGGGGTCGCATAGGGAAAAATGGCGCGAAGCCATGGACAGGGAGCTGAAGGCACTGGAGGAACGCAACACGTGGAAGGTTGTTCCCATCAGCGTAGCACGATTCTCACCGGAAAGTGGGTCTTCCGCGTGAAGACGAAGGCTGACGGCACCATCGACAAGTTTAAAGCGCGCTGGGTCGTACGCGGCTTCGACCAAGAGCATGGATGCGACTTCACCGAAACATTCGCTCCGGTCAGCCGACACACTTCGCTACGAATCCTCCTCGCAATCGCCGCCATGAAGAAGAAGAAGCTGCGGCAAATTGACGTCGCCAACGCATTCCTCTACGCACCTGTTGACGCAGAGAATTTCGTGGAACTACCACACGGATCCAGCACGGACTCCAACCACGTTTGCCAGCTACTCAATTCGCTCTACGGGATTAAGCAAGCTCCGTGGCTATGGCAACAATACCTCGCATCGGCTTCAAGCAACTACCGCACGATCAGGGCATGTACCGGCTCACGAAGGACACCGACTACATCCTGCTAATCGTCTATGTAGACGATCTGCTCTACATCGGCTCGACCGACGGTGTCACAACCTGGTTCGAAGGGGAGCTACAGCAAGACCTCACGCTCACGGTCTCATCTACCGTCACACAGTACCTCGGCCTCAACATCCGGGAAGAGGAAGACGCGATCTACCTCAGCGCCGCGAAGTACGCCGACACCATCGCCAAACGCTTCGCTCTCACACCGACCGCCATCTCCATGCCATACCGCTACACGACAGGAAATAACAAGGGAGGCTCTGCTCTACTCAAGCCCGCCGGCATACGCGACTACCAGAGGAAGCTGGGATGCCTCCTCTTCGCAGCTGTCACCTGCCGCCCGGACCTATCATACTCTGCAAGCCAGCTCGCCACCTACCTTAGAAGCCTGAAGCGGAACATCTGGCGGAGCTCGACCGCGCTCTTCACTACCTCGTCAGCACCCCGACGATCGGCCTAAATTACCACAACAACGGAACTACTGCACATAAACTAATCGGCTACGTCGACGCCGATCACGCCGGCGACTCCGACAACAGGCGCTCGCGCACCGGCTACATCTATCGCTTCGAGCCTATCGGTCCTATCTCCTGGCAATCGAGCAAGCAAGAATTAATCGCCCTCTCTTCGGCTGAAGCAGAATATATCGCACTCTGCTCAGCCACCAAGGAAGGACTTTACCTTCGCGAACTGCTGGAAGAAGCGAAGCTAGCTCAGTTACCCAGCTTCACCCTGTTCTGCGACAACCAGTCGGCAATTCGCATCGCCAACAAGAACGGCTTCGCGAACAGGACGAAACACATCGCCCTGCGATACTTCTTCGTGAAGGACGAAATCGAGAAGGGGAGACTCGAGCTGTCATACTGTCCCACGTCCGAGATGGCAGCTGACTATTTGACCAAGAAGCTCGGAAAGCAGAAGTTCGAGTACTGCATGCTGCTGACTGGACAGAGCCACGTCACCAGCAGCGACACTCCAGAAGCGAAGGGGAGTGTTGGAAACAATTAATTCTAAGCGCCTCTGTCGTGTCGAAACACCAAGTCAGAAGCGAAGCGAAACATATCGAAGCACCGACGAGTCAACCCTCGGAGGTTGAGCAGTTGTTGGAGGTTACGCGAAAGTCAAAGGTCAGCGACCTTTGACCTGACAAGTACAGCGCGACAGCAAGGGCACACAACTGACTTGTTACAGAGCAGTTGCCCGAGTCGTCACTGTGTCGAACCGCAACAGCAACAGTAAAGTAGTTATAACTGTATCTCTTCATATTCCTTGTACTCTTATATAATCTTGTATCTCTTTGCTTTAATCAATTCACTTTGCCCTCACATACTAGCGCAAGGTGGTTCAACTCCTTTATTAAAACGCTTCCGCTATTACATTGTTCCTACCAAGAATTCACTCCTGCAAAGATCCTAAGGGCTATTTCTCAGCCCAACATGTACAAGCAGCACAGAAGCATTGCAACACTGGCTACCTGGTCAGCCACAAGAGTTGGGCATCACAAGAGTGGTGCATTGTGTACCACAGTGCAAGCAGCTTCAGAATAACAAGAGGCTCTAAGCTCTCGCTCCAGAAACACCGATAACTGTCAATCAGCCACAACAGCGGCTACGCGCGATCGAGTCTGACGGAAGCACAACAGCTACATCGCACCCCTAGCTGTTCCGCACAACTCATCCATACCTCAACTCACCTGTGGAGCATCAACAGGTGTGGCAGAGCAGAGTTGTGCAGCAGCTGGCAGCAGCGCTACTTGCACAATGCTCAGCTGAGCATCCCACAGATGGGGACCGAGGCCCCACAAGGGCTGGTGAATGGGGGAGTGCTGTGGTGTGGCGGCATTGACACAACCGGCTGTAGAGTTCCTAGGCTGTGTACTTTATTCCTAACCATTTTGTTGGTGGAGGGGGGGAGGGGGGCGCAGGCAGGCGATGCGGTTGCGTGCGTGTGAGAGTACTTGATGTGGTATGTGTGTCACCAACATCCACAGAACTAGTTATAGAGTCTACACGAGTATGCCTTGCTTTGCTAGTCTAAGAGAACTCGCAACAACCAGCGCTCAATGACACGCAATAGGGTACCGTATGTGGCGGGGTCACTTGCTGCTCATGTGCCAGGGCGCCTGGCAGCAGCGCTGTCTAGCCATGCCACACACATGCCCAACGCACGTGAGGGGAGCACTGATGCATGCTGATGCTGATGACGACTGCACTGCACACCTAGGTCGTGCATGAAGGCAGCACTACACGACAGGCCGCCTGGCAGCAGCGCTATCAAGCCATGCCACACACATGCCCAGCGCCTGCAGGGGGGTGACTGCTGTGGTATCCAGAGACAGCAGATACACCCCCCCTCCCCCTCCTGCTGCTGCTGCTGCTGCTGCTGCCGCTTCTGCTGCTGCTTCACCCTTTGCTGCTGCCGCTGGTCCTGCACCTGTTGCTGCACCCACTAGTGCTGCACCTGCTGCTGCTGCTGCACCCACTGCAGCCACACCTGCTGTCGCTGCCGCTGCTGCTTGGGCCAGCACTCCAGGGGCACTCACCCTCCTGCTCCGCCCTGCTCCCTGCCCCACACTGCTCCCTTCCCCTCGTCCTCCTCTCATCCTCACCAGCCGCACCACGCACGCCCCTGATCCCCCATCCCCACCCCCCACCCTCTCCCCCTCACCTTTATCCCGCAGCCGTACCTCCAAAACCGCTCCCCCACCACCAGTAGCACCTCCACCAGCAGCACCAGCACCAGTAGCACCTCCACCAGCAGCACCAGCACCAGTAGCACCTCCACCAGCAGCACCAGCACCAGCACCAGAGGTACCAGCAGCACCAGCAGTATCAGATGCACGAGCAGCAGCAGGGGCAGCAGCAGCGCCACCCACATGCGCCACCAGCTGCACATTCCGAACCTGCTCCGAGCCTTGGCCTGCCTGCTCTGTGTTCCCTCCACTCCCACCACTCCCTCTACTCCCCCCACTTCCCCCTCCCCCACCTGCTCCCCCACCCCCTCCCCCTCCACCGCCCCCCTGCCCCGCTGTGCGCCCCAGCCCTGCCAGCAGAGTGCACTCCATCACCCACCCCCTGCCACTGCCACTGCCACCACCACCACTGCTGCTGCTGCTGCTGCTGCCACCGCTGCTGCCACCGCTGCTGCTGCCGCTAATGGTGCTGGTGTTGCTGCCGCTGGTCCACAGTCGAGGCATGCCGTGGGACACTGCAGGGGGTGCAACAGCAGGAGAGGCGATGAACCGAATCAGCGCTTCTGCCTTGCCTGCCAGCTGCACGCTGCAGCTGCCAGCACTGGCGCTGCGGCTGCGGTTACCACCGGGGTTAGCAGATGTTCCTGCTGCCGCCCCTCCTGCTGGTGCTGCCATTGCCAGACGCCCAGCCTTCAACGCAGCTGCTGCTGTGGCTCCTGGCTGCACTAGCGGCCCCGAGAACGAGGCCGACGGTCGCATGGGAGGAGCTGCGGCATCCTGCGCACTCGGAACCACAGCCACAGCTGATGCGTGCGCGTGTGCGTGGGCATGCGCAAGGGCGTGGGCATGGTGGGAGGGGCGGCGGGCGTGCAGCGAGGGCATGGATGTAGACGACCTTAGCAACGGGCCACCATCACTGCCACCAGATCCAGCACCACTGGAGCATGCTGTGTCCTCTGTAGAGTCAACTGAGTCAACCAATCCATCGGCGTCCACCGAATCACCCGAGTCCGCCGAGTCAACCGAGTCAACCGAGTCAACCGAGTCAACGGCGTCAGCAGAGTCAGCACCATGCAACCGCTCCGTGTGCAAGCACCTGTCGTCTCCCTCCTCCGCACTCATCGCCCCTGCCCCTCCACTCTGCTCCTTTATTTCCTTCCCCATCCCTCCCGCCCCTTCCTCCTTCCTTTCCCCACCCTGCCCTGCTTCCTTCGCGTTTTCCCCCTCCCCCTCACTTCCTCCCTCTCCCACAATTCCCACTCGCTGGCCCCCTTGTTCCTCCACATCTTCGCTCCTGCCTACCCTCCCTTCTCCCCCCTCCTCAATACCCCCCTCCCCCGCCCCTGCCCCTTTCCGCCATCCCAGGCCCCCAGACTCCCCCTTCTCCTCCGCCTCTCTCCTGGCTCCGCCGTCTCCCCCTTCCCTGTCCGCCTTCCCCGTGCCCCTGCTCCGCGGCCCCTCGTCCGCGCCCGCACCCCTCTCCCCGACCCCCCACGCGTCTACCCACGCCCACCCGCTCCGCCTGTCCCCGCCCGCCCTCCCCCAACTGCCTATCACACCGCCGCCAACCCCGCCCCCGCCAGATGCGCCGCTCCCCCGCGCGCCCACTCCCTTCATTGCGCGGAGAAACGCAGGCGCGAGCAAGCTGTCCGCTCCGCCTCCGCGCCCGCGCGCCGTCCACCTGGCGCTGCCCCACAGCTGCGCGCCGCTCCCCTGCAGCGCGCCGCCACCGTGCAACGTGGCCTTCTCTGGCTCCGCCTCGTTACTAGAACGCTTCTCAGTCGACTCAACAGCCACCTCGCTATTAGCACACTCCTCGCTGATCCCCTGCGCGCCTTTGAAGACACGCCACAGCGCGTTGCTCATATTCGCACCCGCAACAGCATCCCTACTTTCACTCCCTTTATAATCACCAGATTCCTCCTCGTTATTGTCGCCCCCCGCGTGCGCCCCCGCGCTTCCCCGCGCCGCCAGATTCGCCACCTGCGGGCGGGGGGCGACGGGCGGGTACGGCGTTACGCGCGCTTGCTTCCACACGGCGACGTGAAATACACTGAAGCGAGTCTGCGTATAGAGGGGACGCGGGCGTACCTGAGCCCAGGATACGCCGAACACGCCTTGCGGCTTGCCTTTCTCCGTCAAACGCGCCGCCCCTTCGTCCTGCGACTCTTCTCTCTGCGACTCTGCTCTCTGCGAATCTTCTCGTTGCGACTCTTCTTGATGCGACGCTCCCCCCTGCGTCGCTTCTTCCTGCGACTCGCTCTGCTCGTCGCCCGTCCGCTCGTCGTCGCCCTTCGCTCGCGCATTTCCTGAGCCGCGCCGCGCATTCCACGTCAGCCATCCCCCTGCTGCTCCTAACCCCCCGATCCCCCGCGTCCCCCCTCCTCCCGTTCCTCCCCATCCTCTCGCGCCGTCATCCCCCCCGGATCCGCCGCCCTTTCCGCCCTTTGCGGGCAGCCATCCGATCAGCAGCGGCGCGAAGGCCGCTCGCGGTGAAGCCACGTGGCGGGGAGCCGCGTCAGCGTTCTCAGAGGCACGCGCATCGCCGTCGATCACGGCGCCGCCTGCGGCGCGAGATGCGGCGCCACCGGCGAGGCTGGACGACGCACGGTCGACATGCGACAACCCTCTCGCGAAAAGGAAATCGCCATGCGACAACGATCTTCCATTCTTGCGACGAAACCCCTGGGGTTCCAGATTTGGAATCTATGCCCGCCTTTCCGCCCTTGCCGGGAGCGTCCGCTTTCTTGCTTCCGCCGCGCGGCGGCGAGTTTTCTTCCCCCGATGCGCTCCCCTCACTCTCTCCGCCTCTCCCCGCCAACCGCGAGCGCCCTCGCTCGTTGCCCGCAACCCGCTGCGACCTGTGTCGGGTAACATCGTCGTAGCTGCTGCTTCGTTGCATTTCGCTGTCGCTGGCAGCTGTTCCCCGCGGTTCGGTACATGTGTTACCATCTCTCGTCGCCGTGCTTCGCGGCGTGCATGACGCTAGAATGAAATGCGTGCCGCCGTAGTTCCCTCGCACGCATCCCACCACCTCGCCTGCGACTCGAAACGAGTCGCCTGGGCCGAACGGTGTTGTCGCAGACGGCTCTGCTGACGTGGCAGTACGTGGCGCCGCGTGGTCGCGAATGAGGAACTCCGACGACGAAGGCGAAGCCGCGTCGGGCGGCTGTCGCGCCGCGGTGAGAAAAACGGCGCGATCGAGCGGCGCGGCGAGGAATTGCGAGAGAGTGAGGAGGGAAGGCGAGGCGGGCATAAACGAGGGAGCCGACCCGACTGAGGAGGGGGAGTAGGCATGCTCGGCGTGGACTTGCAGCGTGAAGTGCGTCAAATGTGCCATGTGGCACTCGCTGATTGGATGAAAGTGGCTGAATCAAGGATATGGGCTACTTCATATGATGTAAGAGCGATAGTGACTATCGAAACGAAGAGATTCAGAATAAGTGGTAGAGGCGGACAAGGCGGCGAAATCTGAAACGACGGCAGGAAATGGACTCTAAATCTAACTCTTATAACATGTAATTCGCGCGAAGGCACTCCAACAGCAAGCTGAGTAAGCAACTAATAGCGTGAGTGGGGAATTATCAGCCGTGACTGACGTCAGGTGGAATGCTGGTTTTGCTAGATGAGCTATTTGCCAGTTGCCAGGAAGTGGAGCATGCGTCAGCTTTTCCCTCGCATTGCTGATGCGAGGGCAAAAGCGCCGAAGCAGCAGCGGTTGTATATATTGCGGGGCCGTGTTTCCAAGACGGGTTGTTGGTTGGAACCACGCCCGGAAACCGAGAATTACAACAAAACAGCATTTCTCAACGCATTTCTCTTGGGAATCCAGTATTGTTTGGCATGAAACTCCATGGGTTATTTCCTACTAGGAAAGGAGCCCTGGGTTAATGGTCCGAATTTCACAGTGCCCCATTTTTCAGGATGCAATTTCACACCACCTCAGGGCGCCATTGGCACGTCCACGTCTCCTCCTGGCTCGCTCTGGTGGCGACGCCCCAAGCCTGTCGCAGGCGACTCTGGGATGTTACGTCAGACACGCACTTCCCGCCTTCCGCACTTCGCAGAACCCTGATCGCAGCACCTCGATTGATAAGTCAGCAACGACACTAAAAAATTGCGGCGACGCCTTTGTTGTGTGTCTGACCAGAAACCTGGGCGGTGGCGAACAGTGGTGGTGGCGATTCGTTCATTCTTCCGGAGACCCTGGGATATCATCCCCACTCGTTTCTACCTCATAATAGCAGCTCTGATTTGAATACAGTAAATGCCAGTTGTGTTGATACTTATGACGTTTACGTGTTCCCAAATATCGATCGCTTACTGTTATGAATGAACTTGTCAGAGTGCGCAGATATCGAATAACGAGAATGGTTGACTACTGAATGACGATACAATGAGAAAGGCACGACTAAATAGGGGAAATCGTAGCTAGGCGAGGGTTCGGGATGGGATGGCTTGGTGATGGTTGGCCACGATTGGAGCGGAGGCCGACTCGGGGGTGGTTCGGTGCGACGAAATAGGCCGAACAGGTTCGTCGCGACACCTTCGGGATGTACTCGCTAAAGTGCGAGTACAGTAAGGAATTGTAATTCCTTACACTCTCCCACCTTCCAAATAAGCCCTCCCTGTATGTAGACCGAAGCCTTCCGTAGTGAGTACGTCGTTGATCTGTCTTTTAGCTGAATCCGACGGCTGGAATTGTCTTCAACAACTTTAAAGAAAGGTTGGAATATGAACCGTAGATGTAGTCAGATCTCGATCTGACGGTTGCGGATGAACTGGACCAATTCGAATTGAAGGTTGGAAACAGGGCCGTTGATGAAATCGATGTTCGATCTGACGGTCGAAGGCTGACGCGATTTTGGAGGGAGCAGTCTGACGCGAAATTCAAGCACGACTGCTCAGGAACGTTGATTTCGTTGTCGCGATCTTGACCGTCTGCCGTGCTGCTGCATTCTGGCAATGTCAGAACAGTACCGAAGGGAAAACGCCGAAGGAAAACAGTGCAGCGCACTTTCTCCCCCCCTTCAAGAAAACACACCAGAAAAGTTCCCGATGCTGCGCCGAGGTGAAAACAAACAAAACCAGGTGTTAATTCCCACTGAAAACGAACGTTGAACGTAGAAGTCCAAGTGAAAACTGCGTCGGTGTGGAAACTCGATTAGGAAACCAGGTGTTAAGTGCCCCGAAAATTTCAAGGGCGAACCAGCGAAAGTAGACCAGAAACTCCGTTGAAAATTCGTCGTTGCTCGAACTGGACCTGTGCTGTCGTCATGTGCCAGAATCCTGCAGTATCTTCGGCAGTTGCAGCTGGCAGCACCTGACGTGGCTGAAGTTAAATCGTTTGTCGTGGGCGGGTCGATTTGGGCGAAGTGTCGTTAGTAGAGTTGGAGCGACTATTCCGAAATTCTTCTGGCCGTAAAATCGGGAGTGTTACGAAATTTCGATCGTGAAGGCGATTGGTCGCGAAGGTGAAGACGAGAGTTGGCGATGGTCGTCGAATCGGTAACCGTAGCGAATGTCACTCCGAAAAATATTGTCGAACACGAATCAGTGTCAGATGATGTCAGCACCTCCGGCGGGTTTGTCCATACTCGCCGAGCATTTTGTCGCAATCCGCCGATGACTCCCGGGCAGAGATGTAAAAATTACAGCTGTCTCTCCCCCCTTCCACTGTTGCTGCCGCCTTCTTCAGTTCGTCGTAAGTCCTTCGTACCCCTTGAAAACTCCGTGTAAATCTCGCGCTGTTGCCCGCCGTCGTTGCCGCTCCCGTTTAACCAAGCTCCAATGAAATCCCACGAAATTGTCGGCGCTTCCCGCCGTAACCCTGTAAGTCTCCACGTAGAACTCCGAAAATGTCGGTCAAATCAAACCCCGAAAATCCGCAGTTGCAGGTGCAGTTCGCCTCCGAAATCTTCGGTCGTACTATAGCCGCCCACCCGGTCACCATCAGTTTCCTTCGGTTTACCCGACCCCAGCATGTGGGTTCAATCGAGAACCGGGGACTGCCCTGGGTCTTCCGAGACCGAATTTCACGGAACCTAGTGGCATCAACGCCGTTGACTCCGAAGTCGAAAACCGCTCCCGCCGATGTCGCTTAACAAAACAACCTATTTCTCCCACCAGCGCTTTGCAGATGTTTCACCCATCGCTCGTCGCCGGCCGATAAGTTCCCGAAGCTACGACTGCTCCCACGCTTCCCTTTTTTGAAGAATTTCCCGAGGTGTGCGTTTAAACACCAGGGGTCCTAGGTATCCCTGCCGCTGTGTTTCTTGCCAGGCAACTTCGAAAAGCGCCCTTCAGGCGACGTCCCACAGCGACTCAACCGCACTCCAAGAAACGAAGAAACACCCTCAGCTTCATATTTTTTTTGTCGTTTCACCCCCCGAACATTCCGCTTCCCGCCGTTCACCCAGCGTCCGCTTTTGTCGGATGGGGTATTGTCGGTGTTGCCCTGCGCGAACCCCAGCCACGGTGGAGAAGAAAAGACTATCGGAGTCGGGGTTGCCTTAGTTAAAAGGAAATCAGTCCCAACCGCTTCGCAGCCCACCGTGCCCGTCGCGCCACTAAAATTCCACAGCTTCCGGTCCCAGCTTCGCCGCTGCGCCGTCACCTCGTGTAGACGCCCGGGTCAGAGGAAACCTGTAAACTGCACCAGTGTTGTCCTGCGGCGCCCCGATTTTTTCGCGTGCTGTTTCACCCAGCCCGCTTTTGTCGGAGTAGAACAGTGCCGCAACTCCCCTTTTTTGTCTTTTCTGTACAGCTGTCGAACGGGCACCAAACCAGGTGCTTTTAACCAGCGCAGGGTAGGCTCGTGTTCACCCCCGTTATTCATCCGAATAAGGTCGACTGCATGAGTCGGAACCAGTAATCGGTGGGGATGGTGAGGTTCGGGCGAAGTAGGGCCGCAGATCGGTTCCACCGGCTTTTATCTGCTCCCCACGACGTTCTTCAACCCCCGCTTAGCCGTTGGGCAGTTTCTTCACGCGTGTCCCGGCGGCCTGCACCACACTCCGAAATTGTCGGGGTGGCACGTTGAACACCGTTTAATCGTGGGCTGTTGCGGCTGTCCCCGAAAACGGCTTCCTTGAACGGGGAAACCGATCTCGAAACTGTCGAACAGCTGACAAGCAGCTCCAGGCACGCAGCGTCAAACGAGTGTTTTTCGGGTGTTCAGTCCCGATATGCCCTCGCGCCTGCGCCCCACTCCTGCTAAGTGCGATTCAGCCACGTCGTTGTCCTTTGCAGCCCGTAAGTGTCGGCGGGTCCAAAGTTCCCGTCTGTCCACAAGCACTTCTGCCGAAAATCGTCGACGACTCGTCCGCCAGTACGGTAAGCGCCGTACTATCCGGTCGGACGGGATGAAACTCAACCCCCGCTAAATTCGGGCGGCTTGAGCGTCTATCTCTCCCAGCCGTCGGGGTCTTCTGACGCAAAACTCCATTTGCGCCTGGCGAGTTCTTAGAGCTGCCCTTTTCTTCACAGTAGAAACCTCCGAAATTGTCGCCCATGCTGACGCAGGCCCGTTGTCTTCAGCTGCCGAAGATTCTCCCGAGAATCTCGCGCACAAGATGACGGCGAGCCACCGGCGCCACTTGCCGCGTGCAGACGATCCCGAAATCTCCGCGCACTGTTGACGTAGATCTGCCGACGCCAGCTGCCACATTTGCTGACGAAGTCGAGGCCGTTCATGCAGATGCCGACGCAGATCCGCTGACGCCAGCTGCCACACGAATAGACCTACGAAATCGTCGGGAAATCGCAGCGGAAATTACTTACGAAAACGTCGCGACAGCTACTGCTGCCCGTCGCCCGGGGGGAGGGAGGTCACGGTCGATCGCGACCGTTCGAGCTAAGGATCTGGCGGTGCCGAAGGAGTGCCCCGTAAAACCATGGCCGCGAAGAGCAACTAACTAGTTCTCTTGGCCGGCCTACGCAACTCCTGGACCCCAAGGCATCCTTACTCGTCCCCCCCCCCGAGGGGTATTACACTAAAAAAAACGGGGTAGGCTAGGAAAGTAGCTCTGATACCAGGTGTTATGAATGAACTTGTCAGAGTGCGCAGATATCGAATAACGAGAATGGTTGACTACTGAATGACGATACAATGAGAAAGGCACGACTAAATAGGGGAAATCGTAGCTAGGCGAGGGTTCGGGATGGGATGGCTTGGTGATGGTTGGCCACGATTGGAGCGGAGGCCGACTCGGGGGTGGTTCGGTGCGACGAAATAGGCCGAACAGGTTCGTCGCGACACCTTCGGGATGTACTCGCTAAAGTGCGAGTACAGTAAGGAATTGTAATTCCTTACACTTACAGCTTCAGCCAACAACTACTACGTTCCATATCTATCAGTGTCCAGTAAAGCAGTTGTACACCTGGCAGTGAGTGTGAATAAATGGTGATTAAAGACGACAGTGTACAGCGGCTTCGGTAACTGAACAATTTTTGTCGTGAAACGGTGTCCGACTCCAGACCAGACCACAGAACGCGGTTACGCGGCAAGTTCACGCACACAACGCTCATGGCAATTGCTTCTCGGCCAAACGTTGCACGTGCCGGCTTTGCTTTCATCTCCCTCCACCACACAGGAACGTACTAAACCTTGGCAAGACCCTGGAAACGCAGAGAATATCCCAGTGCTTACAACTTGCGATGCCATTTTCAGCGCGGATGGAAGAGGTATGGCCCGAACCAGTTGCTGTGGCGCAACTTGACCGCACCAAACCTAGCCCCGTCACCCGCTCGTTGATAAGAGCTCGCAATTCAAGACTCTCACTAGTTAGCGCTACTACCCCATCCGTCCATGTTAGGCGCTGCCATGGCTGTCACCTCCTCGTCGTCCATACCGCACGGCGCGCACCACCGGCGCGTGTGGTCGCTGATCTGCTGCCGCAACCCCGCCACGCGCTCGTTCTACGGCGACGACACCGACACGGAGAGCAGCACGCGCGGCGACGCGCAACCCCCAGCAGCGGGCGCGGAGAAGCCAGCGGAGCCGGCGCAGCAAGTGCGGGGAGACGACGATGGCACTCCGCTGCTATCGTTGAAGGGAATGGCGGAAGGCGCAGGTATTGGGGGTGCGTCGCGCGCGATATTCGCAGCAAGAGAGGTGGAGCCGTCGGTTACGTCATTCGGCGCGCCGAACGGCCAGTATGGAGCAGGTCTTACGTCATCATCCGACCTGACTAGTAGCGTATCCACGTCAGCGCCGCACTCCGCGATTAGCGCCGCGGGTTCCCCCTTTCGAGCCCGGCGCTCCGCTTCCCGAGAGTCGACCGCATCTGGCGATGCCACGTCACCGCCGGAAATTATGGACATGTGGAAGAGCCTCGAAGCCTCGACATCGCCTAAGAGCAATTCCTCCGCGCCTCGCAAGATGCGCGCCGCGCATTCCGGCGACGCCTCGTTTCTCCCCTTGCACCGCGCGGCTGTGCGAGTGGAAGTTCCGCATTCTCCGGCGCATTTCTCCGATTCCACCGTTTCGCCGACAAACTCCGAGGCTGGCGTGCCACGTACTCCGGGCGGCACTTATTTGTCGTTTTCTAGCGCCCCATCTCCCCGCACTCTGCAATGCGCGTACTCGCTACAAACGGGCGCGCTTATCGTCACGCCCAGCCCCTCAAATTGGGCGGCTATTGGCGGAAACAGCGGAGCGCGGGAGAGCGAGAGGCCGCACACTTCGCCGGGGGGAACGAAGAGAACGGGGGGAATAGTGGGGTGGGAGCAAGAGGCGCTGCGATGGGAAGAGGCGGAGCAGCAGCGGCTGCGCATGGAGGGGGAGGTGCGCGGAATGGTTGCGCACCTCATGGGGGAGCTGCGCGCGGTAAGGGGGGCGGCGCAACAGCTGGCGGGACCGCTTTGCGCGGATGTGGCGGAAAGGCGCGGGGAGGAAGAGATCGCGATGCGCGGATTGGGAACAGCGGAATGCGCGGGAGGCGCTGAAGGATTGGCGGCGGTTTCGGCGGCAGCGCGCGCGGTTCGGCTGCTGGTGAAGAGCAGCGACGCGAATCGCAGCATCGTGGCGGCGGTGCCGGGCGCCATCGGCGCGCTCGTGGGGGTGGCGGACGCGCTGCTGCTGGCGGAGAGCGCGCGGATCCGCGGAGCTGAGGGGCGGAAAGCGCGCGGAAGAAACGCTGCGGGCGAGGCGGAGAGGAGCGAAGGGGAAAGGCCAGTTGGGGGGACAGCGCGGGCTGTAGGTGAGGTGGAGCGCGGAGGTCGGTTGGGGACGGGGGGCGAGGAGAGCGCAGCAGCCTGCGGGGCGATTGTGGCGGGTAGAGCAGAGGCGAACGAAGCCGAAACGGCGGAAAGGGCGGAGGCAGCGGAGGGGGGGGAGCAGGTGCGCAGGGCAGCGAGCGCGGAGAGCGCGCGTGAAGTAACGAGCGCAGAGAGCGCGCGGAGGGAGAGCGCGCGGGAGGCGGTGGGGCACGCGGTGACGGCGCTGCTGAACCTGTCACTGTCGCCCGCCACTCACGGCGCCCTGCTGGCCCAAGGCGCTGTGGACGGCCTCTCCCGCCTCGTTGCCCGCCCCTGCTGCCCCCATGACTGTGATGGCAGCATTGGTGGTGGTGGTGATGGAGAGAGGAGAATGGGGGGTGGGTGCCAAGAGGCGCATAGAGGCGGTGATGAGGGGCCAGCGGGATCAGCAGGGGTGGGTGGGGTGCTGTCAGTGGTGTCACAAGAGGCACGGGAGAATGCAGCAGCTGCTCTCTTCATGCTCACGTCGTCGCCCCTCCCCCACTCCCTCTCCTCTGCACACTCCACCTCTCTCTCCTCCTCCACCTCCTCTCTGACCGGCCCTTCCCTCTCCACCGC
Organism: Closterium sp. Yama58-4; assembly: GCA_947470075.1. Taxonomy (NCBI): domain Eukaryota; kingdom Viridiplantae; phylum Streptophyta; class Zygnematophyceae; order Desmidiales; family Closteriaceae; genus Closterium; species Closterium sp. Yama58-4. Next base: position 36,800 of record CANIUD010000415.1, on the reverse strand, counting down.
CCACCTCGCCCTCCTCCCCTCCTCTTCCTCTTCCCTACAAGAGGAGAACTCCCAGCCATCCCTCACTGGAAATCTCGCCTCAAAACCCAACCCGACTCCTCCTGAACCTCCCAGCACCGCTCTGAACCCCTTTGGATGCGACCCGGACGCCATGAGGCGGCGGGTGGCGGGCACGGCAGGCGCCATCGCCGGGCTGGTGCACATGCTGCCGCCCTCGCCCGCCCGCTCCCTGCGCAGCCGCAAGGACGCCGCCCTCACGCTCTTCAACCTCTCCCTCTGCGCTGACCTCGTGCCGGCCATCATCGCGACCGGCGCTGTTTGTCCTCTAGTGCGGATGCTGGAGGAGGAGGAGGGGGGGATGCGGCTGGGTTTAGAGGAGAAAGCAGCAGCCGTGCTGGCGAGGTTGGCGCAGGCCAAGGAGGGCAGCAGGCAGATCGTTGCGGCCGGTGGTATACCACCGCTGGTGGAGCTGCTGGGGGCGAGCAGCACGGCTCTGGGGGCCTCCCCATCCATGGCTTCTCTGGCAGAGCTGAGTGCCGTGTCAGAGGAAGGGGCGGGCGGGGGAGGTGCGGGGAGTGTGGGGTGTGTGGGGAGTGGCGCTGGGGAGCAGCAGCGGTGGAGAAGGGTGCAGAAGGATGTGGGGGCGGTGCTGTTGAGAGTGGTGGAGGAGGAGGGTGCGCGGCAGGAGATGCTGGAGGAGGGTGCGCTGCTGGTGCTGCGCAAGATGAGGCACCGCGGGTCGTCAAGAGCCCGACTCACGGTAGGTTGATTTGATGGGTCATGAATGGGTGATGGAATGTTGTGAGGTTTGTAGTAGTCGGGATTTGGGGGTGATTGGGTGTCTTTATGTGTATGCCAGCGGCTGCTACCGCAACCAACCGAAGTGCACGTTTGGAAGTGCGATGGTGACCTCCTCATGTTTTTTCCTGACAATGTCTCTCTTCTGCTGCAGGCTAACCAATTGCTGGATGCCCTGCAAAGCAAGACCGCACATTAGGGGAGCACATGTTTTAGGTACACTATTAACATTTATAGATAGGCCACCTGTTATATCTTCCTGTGCAGTGGAGTCAGAACCTGGGTGGAGGGATGCATGATCATATAGTAGCATACTTGAATTGTACACTTGTGAGAGTAGTGAGTACTGAATAAGTTAATGAAGCATTGTACGTCATTTTTTTATCCGTTTACCTCTGGACTAGGTACACCGAACGATTCACATTTCCATGAAGTGTGGGGTTTCGCGAAAAGTGGTGGCTGTGGTATCACCTTCCGCCGAAAGTGACCTGGCGTATCGTGATTCGAGAGGCGTGCTCCGTTCGCACGCATCGATGATCAGCTGGCGCTCCTGAGACTTCAGCCTGACTGTATCGGACGGTCAAGATGACCTCCCGCGTCAATCGAGGGCTGCGACCCCAGGGAAGATTGACAAATCCCGCGGTCCCATTTTCCCGCCATCCGACATCCGTCCCCTCGGGGTCACCCCATCGCACAATGTTCGGTGATGGGGTCGCCCATCGGGGATTGATCTGTCGCCTATCGAGCTTTGCGCTGTCGCCCAGGGAAACCTCCACACACTGACATGACGATGATAAGAAACCGAATTCATTTTTGCTTCCAGTATCTTTAGCTCACTTCAGCTTCCCTCTGTCCGTAGGCCGTATCGTTCCACAGATTCAGCTTCTCTTTTCCAAATTCACAGCCATGGCCACGGAAACTTTCCTCTTCACCTCCGAGTCTGTGAACGAGGGACACCCTGACAAGCTTTGCGATCAGGTAAATCCACCACCTTCTCCTAAAATGTTTCTAAAGTCCATTAGCTCGCTCGTTTCGCCGACGAATCTGGATTCAGATGATTAAGAAGCCCAGTGCGGATTTACTAAGCTAGCTTGTTCGTGCGCGTGTGTGTGCGTGTACTTGTTTGTGCTGGTGCGCATGGTGGACCTACAGGTGTCCGATGCCGTGCTCGACGCGTGCCTGGAGCAAGACCCCGACAGCAAGGTGGCGTGTGAGACGTGCACCAAGACCAACATGGTGATGATCTTCGGCGAGATCACCACCAAGGCCAAGCTCGACTACGAGAAGATCGTGCGCGACACCGTCAGGAACATCGGCTTCGTCTCCGACGACGTCGGCCTCGACTGCGACAAGTGCAATGTACGCCCTTCTTAAAACTCCGTCTGTTTTTTATGTACATATTTTCGTTGCGTCCTTTTTCCTTTCAAGGATTTCACGGATCCATCGTCTTAGTAAGCGTCGCGTAGTGTCACTTAGCGGGATACGTTCTGACGATTCACTACGTGGTGGAATCTGCAGGTTCTGATCAACATCGAGCAGCAGAGCCCCGACATTGGACAGGGCGTGCACGGCATGGGCACCAAGAAGCCCGAGGAGATTGGTGCGGGTGACCAGGGCCACATGTTCGGCTATGCCACTGACGAGACCCCCGAGCTCATGCCGCTCACGCACGTGCTCGCCACGCAGCTGGGCGCGAAGCTCACGGAGGTGCGCAAGAACGGCGTGTGCCCGTGGCTGCGGCCCGACGGCAAGACGCAGGTAACCGTTGAGTACAAGAACGAGGGCGGCGCGATGGTGCCGATCCGCGTGCACACGGTGCTCATCTCGACGCAGCACGACGAGACGGTCACCAACGAGAAGATCGCGGCGGATCTTAAGGAGCACGTGATCAAGCCCGTGATCCCCGCCAAGTACCTCGACGACAACACCATCTTCCACCTCAACCCCTCCGGCCGCTTCGTCATTGGTGGTCCCCACGGAGACGCCGGTCTCACTGGCAGGAAGATCATCATCGACACTTACGGCGGGTGGGGCGCGCACGGAGGCGGTGCCTTCTCCGGGAAGGACCCCACCAAGGTGGATCGCTCCGGCGCGTACGTCGCTCGCCAGGCTGCCAAGAGCATCGTCGCTGCCGGCCTCGCCAGGCGCGCGCTCGTGCAGGTGAGAATCGATGGACGGGTTGCAGGGTTTAAGAAACTTGGGTCGAAAGATGTGGTGTCTGTTTCGTGACCACCCCGAAGAAACAGATCCACGTCACACACCACTCGCACCCGGTTGATGATGCTCCCTGAAATGAACTTCGGTGGATACGTGGATCTAAGCACCAAGTACCAAGTTTTAGCTCATACTGCTGGGAGTTCATCGATGATGGTGCTAACTCAACCCATCCTCTTGCTATCCTTCTGGCAGGTCTCGTACGCCATCGGTGTGCCTGAGCCGCTGTCGATCTTCGTGGACACGTACGGCACGGGCAAGATCCCCGATAAGGAGATCCTCGAGCTAGTGAAGGAGGCGTTTGACTTCCGGCCGGGCATGATCTCGATCAACCTGGACCTGAAGAAGGGCGGCAACGGACGCTACCAGAAGACGGCCGCGTACGGCCACTTCGGCCGTGACGACCCCGACTTCACGTGGGAGGTGGTCAAGGAGCTCAAGCCCAAGACTGCTGCCTAAGGGATTGGCGACATGACTCTAAGATACCTGTTAGGTGATACCTGGTAGTGCTGTTGACAGTGCTAGACTTCTATACGCCTGCGAAACGTAATGGATTATATATTTCGTTCGCAAAACAGGCAATTCAGATTCAAAGCAAAGCTAAGCTGGCTCTTACAGGGTGCAGCTCTTACAGGTGCACCGCCAGAGCACCCGCCGCGCACGGCCACTTCGGGCGCGACGACCCCGACTTCACGTGGGAGGTGGTCAAGGAGCTCAAGCCCAAGACTGCTGCCTAGGGGATGGGTGAACCAAGATACTGCGCAGGTGATACCTGGTAGTGATACCTGGACAGTGCTAGACTTTTATACGCCTGCAAAAGCGCAATGAATTATATTTTCCTCCGCTGCACTCAGCTAGCGTTCAGAGGAAAGGTGCTGCGCATGGGCCTCTCACCTGGCGGGTTCATGAAATCATCAAGAAGAGTCAGAACCATCGGGCTAGGTTGCTGTGGACTACCTCTTGTCAAGCAGTAAGAAGCTCCGTGCAAATACTACTGTGCACTATTTACACATCAAATTCATGTGATGAACATCTACAGAGCTGCAGACACCCAGTGGCTGTGGTCCATTACTTCCACAAGCAAAGTACTTGCAGACAAAGCAGTCTGTCGCTTGAGCAGGCACCCCACTGGTGAGAGAGCAGCCCGGGTGGGCACTGGGAGGCATCCCGCGGAGAGAGCGCGCAGTCTGCCAGCGGAGGTGCGGGGCCAGCGGCAGTGCATGAGTTGTAGAGCAATGCAGTCGTTGGTGTTGAGGGAACGGCATGTGGGGCAGGTGTGCAAGGGATGCGGGTCTGCACAATGCCAGCAGGACTGCTGGGGAGGTGGCCGGCAGCAACAAGAGCGGTCAGGCAGCGGAGGCGCGGTGGCAGCGGCAGTGCACGGGCTGCAGGACAATGCAGCCGCTGGTGCTGAGGGAGCGACAGTCAGGGCAGGTGTACAGATGGGGGTGCGTGCTGTAGGGCTGAAGGGGAGATGACCGGCAGCACCCCAGTTGAGAGAGCAGTCATGCAGCAGAGGCACGGTGGCAGTGCAACGGTGCAGGGTGATGCATCCACTGGTGTTGAGAGAGCGACGGGCGCGGCAGGTGTGAAGGTGAGGTGCGCACTGTAGGGTTGAGGGGACATGGCTGGCAGCAACAGGTGGGAGCGGTCAGGCAGCAGAGGCACGGGGGCAGCGGCAGTGCACGGGCTGCAAGGCGATGCAGCCACTGGTGTTAAGGGAGCGGAGGGCGGGGCAGGTGTGCAGATGGGGGTGCGCGTCACACACCGCCTGCAGGGCTGCTGGGGTGATGGCTAGGCACCCACTGATGTTGAGCGAGACCAATCCGTGCGCGCCACGTGGCGGGCGCGAGTAGAGCACCGTGGTGGCATCGCCCCTGAGGATTTGGGTGGAGGTGAGAGGTGGGCCGCATCGAGGGGACATGGATTTGGGGTTTGAGGTTGCGGCGATGAATGAGAATTGGATACAGTTGAGGAGAGAGGAGAGTGAGAGTATGAGTGGTGGTGGCAAAGCATGCACAGATACATGTAGAATGTGTGTCCATGCTATCGGCATGCATGGGGCATTGCAGCAGAGGAGTTGGTGCAAAGAGCACACGGACACGGTACATGTAGGCCAGCCGTTGCCGTCCTTGTGCTGTCAGAAACGAGGCGCCAGAAGCAGAAGCACAAACTAAGGCACAACAGGGGATGAAGTGATGCTGCTCACATGCGAGGGGGGGCAGGCAGGTTTAGCCTGGGAGGGGTGCTTCTCCTCATGCCCCGTGCCACTGTAACAGCCCTCCCACACGCTCCCATGGATGCTGGTTTTAAGGATCCGTGCTTGCCAGCATGGCGGTGCCACGTGGCAGCCGCTCCGTCAGCGAGTGCCAGCATGGCGTGGCTGGTGAGCTGGCGGCAGCAGTGCAGCCCCAGGCCCTGCAGCAAGGGGCAGTGCGCTGCCAGTGACACCACTGAGGCGTCTGATTGGGGTGGAGGGCGGCACATAGGGAGGGCAAATGGGTTAGAAGAAAAGATGCACTGTTACTAGTAAAGCGCCCCACGCGCTGCAGCAAGGGGCAGTGCGCTGCGAGTGACACCACTGACACATCTGGTGGTCACACGGAACGATGGGGGGTGAGGGGGTTGGGAGGAGGAGGATGCATTGTTTCTCGTGGAATGTGGTGGGATGGTCATTGAGGGGCGCAGTCGTGGAGGAGAATGGGAGTGGAGCAGGGCAGCAGAGCGGTGTGAGGGATGGACGTGAGAGGGATGGACGTGTGAGGGATGGACGTGTGAGCGCAAGGAGGGGCACAAGTGCCGTGCCGGGCAGCTTAGCACAGGGTGTGTGTGTGTGTGTGTGTGTGTGTGCGGAAAAGAGCAAATGCCTTGTTGGGGCCACCCGTGCACGCAATCCCAAGGCCCTCTTTGCTACACGAAGACCCATGCTGCAGCATGAGCCATTTGATGAGTCCACCTTAGAATGAATCCCAAGGCCAGTGTCTCCAGCCCACACCCGTGACCCTTCAGTCCGCTAAAAGCATATCTACTAGACACCTCAATACCATAATAAACTCCGAACATACCTGTGATGCGGTAGCAGCCACAGAGGTCCACCACCCTGAGCCCGGGGCATCCCCTGGCCACAGCCGTGACCCCATGGTCCGTGACGCCCTCGCACCACCCCAGGTTCACCACCTCCAACCATTTGCACCCCTGGGATAGCGCCTGGGGGATAGGGAGATAGGGGGACAGCGGAGGGGCGTTGAGGGTGGGAAGGGACAATACAGCAAACAACACAGCTGTGACCCCTCGGTCCGTGACGCCCTCACACCACCCCAGATTCACCACTTCCAGCCATTTGCACCCCTGGGATAGTGCCTGCGGGAGGAGGTAGGAGGGAGGGGGGAGGAAAGAAACGGTGCAAACGTTCTTGGGGAAAACATTTGTCTGGATGCCCCATCTGTAGCCACCAGCACCTCTTGAAAAGCGCATGGGGGAGATGGAGCGGGGAACGGTCGGTGAAGAGCAGCAAAGAGGGGGTTCGGTGTGGGAAGAGACAACACAACCAAAATTTAAGGTGAAAAAATTAACACAAGGGGTGTTCCGAGAATTGAACTCGGGACCTCTCGCACCCTAAGCGAGAATCATGCCACTAGACCAAACACCCGTTGTACAGCAAATTTCTTTCCGAGCACACCAAGGCTGATGCGAACAGAGCACACGCACAGTGAGAGCATGGTCGGTGGTGGCATGGCGGCAACCACATAGGGAGAGCTCTCTGAGGTGCGTGCAGTGCACTGCCAGTGCTGTGATGCCCGCAGGGGAGATGGCACTGCAGGCACTCAGATCCAACACCTGGGAGCGGGGGGGGGGAGGGGGGGGGGGGGGGGGGGGGGGGGAGGTTGGGTAGAGGCGTATGTGGCATGGAGGGATGGGGGGAATGAGGCGGGCAGCGGAGGGGGAGACAGCGAGATGCATGGATGGCAGAGAAAAACGCAGGAAAAATGGGAGGCGAGGGGTGAGACGGGAGTGAGGGGCAGGCATACCTGCAGCGAGGGGCAGTGGGAGGCGAGTGCATGCAGTGAGATGTCGGTGATGAGAGGGGAGCCACTGAGGAGCAGACACGTCAGCATGGGTGAGCTGGCGGCAACGGTTGCCAGCGTGGCATCCTTTAGAGATGGACAGCGTCGCAGATTGAGCACCTGGTGGGACGGGTGAGGTGGTGTGGAAGAGAGGGAGTGGAAGGGGGGGAAGGAGTAGGCGGAGGAGGAAAATTAGGATTAAAAGTGGGGTTTAAAGCGGGTGCATGGCAAAGGGCGGAGAAGGGGGGTGGCGCAGCAGCAGCAAGGGATGGTGTTCGCAGGGAGAATGGGTGGATGGGGAAGGCCAACGGGAGGGGGGGGTGAGTGATCATGGACATTTCTGCAAGAGTTTGTGAGGTTAGTGAAGGTGTGAGCGGAGGGGTGAATGGTGAGCGTGTGTGCGTGACGAAGCACACACCTGCAGGCGTGCGAAGTGGGGCACGAGGTGAGAGGCCAGCGAGTTGACGCCGTTGGCACACCTGTGTTACGCACATGTAGTCGTCACAGGGGAAGGAAAGTTCGAGTGAGGAAAACGTTAGCGCATTGGGATAAGCAGGTCTGCCATGGGTTAATCAACTCTGGCATGGGGTAAGCAGCTCGGGACTTCCAAAGTGGGCAACCTCAGTGCCTTAGAGCACTGGCACGAGTCGGCTATAACATTATTAACACCCGAATTCCAATCCAAGTGCCTAAGACCACAACACCACACGTGCACAGCAGACGCCTCACCAGTCGAGCGACAGCTGGGAAGTTAATCCAAACACAGCAGCGGCCCACCCCCTGCAGACAGCAGCGGCGCACAGCAGTGTGCGATTGTCAGTGCCATCCAGAATGGCCACCAGCACCTCCCCTGGCACGTCCCTCCAGCCGCCCCCGGAATGCTGCTGCGCCTGACACGTGGCATGGCGCCACGCTGGCGAGCATGCTGAGTCAGCGGTGTCGTGATCGGGGTGGGCGGGACAGTTGTGAGAGTGCGGGAGGGAGAGGGAAGAGAGCGAGGAAGAGGAGGAGGAGGTTGATGGATAGAGTGAGAGAGTGCTGATGTCACCGTAACTGCTACTGCTGTCATTATCCTCCTGTGACGTGGCAGGATGCGATTGGTTATCTGGCGCAGCCCTAGCAGAGCTACCGGACGCCCCCCAAGCAGCAGCAGGGGGGAATGCGGGGGGAGGAGGGGGCGCGCGGACGAGGTGGGAGTGGCAGAGGGAGTGCGGCGTGGGCGGGTGAAGCAGGATGGTGTGCCTCCTGCGCTGCTGCTGCCTCCGCCACTTGGACGCGTGCACGGGGGACAGGCACGCGGGGGAGTGGGAGGGGGAGGGATAGGCGGAGGAGGGGGAGTTGGAGGGAGCACAGAGGGAGGTGGAGGAGGGGGAGGTGGAATGGGATGGGGGCGAGGCGGGTGCAGGCGGCAGGCGAGGCGGGGAGCGGGAAGAGGGGGGCGAGGAGGGGCAGTGGGGAGCTTCGCTGGGGCAGAAGAACAGATCGAGACTGGGAGGGGGACGGGGGCGTGAAGGGCATGGGGAGGGGCATGGGGAGAGGATGGGGTGGCTGGAAGGAGGGAGGTGAATGCGAGCAGGGAAAGGAGAGCGACGGGGGCGCTGTGAAATCAGCACTGTACGGAGGTAAACGTGCGCTGATGTGATTTGATTTGATGCTTCAATGCACCATATTTTCATTCAAAATCCATCCCTTCTTTCTGACGCCTCAAAAGCGCATTGCCCTTGATGCTTCGAGCGCAACGTGTTTCCGTCTTATAACGTCTCAGGGATGCATGTGCTCTTTCCTTAGTACGCGGTGTGTTTAGCGGAGCGAGCACAGCACGTTGGGAGTGGTTGGGGCGAGCGACGAGGAGGAGGGCAGCAAGAGCCGGTATGGCGCACGCAATGGGCCACGGGGCAGCGCAACGGTGAGGGGCAGCGGAAAGGCGAGGGGCAGCGGAAAAAAGGGGCAGCGCAAAGGAGCGGCAGCGCAACGGCGAGGGGCAGCGCAAGGGCAAGGAAGCATCGCGAGATGGAAGGCAGGGAACTGAGGCACGGAAGGGCAGCAACGAGCAGCTCTCACCAGGCGTCGCTCAGTCGCACGCCGCGCTGCTTCATTCGCGACATCAGGAACAGCGCGCACTCCATGTCGCCCGCGTTCGCGCACCATCGCACAGCGTCGCTCACCGCGTCGCTCATCTGTGCCGCAGCTTGTCGCTGCGGTTGTTGCGACGCGTCGCAAGGGGCGTGCGAAGCCATGAGAAGGACCGCAAGGGGGGAAGCAGACAGGCGCGGCGAACGAGATGTTCGCTAAGAGGCGGTCCGCTAAGAGAGGCTCCGCTAACAAAAGTTCCGCTAAGAGCGTTGCGTCGAACGTTACGGGCGGTGCGAGAGCTGCGGTTCTACACGCGGCGGCAGCTGTACGGGCTTGCGCCGGCGCGTTCCACTCGACGTGCAGTCAGAAGGCTGCGTGAGAGGGCGGCGCGGGCGGGGCGGGCGGGGAGGGCGGCGAGGGCGGCGAGTCCGGCGAGGGCGGGCAACGTGCAGTTACGTTCAACGGACGTTTCTTTCCTTCCCTGGTACGGTGGTGTGGTGCCTCAGCAAAAGCGACTTTCCACTGACGTTTCTTCCCTGCGTGCCCTGCTTGCTTCTCTTCTTGGGCCCTCTTCGTCAGCTTCTCGCACTGCAGCGCAACAATCACCACGGAGCTTGACCGCAATCCCTTACCGCTGTACAGTGTGATGCTTAGCCGCAATTCCATGGCGAGGGGCTTGGCTGCTTGCTTGTGCCTCGCTTGCAAGGGCCAGAGGGGCGAGTGAAAGGCATGGGAGAGCTAGGTGCTGCTTACGAGGCGCGCTTACCGAATTGCCCCTGGTTCAATCCACGTGGCGTGTTCTTGTTGTGAGAGCTCGTGATGCGATACGATTGGTTTGTTATGCGAGTGACGTGGGCAGTGCTGACGCCGCAGCATGCACGGACACTCGTCAAATCCACACTGACCAGACACGAGCCACTACCGACGCGTCAGCGACGAGTGCGCGAAACTCGAGGGGTGGACGCTCTTGGACGAACCGCCTTGAAGACTCTTCGTCGAGGTAAACTATCAAATCGATATAAGAAGTCACACATAATTACATAACCGTACCAATGTAGTATGGACCACACCCTAAGTGCTGCTGTAATATAAAGCATGCTAGAACATGCGAGGGTAGTGATTCTGAATGCTGATACTCCACCCAATGGGCCCCACCGCGGCCTCACGACCCAGGCCGATGGTGGGCATGAGGCGGCATTGCAGGCTCGGAGGGCTGCTGGGGACGCAGGTGGATGAGGTGCTTGTAACGAGTCATGGCCTCTCTCTGTATGGGGGACAGCCTGCCCTCGAAGATGCTGGGCCCTATGAGCAGCTGTAGCTCCGCCACTGCCACTCCCGCTGCTGCTGCCACCTCCGGCTGTAGCGGTGGGGAGGAGGGAAGGAGAAGAGGGGAGTATCAGCAGCGGAAGGAGTTGGGATAGGAAGAGATTGAGTGGCAGCGGGAAGAAGGGCGCATGGAGGCATGGTAGAGTCTGGTCGAATCTGAAAAATAGAAAGCGATGGGGCGAGCAGCAAGGGGTGGGTTGCAGGCAGCAAGGGGTGGGAGGTGGAGCAGGGAGCGAGGAGTGCAGAGGGACCTGGTGCGAGGCGAGTGCGGTGAAGAGCGGTGGCAGGAAGAGCTCCAAGTGCGCCTTGAACTGGCGCTTGCCCATTGGCTGGGAGGAGAAGGGGGGGGTGGGTATCAGGAATGGGCGCAAGGGGACGGTGAATGGGGAGAGGGCAGATGGGGACAGGGGAAGAGCATGAGGTTGAGAAGGGAGCAGGAGTGAGAGAGTGAGCAATTGGAGTGGAATATTTTGAAAAAGAGAGTGTGGCGGGGAGTGTGTGAAGGCAGCTTGAGTGGGCAGAAAGGCAGGGTGGTGGTGGCGGGAGAGGGGGGAGGGAGTGACCTTGGCGATGCGCGGTAGGTGGCGCATGATGGTGACTAGGAGAGCTGGATGGGCTGCTGCTGCTGGTGAACCCGCCTGGTGGATGTAGGGTGCGGTGGGGATGGGTTGAGAGGGGTGGTGCAGGCAAGGGACCACGTTGGCACATGCAAGCACTGCATGGCATGGTATGGCATGGCATGGCATGGTATGGTATGGCATGGCATGGTATGGTATGGCATGGCATGGTATGGTATGGCATGGCATGGTATGGCATGGCATGGCATGGTATGGCATGGCATGGTATGGCATGGCATGGTATGGCATGGCATGGTATGGCATGGCATGGTATGGTATGGCATGGCATGGTATGGTATGGCATGGCATGGTATGGCATGGCATGGCATGGTATGGCATGGCATGGTATGGCATGGCATGGTATGGCATGGCATGGTATGGCATGGCATGGTATGGCATGGCATGGTATGGCATGGCATGGCATGGTATGGCATGGCATGGTATGGCATGGCATGGTATGGCATGGCATGGTATGGCATGGCATGGTATGGCATGGCATGGTATGGCATGGCATGGTATGGCATGGCATGGAATGGGATCTCATGGCATGGCACGGAACAGCAGGTGGGCAGTGGCAGCAAGAGAAGTAGTGTGTGCAGTGTAACGCAGCGCAGTGGTGGCGAGGAGTAGACATACCAGCTGTGCGAGGGTGGGGAGGAACTCGCCCACAGCAGAGGGTGCGGTGGTAGCGAGGAAACATGGTGTGTGCAATATAACACAGTGCAGTGGTGAGGGCAGAGGGCAAGGGGGCACACATACCAGCTGTGCGAGGGTGGGTAGGAACTCGCCCACAGCAGCGGGGGCAGCAGCAGCGAGGAAGGGCAGCAGCTGCACCGCCCCCTCCGACTGCTCCCAGGGCTCCGCTGTGGGCGCATGGTGGCACGTGCATGGGGTAGCGGGGGCGGCAGGGGTAGTAGGGGTAGCAGCAGCAGCAGCAGCAGCAGCAGCAGCAGCAGCGGCAGCAGAAGCAGCGGCATCAGAAGCAGCGGCATCAGGAGCAGCGGCATCAGGAGCAGCAGTGGCAGCAGGGGCAATAGCGGCAGGAGAAGAGGCAGAGGCGGATGCGGAGGCGGAGGAGGAGGCGTTGACTCGCACGGTTTCAAAAATGAACTTCTGCAGGCAAGGTGGGGGGACGGGGGGAAGAAGAGAGCACTGGGTTGGCATGGGGTGTGATAGAGTGGCGTGGGACGGCATGGAGAGGCATGGGCATGGCAAGGCGTTGACTCGCACGGGTTCGAAGATGATCTTGTGCAGGCGAGGTGCGGGGATGGGGGGAACAAGGGCGCACGAGGTTGCCATGTGGTGGCGTGGGGTGGCATGGGCATGGCAAGAGAGGAGTGTGGCTTGGCTGAGCAGGCTGTGAGGCATGGAGGAGAAAGGAGGAATGGTGCGGGAGAGGAGTGCGTACCGAGTCAAGGGAGGAGGGGCGTGCTGGGTCTGGTGGTGCCGAGGGGTCCCTGCTTGGAGTGCGGAGAGAGGCGACGGGATGGAAGTATGGTGAAGAAAGTGAGAGAAGAAAGGAGAATTGAAGAACGGAAGAGAGTGAACGAGAGGACGTAGAGCGGGGCACAGACAGGATGTGGTGATGAGAGATGGGCATGGCAGGCAGCGCCACGAGCAGTGCCAAGTGCAGTAGGAGGTGCGATGGGAGGCAGAGCAGCAGCACGGACCTGAGGAAGATGCGCACCGCCTGCAGCCCTGGTGACGACGCTGCTGCAGCGGTAGGAGGAGGTGGAGGACGCGCGGGATGGGGGTGATGGTGGTGGTGGTGGGTGGACGCGGAGCAGGAGTGGGAGGCGGCAGGACAGCAGGTGGAGGAGGGGGCAGAAGCGGAGGCAGTGGTGGGAGGGTGAGTGTGTGTGTGCGAGTGGGGGGTGGGGGAAGAGAGGGCGGCAGGCAGCAGGGTGTGGAGCGCGTCTTGAGTGATCTGAGGGGCGAGGAAGGGAGAGAGGAGTGAGAGAGAGGAGTGAGAGAGAGTTTTGAAAGGTCTCAAACTGCGGAGGTGAGTTTGAGTCGGCTCAAAGCATGGGAGAGAACAGGGAATGGCGAGAAGGCGGCCCCGGGGAGAACAGGAAGCGGGAGTCAACACACATGCTGTGTTGACACGATACAATGTGGTGACACCATGCCATCCTGCCACCATGCCACCCTGCCACCACCATACATGTGCGACCCATGCCTGTCTGAACCCCCCCTCTCACCTGCATTGCCTTGCTCTGTGTCTCCCTGGTGGTGAGTGCTGCCCCTATGAGCGCAGCAGCATGCTGCCTCACCGCCGGGATCACTGCCACACGGCACAAGGGGCGGGTGATGGTGGTGGTGGTGGTGGTGGTGGTGGTGGTGGTGGTGGTGGTGGTGGTGGTGGTGTGGTGGTGGTGGTGGTGGTGGTGGTGGTGGTGGTGGTGGTGGTGGTGGTGGTGGTGGTGGTGGTGGTGGTGGTGGTGGTGGTGGTGGTGGCAGGGTGGGTGGTGGCAGTGGTAGAAGAAAACTGATCACGAGGGAAAGAATAGCCAAGGGCAGAGCAACGGAGAGTGGAGGGGATGAGGGCGACGAGTGACAGCGTGCAATGTGTGGGTTGGGCAGGACGCACCATCTGTGAGGTTGGCATTTGAGTCGACTCAAAGATCACCTCGCGATGGGGTTTGGAGGTGATGAGGGGGACGGCGTGCAATGTGTGGGTGGGACAGGACGCACCGTCTGTGAGGTTGGCAAGCCAGGTTGGTGCCCACGTGGCAATGTGCTGTGCTGCCACGTCACCATAATGCTCCACCACACCGGCACTCGCTGGTAGCGTGGGTGGCGAAGGGGAGAGACAGAGGGGACAGAGATAAAGAGGCGGTGGGGACAGAGGTGTGAGTTGAAGGGGAGAAAGAGGGAATGGAGGCAGAGCAGTGTTGGGCAGAGGATGAAGGGCGCGAGTGGAGAGAAGTGGGCTGAACTGAAAGTGGAGAGATGTGCATGGGCAGGAGGGTGTGCAGAACAGCAGGGCAGTGGAGGTGGGGATCAGCAGTGACGCGTCTCAACAAAACGTCAGGGGCTGCAGAGGGCACGGGAAGGAGGGCGCACCTGAGCAGGGGAGGGCGCACCTGAGCAGGGGAGGGCGCACCTGAGCAGGCGGCACAGCGCACGGGCCACACAGGGTCGGTGTGGCAGCGGAGGAGGCTCGGCAGCAAGTCCGGCAGCACTGGTAGCACCACCTGGTGCCATGGGGGGTGGGGGTGGGGTTGGGGGTGGGGGTGGGGTTGGGTTTGAGGGTGGGAGTGGGGACAGAGGGAGGAGGATGAAGAGTGTGCGGAGGGCAGAGGTAGGGAAGGGCTGAAAAAATTAGCAGGGGAATAGAGTGCAGTGCAGTGAGAGTGAGAGAGAGGAGCATTGCGACGCTGTAGCAGCAGTAGCGGCAACCCATATTACTTGCTGTGCTTCCCAACCGTCACCCAGTTGCCCCACCTGGCGCCCCACCCGCCACCCCCCTCCCCCCTCCCCCCTTCCCCCCTCCCCCCTGTACAAGCTCACCGCGCGGTCAATCTTGGCGGCCACCTCAGCGATGCAGAAGCACGCCGTCTGATGGCACGCGTGGGTGGGGTGGGGTGGGGTGGGGTGGGGGCAGGCGTGGAGAGGGGTGGGGGCAGTGTGCAGGCAGGGTTTTGTGTTTACTGGCCTAGCCAGTGCTATTCCACTTGCTGCACATACAACATCAGTTGGGAAGCGGCAGAGCTTGGGAAATACGAGATTGTGTGATGCTCACTGCACTGTGTGAGTGAATGCCACGTGCCACACGCAACATGCCCCATGCCCCACACCACATGCCACATGCTCCATGACCCATGCACCTCTCCACACACCACATGCCCCATGCCCCATGCCCCATGCTACCCCATGCCCCATGCCCCATACCTCTCGCACGAGGTAGTTCTGAGCGCACGAGCCATGCCCCATGCCCCGTACCGTACCCCATGCCCCATGCCCCATACCTCTCGCACGAGGTAGTTCTGAGCGCACGAGCCATGCCCCATGCCCCGTACCGTACCCCATGCCCCATGCCCCATACCTCTCGCACGAGGTAGTTCTGAGCGCACGAGCCATGCCCCATGCCCCGTACCGTACCCCATGCCCCATGCCCCATACCTCTCGCACGAGGTAGTTCTGAGCGCACGAGCCATGCCCCATGCCCCGTACCGTACCCCATGCCCCATGCCCCATACCTCTCGCACGAGGTAGTTCTGAGCGCACGAGCCATGCCCCATGCCCCGTACCGTACCCCATGCCCCATGCCCCATACCTCTCGCACGAGGTAGTTCTGAGCGCACGAGCCATGCCCCATGCCCCGTACCGTACCCCATGCCCCATGCCCCATACCTCTCGCACGAGGTAGTTCTGAGCGCACGAGCCATGCCCCATGCCCCGTACCGTACCCCATGCCCCATGCCCCATACCTCTCGCACGAGGTAGTTCTGAGCGCACGAGCCATGCCCCATGCCCCGTACCGTACCCCATGCCCCATGCCCCATACCTCTCGCACGAGGTAGTTCTGAGCGCACGAGCCATGCCCCATGCCCCGTACCGTACCCCATGCCCCATGCCCCATACCTCTCGCACGAGGTAGTTCTGAGCGCACGAGCCATGCCCCATGCCCCGTACCGTACCCCATGCCCCATGCCCCATACCTCTCGCACGAGGTAGTTCTGAGCGCACGAGCCATGCCCCATGCCCCGTACCGTACCCCATGCCCCATGCCCCATACCTCTCGCACGAGGTAGTTCTGAGCGCACGAGCCATGCCCCATGCCCCGTACCGTACCCCATGCCCCATGCCCCATACCTCTCGCACGAGGTAGTTCTGAGCGCACGAGCCATGCCCCATGCCCCGTACCGTACCCCATGCCCCATGCCCCATACCTCTCGCACGAGGTAGTTCTGAGCGCACGAGCCATGCCCCATGCCCCGTACCGTACCCCATGCCCCATGCCCCATACCTCTCGCACGAGGTAGTTCTGAGCGCACGAGCCATGCCCCATGCCCCGTACCGTACCCCATGCCCCATGCCCCATACCTCTCGCACGAGGTAGTTCTGAGCGCACGAGCCATGCCCCATGCCCCGTACCGTACCCCATGCCCCATGCCCCATACCTCTCGCACGAGGTAGTTCTGAGCGCACGAGCCATGCCCCATGCCCCGTACCGTACCCCATGCCCCATGCCCCATACCTCTCGCACGAGGTAGTTCTGAGCGCACGAGCCATGCCCCATGCCCCGTACCGTACCCCATGCCCCATGCCCCATACCTCTCGCACGAGGTAGTTCTGAGCGCACGAGCCATGCCCCATGCCCCGTACCGTACCCCATGCCCCATGCCCCATACCTCTCGCACGAGGTAGTTCTGAGCGCACGAGCCATGCCCCATGCCCCGTACCGTACCCCATGCCCCATGCCCCATACCTCTCGCACGAGGTAGTTCTGAGCGCACGAGCCATGCCCCATGCCCCGTACCGTACCCCATGCCCCATGCCCCATACCTCTCGCACGAGGTAGTTCTGAGCGCACGAGCCATGCCCCATGCCCCGTACCGTACCCCATGCCCCATGCCCCATACCTCTCGCACGAGGTAGTTCTGAGCGCACGAGCCATGCCCCATGCCCCGTACCGTACCCCATGCCCCATGCCCCATACCTCTCGCACGAGGTAGTTCTGAGCGCACGAGCCATGCCCCATGCCCCGTACCGTACCCCATGCCCCATGCCCCATACCTCTCGCACGAGGTAGTTCTGAGCGCACGAGCCATGCCCCATGCCCCGTACCGTACCCCATGCCCCATGCCCCATACCTCTCGCACGAGGTAGTTCTGAGCGCACGAGCCATGCCCCATGCCCCGTACCGTACCCCATGCCCCATGCCCCATACCTCTCGCACGAGGTAGTTCTGAGCGCACGAGCCATGCCCCATGCCCCGTACCGTACCCCATGCCCCATGCCCCATACCTCTCGCACGAGGTAGTTCTGAGCGCACGAGCCATGCCCCATGCCCCGTACCGTACCCCATGCCCCATGCCCCATACCTCTCGCACGAGGTAGTTCTGAGCGCACGAGCCATGCCCCATGCCCCGTACCGTACCCCATGCCCCATGCCCCATACCTCTCGCACGAGGTAGTTCTGAGCGCACGAGCCATGCCCCATGCCCCGTACCGTACCCCATGCCCCATGCCCCATACCTCTCGCACGAGGTAGTTCTGAGCGCACGAGCCATGCCCCATGCCCCATACCGTACCCCATGCCCCATGCCCCATACCTCTCGCACGAGGTAGTTCTGAGCGCACGAGCCATGCCCCATGCCCCGTACCGTACCCCATGCCCCATGCCCCATACCTCTCGCACGAGGTAGTTCTGAGCGCACGAGCCATGCCCCATGCCCCGTACCGTACCCCATGCCCCATGCCCCATACCTCTCGCACGAGGTAGTTCTGAGCGCACGAGCCATGCCCCATGCCCCGTACCGTACCCCATGCCCCATGCCCCATACCTCTCGCACGAGGTAGTTCTGAGCGCACGAGCCATGCCCCATGCCCCGTACCGTACCCCATGCCCCATGCCCCATACCTCTCGCACGAGGTAGTTCTGAGCGCACGAGCCATGCCCCATGCCCCGTACCGTACCCCATGCCCCATGCCCCATACCTCTCGCACGAGGTAGTTCTGAGCGCACGAGCCATGCCCCATGCCCCGTACCGTACCCCATGCCCCATGCCCCATACCTCTCGCACGAGGTAGTTCTGAGCGCACGAGCCATGCCCCATGCCCCATACCGTACCCCATGCCCCATGCCCCATACCTCTCGCACGAGGTAGTTCTGAGCGCACGAGCCATGCCCCATGCCCCGTACCGTACCCCATGCCCCATGCCCCATACCTCTCGCACGAGGTAGTTCTGAGCGCACGAGCCATGCCCCATGCCCCGTACCGTACCCCATGCCCCATGCCCCATACCTCTCGCACGAGGTAGTTCTGAGCGCACGAGCCATGCCCCATGCCCCGTACCGTACCCCATGCCCCATGCCCCATACCTCTCGCACGAGGTAGTTCTGAGCGCACGAGCCATGCCCCATGCCCCGTACCGTACCCCATGCCCCATGCCCCATACCTCTCGCACGAGGTAGTTCTGAGCGCACGAGCCATGCCCCATGCCCCGTACCGTACCCCATGCCCCATGCCCCATACCTCTCGCACGAGGTAGTTCTGAGCGCACGAGCCATGCCCCATGCCCCGTACCGTACCCCATGCCCCATGCCCCATACCTCTCGCACGAGGTAGTTCTGAGCGCACGAGCCATGCCCCATGCCCCGTACCGTACCCCATGCCCCATGCCCCATACCTCTCGCACGAGGTAGTTCTGAGCGCACGAGCCATGCCCCATGCCCCGTACCGTACCCCATGCCCCATGCCCCATACCTCTCGCACGAGGTAGTTCTGAGCGCACGAGCCATGCCCCATGCCCCGTACCGTACCCCATGCCCCATGCCCCATACCTCTCGCACGAGGTAGTTCTGAGCGCACGAGCCATGCCCCATGCCCCGTACCGTACCCCATGCCCCATGCCCCATACCTCTCGCACGAGGTAGTTCTGAGCGCACGAGCCATGCCCCATGCCCCGTACCGTACCCCATGCCCCATGCCCCATACCTCTCGCACGAGGTAGTTCTGAGCGCACGAGCCATGCCCCATGCCCCGTACCGTACCCCATGCCCCATGCCCCATACCTCTCGCACGAGGTAGTTCTGAGCGCACGAGCCATGCCCCATGCCCCGTACCGTACCCCATGCCCCATGCCCCATACCTCTCGCACGAGGTAGTTCTGAGCGCACGAGCCATGCCCCATGCCCCGTACCGTACCCCATGCCCCATGCCCCATACCTCTCGCACGAGGTAGTTCTGAGCGCACGAGCCATGCCCCATGCCCCGTACCGTACCCCATGCCCCATGCCCCATACCTCTCGCACGAGGTAGTTCTGAGCGCACGAGCCATGCCCCATGCCCCGTACCGTACCCCATGCCCCATGCCCCATACCTCTCGCACGAGGTAGTTCTGAGCGCACGAGCCATGCCCCATGCCCCGTACCGTACCCCATGCCCCATGCCCCATACCTCTCGCACGAGGTAGTTCTGAGCGCACGAGCCATGCCCCATGCCCCGTACCGTACCCCATGCCCCATGCCCCATACCTCTCGCACGAGGTAGTTCTGAGCGCACGAGCCATGCCCCATGCCCCGTACCGTACCCCATGCCCCATGCCCCATACCTCTCGCACGAGGTAGTTCTGAGCGCACGAGCCATGCCCCATGCCCCGTACCGTACCCCATGCCCCATGCCCCATACCTCTCGCACGAGGTAGTTCTGAGCGCACGAGCCATGCCCCATGCCCCGTACCGTACCCCATGCCCCATGCCCCATACCTCTCGCACGAGGTAGTTCTGAGCGCACGAGCCATGCCCCATGCCCCGTACCGTACCCCATGCCCCATGCCCCATACCTCTCGCACGAGGTAGTTCTGAGCGCACGAGCCATGCCCCATGCCCCATACCGTACCCCATGCCCCATGCCCCATACCTCTCGCACGAGGTAGTTCTGAGCGCACGAGCCATGCCCCATGCCCCGTACCGTACCCCATGCCCCATGCCCCATACCTCTCGCACGAGGTAGTTCTGAGCGCACGAGCCATGCCCCATGCCCCGTACCGTACCCCATGCCCCATGCCCCATACCTCTCGCACGAGGTAGTTCTGAGCGCACGAGCCATGCCCCATGCCCCGTACCGTACCCCATGCCCCATGCCCCATACCTCTCGCACGAGGTAGTTCTGAGCGCACGAGCCATGCCCCATGCCCCGTACCGTACCCCATGCCCCATGCCCCATACCTCTCGCACGAGGTAGTTCTGAGCGCACGAGCCATGCCCCATGCCCCGTACCGTACCCCATGCCCCATGCCCCATACCTCTCGCACGAGGTAGTTCTGAGCGCACGAGCCATGCCCCATGCCCCGTACCGTACCCCATGCCCCATGCCCCATGCCCCATACCTCTCGCACGAGGTAGTTCTGAGCGCACGAGCCATGCCCCATGCCCCGTACCGTACCCCATGCCCCATGCCCCATACCTCTCGCACGAGGTAGTTCTGAGCGCACGAGCCATGCCCCATGCCCCGTACCGTACCCCATGCCCCATGCCCCATACCTCTCGCACGAGGTAGTTCTGAGCGCACGAGCCATGCCCCATGCCCCGTACCGTACCCCATGCCCCATGCCCCATACCTCTCGCACGAGGTAGTTCTGAGCGCACGAGCCATGCCCCATGCCCCGTACCGTACCCCATGCCCCATGCCCCATACCTCTCGCACGAGGTAGTTCTGAGCGCACGAGCCATGCCCCATGCCCCGTACCGTACCCCATGCCCCATGCCCCATACCTCTCGCACGAGGTAGTTCTGAGCGCACGAGCCATGCCCCATGCCCCGTACCGTACCCCATGCCACATGCCCCATACCTCTCGCACGAGGTAGTTCTGAGCGCACGAGCCATGCCCCATGCCCCGTACCGTACCCCATGCCCCATGCCCCATACCTCTCGCACGAGGTAGTTCTGAGCGCACGAGCCATGCCCCATGCCCCGTACCGTACCCCATGCCCCATGCCCCATACCTCTCGCACGAGGTAGTTCTGAGCGCACGAGCCATGCCCCATGCCCCGTACCGTACCCCATGCCCCATGCCCCATACCTCTCGCACGAGGTAGTTCTGAGCGCACGAGCCATGCCCCATGCCCCGTACCGTACCCCATGCCCCATGCCCCATACCTCTCGCACGAGGTAGTTCTGAGCGCACGAGCCATGCCCCATGCCCCGTACCGTACCCCATGCCCCATGCCCCATACCTCTCGCACGAGGTAGTTCTGAGCGCACGAGCCATGCCCCATGCCCCGTACCGTACCCCATGCCCCATGCCCCATACCTCTCGCACGAGGTAGTTCTGAGCGCACGAGCCATGCCCCATGCCCCGTACCGTACCCCATGCCCCATGCCCCATACCTCTCGCACGAGGTAGTTCTGAGCGCACGAGCCATGCCCCATGCCCCGTACCGTACCCCATGCCCCATGCCCCATACCTCTCGCACGAGGTAGTTCTGAGCGCACGAGCCATGCCCCATGCCCCGTACCGTACCCCATGCCCCATGCCCCATACCTCTCGCACGAGGTAGTTCTGAGCGCACGAGCCATGCCCCATGCCCCGTACCGTACCCCATGCCCCATGCCCCATACCTCTCGCACGAGGTAGTTCTGAGCGCACGAGCCATGCCCCATGCCCCGTACCGTACCCCATGCCCCATGCCCCATACCTCTCGCACGAGGTAGTTCTGAGCGCACGAGCCATGCCCCATGCCCCGTACCGTACCCCATGCCCCATGCCCCATACCTCTCGCACGAGGTAGTTCTGAGCGCACGAGCCATGCCCCATGCCCCGTACCGTACCCCATGCCCCATGCCCCATACCTCTCGCACGAGGTAGTTCTGAGCGCACGAGCCATGCCCCATGCCCCGTACCGTACCCCATGCCCCATGCCCCATACCTCTCGCACGAGGTAGTTCTGAGCGCACGAGCCATGCCCCATGCCCCGTACCGTACCCCATGCCCCATGCCCCATACCTCTCGCACGAGGTAGTTCTGAGCGCACGAGCCATGCCCCATGCCCCGTACCGTACCCCATGCCCCATGCCCCATACCTCTCGCACGAGGTAGTTCTGAGCGCACGAGCCATGCCCCATGCCCCGTACCGTACCCCATGCCCCATGCCCCATACCTCTCGCACGAGGTAGTTCTGAGCGCACGAGCCATGCCCCATGCCCCGTACCGTACCCCATGCCCCATGCCCCATACCTCTCGCACGAGGTAGTTCTGAGCGCACGAGCCATGCCCCATGCCCCGTACCGTACCCCATGCCCCATGCCCCATACCTCTCGCACGAGGTAGTTCTGAGCGCACGAGCCATGCCCCATGCCCCGTACCGTACCCCATGCCCCATGCCCCATACCTCTCGCACGAGGTAGTTCTGGGCGCGCGCCTGCAGGCTATAAAATGTCGCCACCAGCGCCATGTGCTGCGCCACTGCCGCCCGCCCGCCCCCGCCCATCACGCGCTGCCACGTGTCCTGCGAGTAGATGCGCACCCCGTCCGCCCCGTAGTAGCGGTTGAACACCCTGGGGATGGGGGGAAGGAAGGGAGGAGAGGGGAGGGGAGGGGGGGGGAGAGGGGAGGGAGAGGGGAGGGGGAAAGGTACGCGGGCATCCATAGTACGGGGTACTGTGCGAGTAGATGCGCACCCCATCCGCCCTGTAATAGCGGTTGAACATTCTGGGGGGGGGGGTTAAGAGGGTTGGAGGGGCAGAGGGAGGGGAGGAAAGCGGCAGGGGGCGGAGACTGGTGTCTTGTGGAATGGTGGTGATGGTGGTATGGTATGTGATGGTGGTATGGTATGTGATGGTGGTATGGTATGTGATGGTGGTATGGTATGTGACATGGTGGCATGGCGGGCAGCAGGTGGCTCACATGGCGGGCAGCAGTGTGGGCAGGTAGCGCTCCTTGTGATGCACCGCGCCCGCTGACAGGAAGAATGCTCGGTTGCCCACCGATGCCGCTGGGGTGTGAGGCAGGGGGAGAAAAGGGGGAGGGGGGTGATGGGGTGAGGAAAGGATTGCGGTACAGAGGAGCAGAGTGTTGGGGGCTCAGCAAGAGGGGTGAGGGAGAATGCTGTGGTGAGCAAGGGCAGGCAGTCGTGGCAGGCACGATGAGATGAGGTGAAGGGAGGCACGGTGGGAGGCAGGGGAAAGGAGCAGAGCGGAAAGAGTAAGGCTTCTGGCTGGTATCACCTCACAGCACCTCACAGCACTGCGTCTCACCGCGAAGTGCACATCATTGCACTCTATCTCACCGCACTGCATCTCACCGCTCTGCACCCTCACCGTATCTGACTTGGCTCCAGTTGTCCCCCAGCCCCACAGCGAGCTGCGAGGCAATGGTCTCCCCCAACCTGCACAGGGCGCATAAGGGAGCGACAGAGGGAGAGAGGGGAAGGCAGAAGGGAGAAGCATTTTGGTGCGAATGGATAAGGAAAGAGTGTGGCATGTACGGGCTGAAGCATGTTCAGGATGAGGCATGGCCACAAGCATGACCAGCCCGAAACAGCGCACCTGGTGAGCTACCTCGCTCCCATCACATCGCCCACCTGGTGAGCTGCGCTGCCCCCATGACGTGGCACAGCGCAGCGAGGGCAAACATGGCGGCCTCACGCACAAAGCGGTTGCCATGCCGCACCATCTCCCCCACCGCCTCCACTGTACCTGCACTCATCTCCCCCACCGCCTCCTCCCACTCCGCCCCCCCTTCCCCCTCCTCCTCCCTCCCCCCTTCCCCTGCATCTCCCCCCTTGCCAACCACAACTGGCCCCCCCACTCTCTCTCCTGCACCTCTTCCCCCCGCGCCTCTCCCCCCCCCACCTCTCCCCCCCCCACCTCTCCCCCCTGCCCTCCGCTCCCCCAGCCCATCCAGCAGGCGCTGCAGCGAGCGCAGCGCCGTCTCCAGACTGCGCCCCCGCGCCTGGTGGGGGGAGAGAGGAGGGGAGAGGAGAAAAGAGGGCTTGACTTATGAGAACTCTCAACAGTCTCGCGAAAAACTCCGATACAGCACAGTGCCGTCTCCAGACTGCGCCCCCGCGCCTGGTGGGGGGAGAGAGGGGGTGAGGAGAAAGAGGGTGTGGGAGGGGTGTGGGAGGGAAGAGGGTGACGGAGAGTGGGGAATGTGGGGTGTGCGACACAGGGAGGCAGGCAGGTGGCAAGGCATGGGGCGCACAGGCAGCACTGGAGTGGAGCAGCGCTGGCCGAGGTAGCAAGGCATGGGACGATCGGATTCGGCTGTAGGCCCCACAGATTGCCACTACTGTGCCCGCATGCCCACACGTAAGCACGCGTGCATCCCCCCTTCCCACCCGCCCGCCTGCCTACCCGCCTGCCCGCCTGCCCACGTGCCCGCCTGCCTCCTCCCGCCCTACCGCCATCATCAACTCGGTCGCTGTCTGCCGCGAGCTTGCCCTCCCTCCTCCCCCGCCCGCTCCCCCACCCACTCCCCCCACTCCCCCCACTCCCTCCGCGCCCCCCCCCCTGCCCATGGCCGCTGCCAGCCCTGCCTGGTCCGCGCGGGGGGAACTGGGCGCATCCCCCATCCCCTCGCTCCCCTCCCCCCCTTCCCCCGCCACCCCAACTTCCGCGCCCTCCGGTCCCCCCTCCCCTTGCTGCGCCCCCAAGGCTGCCCGGCTGCTTCCCTTTTCCCCTGCCCCATCCCCCTTCTCCCCATCCCCCGTCTCCCCGTCCTCTCCCTCCCCGTCGCCTTCCAGCAGCGCCGGCAGCGGCTGCTGCTGCTGCAGCGTGCGAAGGATGTGTGCCTTCACGGCCCTGAGGGGGAGGGGGGAGAGGGGGGGAAGATTGGGAGGCGAGAGGAGATTCACGCGTGCTGATGGCGGTGTGTGGCATGGCATGGGTGGCGAAAACATAACAAGGGATGAGAGCGGGCGAGAGGAGGCCTGACGACGAGGGCGAGCCATGGAGATGATGGGCGGGAGTGTCATGGTGGGTTGTGGTATGATGAATGAAATCAAGAGAAGAGGGCGGAGCGGGGGAGCGGCGACCTGAAGAGGGCGGAGCGGGGGAGCGGCGACCTGAAGAGGGCGGAGCGGGGGAGCGGCGACCTGAAGAGGGCGGAGCGGGGGAGCGGCGACCTGAAGAGGGCGGAGCGGGGGAGCGGCGACCTGAAGAGGGCGGAGCGGGGGAGCGGCGACCTGAAGAGGGCGGAGCGGGGGAGCGGCGACCTGAAGAGGGCGGAGCGGGGGAGCGGCGACCTGAAGAGGGCGGAGCGGGGGAGCGGCGACCTGAAGAGGGCGGAGCGGGGGAGCGGCGACCTGAAGAGGGCGGAGCGGGGGAGCGGCGACCTGAAGAGGGCGGAGCGGGGGAGCGGCGACCTGAAGAGGGCGGAGCGGGGGAGCGGCGACCTGAAGAGGGCGGAGCGGGGGAGCGGCGACCTGAAGAGGGCGGAGCGGGGGAGCGGCGACCTGAAGAGGGCGGAGCGGGGGAGCGGCGACCTGAAGAGGGCGGAGCGGGGGAGCGGCGACCTGAAGAGGGCGGAGCGGGGGAGCGGCGACCTGAAGAGGGCGGAGCGGGGGAGCGGCGACCTGAAGAGGGCGGAGCGGGGGAGCGGCGACCTGAAGAGGGCGGAGCGGGGGAGCGGCGACCTGAAGAGGGCGGAGCGGGGGAGCGGCGACCTGAAGAGGGCGGAGCGGGGGAGCGGCGACCTGAAGAGGGCGGAGCGGGGGAGCGGCGACCTGAAGAGGGCGGAGCGGGGGAGCGGCGACCTGAAGAGGGCGGAGCGGGGGAGCGGCGACCTGAAGAGGGCGGAGCGGGGGAGCGGCGACCTGAAGAGGGCGGAGCGGGGGAGCGGCGACCTGAAGAGGGCGGAGCGGGGGAGCGGCGACCTGAAGAGGGCGGAGCGGGGGAGCGGCGACCTGAAGAGGGCGGAGCGGGGGAGCGGCGACCTGAAGAGGGCGGAGCGGGGGAGCGGCGACCTGAAGAGGGCGGAGCGGGGGAGCGGCGACCTGAAGAGGGCGGAGCGGGGGAGCGGCGACCTGAAGAGGGCGGAGCGGGGGAGCGGCGACCTGAAGAGGGCGGAGCGGGGGAGCGGCGACCTGAAGAGGGCGGAGCGGGGGAGCGGCGACCTGAAGAGGGCGGAGCGGGGGAGCGGCGACCTGAAGAGGGCGGAGCGGGGGAGCGGCGACCTGAAGAGGGCGGAGCGGGGGAGCGGCGACCTGAAGAGGGCGGAGCGGGGGAGCGGCGACCTGAAGAGGGCGGAGCGGGGGAGCGGCGACCTGAAGAGGGCGAGGGCGGCGGGCAGCGACCCGTAGCGCGCCAGGGCGCAGAGCGCCTCCGCTGCTGCCAGCCTGGCATGCGCGCGCACACACACACAGAGGGGCGCGCACACACACAGAGGGGCGCGCACACACACACAGAGGGGCGCGCACACACATGCACACAGAGGGGCGCGCACACACATGCACACAGAGGGGCGCGCGCACACACACACAGAGGGGCGAGTGAGCAGGTGATGGAGAAGAGGTGGAGGGGCAGGCAGGGCGCGTGTGGGAGAAGAAACAGGACTTGAGTGGTTGTGAGTGGTTGTGAGTGTCCAGCAATGATGCTCATGCTGATGCTGATGCTGATGCTGATGCTGATGCGCTGATGCTGATGCTGATGCTGATGCTGATGCTGATGCGCTGATGCTGATGCGGATGCTGATGGTGATGCTGATGATGATGCTGATGCTGATGCTGATGCTAATGCTGATGCTGATGCTGATGCGCTGATGCTGATGCTGATGCTGATGCTGATGCTGATGCGCTGATGCTGATGCTGATGCTGATGCTGATGCGCTGATGCTGATGCTGATGCGCTGATGCTGATGCTGATGCTGATGCTGATGCACTGATGCTCATCATCCCGTCCCACCTGACGCGCGGCTCCTCATCATCCAGGTGAAGCAGCACAGCCTCCCCCGCTCCGCTGCAGAACGCCGCCACGCCGTCCCCTCCCCCGCCCCCCTCCCTGCCTCCTCCCTCCCTCTCCCCCGCCTCCCCTGCCTCGCCTCCCCCGCTCCCCTGCCCCCGGCCCTCGCCCCCTGCAGCGCACGGCTCCTCGCTGCCCGCGTGCACGCGCTGCTCCCCCTGTGCGCCCAACACTCTGCTCCAGTGCCGCAGCAGCACCTGCCATGCGTGCGGGGAAAGGTGCAAGCGAGGAGGTTGGGGCAAGCTTGCTGTGCTGCCATGGGGCCGTGTGGGCCACAGCGTGCGGGGCACAGAGCGTGCACAGCAGAGCATGCTCCTCGCCTCGCACCCCATCAGCTTTCATTCTCCCCTCGCCTGTCCACCATGCACCCGCCTACACCCCACAGCGCACGAGTCACGACCCCATTCCCATCCCCATCCCCATCCCCATCCCCATCCCCATCCCCATCCCCATCCCCATCCCCATCCCCAGCCTCCAGCCCAGCCCAGCCCGCCATACCTCAGCCCCCAGGAAGCCCCCATGCCGCGCACTCCACCCGCCACCCACGCTGCTGCCACTGCTGCCGCTGCTGCCACTGCCGCCACCCCCACTTGCACCGCCCCCCCCTTCCTCTGACCCCTGCGCCCCACGCCCTGCGCTCCCTGCCTCTTCCTCCGCCCCTTCCCCCTCCCCCGTTCCCCCATCCGCCCCCGCGTCCCCCCGCCCCTGCATGGCGAGCAGGCGCGCGCTCACTGCCTCCATGCGCCTGCCCGCGCCGTCACTGCCGCTCGCCACGCCTGGGGGCGAATGGGGGAACGGGGGAGAGGGGGAATGGGGGAAGCGGGAATGGCGGGAATTGCGGAGGGGGGCGGTGAGAGCTGGAGGCGGAGGGGAGAGGATGGAGTGCGACGGGGACAGAGAGACAGGCGCAAGGAGAGGAAGCGGGATGGCGAAGGGAGAGGGCGGTGGGGACGAGGAGGCGAGGGAGTGGCGAAAGCAGAAATAGTGGGGAATGCGGATGTGCGGCGGCGCGCGCAGTTGGGAATGGCGGGTGAGGCAAGGGGAGGGCGAACGGGCGGGGGAAGGGCGGGCAGAGGGCGTCACGACTTTTGAGTCGACTCAAAAGTCACCGCGTCATTTTGAGACGCCTCAAAGACTCTTGTATCACCGCGTCATGCGCACCGGCGAGGAGCGCGTCGAGCGCCGTGAGCCCATTGGCGCGCTCCAACGCCGTTCGATCCGCCAGCTGCCGCGCCACTCGCGCCACCTCGCCGCGCCACGCCGCCATCGCCGTCGCCGACTCCGCCGCTCCCGCCGCGTCCATGGCGAACACGAGAGGTGCCGAGACGCCACGTCACGGCACCGCAACACGCGCCGCCCGAGCTTGCTTGTGAGGCGCCTCGAGGCTCTGCCACGGATGGTCGGTGCTGGAATGGAAAGCTGGGGGAGCGTCGACTAATGGAGTGGAAACGCGGACCGCAATGTATCTGTGCGGCTCGTTGAACGTTCTACAAGGGAATTTTTGTAGTGCCGAGCTAATCTCCAACACGGCGCATTCGCCAACGAGCAGGGTGGTTTGCTTTCAGGGTTCAAATCGCTTTCGATATTGAGTGAAGCGAGCTCCACTAATGACCTTCAGTACAGCGAATCCGTAAAACCCTACTATCCGCAACAACTAAGTAGAGCATAGTGTACAGCACGGCATATAACACCTGCATTCAGCCTCCATCCAGATTCGTTTTAGTGCCTGTGACGGGACGCGATTGCACCGATCCCATTATTAGTCGCCTAGGAGCCTCCCGCACGAATCAGTTGCACGAATCACCTGAGAAGTACTGGGCTGCTTCGAACGAGCGCTTCCACCCCCAAAACGGATGCGCACATGTGCACGATGTGCAGCGAGCGCTCTTCATTCGCGAGCGCCGATGACCGATAATGCTCGCAAGCCTACCGCTCCCTTGCTGGCTCGGTAAAAGGCCCAGACAAGCGCAGCCACGTGACCCAGCGGAAGAAAAACGCTCGGAATGAGCGCTTCCACCCCCAAAACGCGGAAGGATCCGCATATGTGCAGGAAGTGCAGCGGGCGCTCTTCATTCGCGAGTGCCGATGACCGATGATGCTCGCAACCCTCCTACGCCCTTGCTGGCTTGGCAATAGGACCAGACAAGCGCAGCCACGTGACCAGGTGGAAGAAAAACGCTCGTAACGAGCGCTTCCACCCCCAAAACGCGGAAGGATCCGCACATGTGCATGAAGTGCGGTGGGCGCTCGCTCTTCATTCGCGAGCGCCGATGACCGATGATGCTCGCAACCCTCCCAAGCCCTTGCTGGCTCGGTAATAGGCCTAGACAAGCGCAGCCACGTGACCCGGCGGAAGAAAAACGCTCGAAACGAGCGCTTTGACCCACAAAACGCGGAAGGATCCATACATGTGCAGGAAGTGCAGCGGGCGCTCTTCGTTCGCGAGCGCCGATGATCGATGATGCTCGCAACCCTCCCACGCCCTTTCCGGCTTGGTAATTGTCAAGATAGTAGCTAGAGGTGAGGAGCCATGCTAGGGTGAAGAGGAGAAAGTGTCGAGAGAGTTTAGGCAAAGAAAAGGGCTTCACTATAGAGTCAAGGGTACAAATAGGAGACAAAGGAGGTGCACCACCAATACAAAGAGTTTATAACTACACTAAAGCTACAGCTACAGGCAGGTACATAAATATATATAAATTATATATTCTAACACTCCCCCATAACTGCCTGCAGCAGGAGCTTGTGCAGCAACAACTCCTGGATGGGTACACCACGAACAGAGAAAGCAGCAACAGGAGGCAAGTGCAATGACAACCAGTGCAGCAGTGGCAGAAACAACTGCAGAAACCCCTTAGCCAATACAGAAACGAAAGAAAGGTGCATGTGGCGCAGGTCGCCTGGAGAGCGGCGTGCGGCGGCAACGAGCGGCGGCACAGCAGGCTCAACGGCAGCACCTGCCGCTCAACAGCAGCAAACGAAAGAGACGAATTAAGTGGCAACAGGGGCTGCAGCTGGAGGTGCCACAGTAGCAGGGGGTGGCAGTTGCAAATGCAGGGCTGCTGCTTCTGCCACTCTCTCTCATACCCTCCCTCATCCCCCTTACCCTCTCTCCCCCCCCCCCCCACAGCAACAAGTGCTGCAGGGAGAGAGGAAGAGGGAAGGGAGGGAGGAGCGGCAGGCTCCTCACACCCGCCCCCCCCCCAACCCCCCCCCCCTCCACGACGGAAGGGAGGGCGGGTGGGAAGGGCGGAATCACCCGCTGCCGGCGCTGGCGTGGGCTGCTGGCGCTGGGAGCCGGCCCCGGCGCTGGCGCTCGTCGCTGGTGCTTGTGCTGGTGCTGGCGCCCGCCGGCGCTGGCGTCCGCGGCGACGAAACGGGGGGCCCCGGCGCGTCGAAACGGGTGGCCGCGGGGCGACGAAACGGGGGGGGGCGCGGGGCGACGAAACGGGGGGCCGCGGGGCGACGAATCGGGGGCCGCGGGGCGACGAAATGGGGGGCCACGAGGCGACGAATCAGGGGCCGCGGGGCGACGAAATGGGGGGCCGCGGGGCGACGAATCAGACGGGCGCAGGGCGCGACGGGACGAAGAAAATAGCGCATTTCGCGCTGCATTAAGGGCGGGCCCATGTTTCTGAAAAAAAAAAATGAAGGTTCTAGGAAAGAACCAGCTCTGAAACCATGTCAAGATAGTAGCTAGAGGTGAGGAGCCATGCTAGGGTGAAGAGGAGAAAGTGTCGAGAGAGTTTAGGCAAAGAAAAGGGCTTCACTATAGAGTCAAGGGTACAAATAGGAGACAAAGGAGGTGCACCACCAATACAAAGAGTTTATAACTACACTAAAGCTACAGCTACAGGCAGGTACATAAATATATATAAATTATATATTCTAACAGTAATAGCCCAAACAAGCGCAGCCAAGTGACCCGACGGAAAAAAAAACGCTCGGAACGAGCGCTTCCAGCCCCAAAACGCGGAAGGATCCGCGCATGTGCAGGAAGTGCAGCGGGCGCTCTTCATTTGCGAGCGCCGATGACCGATGATGCTCGCAACCCTCCCACGCACTTCCTGGCTTGGCGATAGACCCAGAAAAGCGCAGCCACGTGACCCGGCGGAAGAAAAACGCTCAGAACGAGCGCTTCCAGCCCCAAAACGCGGAAGGATCCACACATGTGCAGGAAGTGCAGGAGTCATTTGCGAGCATCAATGACCGATGATGCTCGCAACCCTCCCACGCCCTTGCGGGCTTGGTCAATAGACCCACACAAGCGCAGCCACGTGACCCGGCAGAAGAAAAACGCTCGGAACGAGCGCTTCCAGCCCTAAAACGTGGAAGGATCTGCACATGTGCAGGAGGTGCAGCGGGATCTCTTCATTCGCGAGCGCCGATGACCGATGATGCTCGCAACCCTCCCACGCCCTTGTTGGCTTGGCAATAAGCCCAGACAAGCGCAGCCACGAGACCCGGCGGAAGAAAAATGCTTGGAACGTGCTCTTCCAACCCCAAAACGCGGAAGGATTAGCACATGCGTAGGAAGTGCAGGGGGCGCTCTTCATTCGCGAGCGCCGATGACCGATGATGCTTGCAACCCTCCCACGCCCTTGCTAGCTTGACAATAGGCTCAGACAAGCGCAACCACATGTCCCAGCGGAAGAAGAAAAACGCCCGAAACGAGCTATTCCAGCCCAAAAACGCGGAAGGATTCGCACATGTGCAGGAAGTGCAGCAGGTGCCCTTCATTCGCGAGCGCCGATGACCAATGATGCTCGCAAACCTCCCTCGCCCTTGCTGGCTTGGCAATAGACAAGCGCAGCCATGTGACCCGGCGGAAGAAAAACGCTCGGAACGAGCGCTTCCAGGTGCAGGAAGTGCAGCGGGCGCTCTTCATTCGCGAGTGCCTAAGACCAATGATGCTCACAACCCTCCCACGCCTTCACCGCTTGGAAATAGACCCAGATAAGCGCAGCCACGTGACCCGGCAGAAGAAAAAGGCTCGAAACGAGCGCTTTCAGCCCCAAAACGCGTGAGGATCGGCACATGTGTACGAAGTGCAGCGGGCGCTCTTCATTCGCGAGCGTCGATGACCGATGATGCTCGCAACCCTCCCACGCCCTTGCTGGCTTGGTAATAGGCCCAGACAAGCGCAGCCACGTGACCCGGCGGAAGAAAAACGCTCGGAACGAGCGCTTCCAGCCCCAAAACGTGGAAGGATCCGCACATGTGCAGGAAGTGCAGGGGGCACTCTTCATTCGCGAGCACCGATGACCGATGATGCTCGCAACCCTCCCGCCCCCTTGCTGGCTTGGCAAGAGGCCCAGACAAGCGCAGCCACGTAACCTAGCAGAAGAAAAACGCTCGGAACGAGCGCTTCCAGGTGTAGAAAGTGCAGCGGGCGCTCTTCATTCGCGAGTGTCTATGACCAATGATGCTCACAACCCTCCCACGCCCTCACCGCTTGGCAATAGACCCAGATAAGCGCAGCCACGTGACCCGCCAGAAGAAAAAAGGCTTGAAACGAGCGCTTTCAGCCCCAAAACGCGAGAGGATCGGCACATATACACGAAGTGCAGCGGGCGCTCTTCATTCGCGAGCGTCGATGACCGATGATGCTCGCAACCCTCCCACGCCCTTGCTGGCTTGGTAACAGGTCTAGACAAGCACAACCACATGACCCGTTGAAAGAAAAACGCTCGGAACGAGCGCTTCCAGCCCAAAAACGCCGGATCCGCACATGTGCAGGAAGTGCAGCGAGCGCTCTTCATTTGCGAGCGCCGATGACCGATGATGCTTGCAACCCTCCCACGCCCTTGCTGGCTTGGCAATAGGCTTAGAGAAGCACAGCCACGTAGCCCGGAGGAAGAAAAACGATCGGAAGGAGCGCTTCCAGCCGCAAAACGCGGAAGGATCCGCACATGTGCAGGAAGTACAGCGGGCGCTCTTCATTCGCGAGCGCCGATGAACGATGATGCTCGCAACAATCTCACGCCCCTGCTGGCTTGGCAATAGGCCCAGTCAAGCGCGTGGTCACGATGCTCGTGGTCACGATGGTCTCAATCACGACGCTCGTGCTCACGATGCTCGTGCTCACGATGCTCGTGCTCACGATGCGCTAGCTCACGATGCTCGTGCTCATGATGCGCATGCTTACGATGCTCGTGGTCATGCTGCGCGTGGTCACGATGCTCGTGCTCACGATGCTCGTGCTCACAATGCTCGTGCTCACGATGCTTGTGCTCACGATGCTCGTGCTCACGATGCTCGTGCTCACGATGCTCGTGCTCATGATGCTCGTGTCACGATGCTCGTGCTCACAATGCTCGTGCTTACGATGCTCCTGGTCATGATGCGCGTGGTCACGATGCGCATGGTCATGATGCTCGTGCTCACGATGCTCGTGCTCACGATGCTCGTGCTCACGATGCTCGTGCTCACGATGCTCGTGCTCACGATGCGCGTGGTCACGATGCGCGTGCTTACGATGCTCGTGGTCACGATGCTCGTGGTCACGATGCTCGTGGTCACGATGCTCGTGGTCACGATGCTCGTGGTCACGATGCTCGTGCTCACGGTGCTTGTGCTCACGATGCGCGTTCTCACGATGCTCGTGCTCACGATGCTCGTGCTTACGATGCTCGTGGGCATGATGCGCGTGGTCACGATGCTCTCGGTCACGACGTTCGTGCTCACGATGCTCGTGCTCACGATGCTCGTGCTCACGATGCACTAGCTCACGATGCTCGTGCTCACGATGCTCGTGCTTACGATGCTCGTGTTCATGATGTGCGTGGTCACGATGCTCGTGGTCACGATGCTCGTGGTCACGATGCTCGTGGTCACGATGCTCGTGGTCACGATGCTCGTGGTCACGATGCTCGTGGTCACGATGCTCGTGCTCATGATGCTCATGATGCTCGTGGTCACGATGCTCGTGGTCACGATGCTCGTGCTCACGATGCTCGTGCTCAAGATGCGCGTGGTCACGATGCGCGTGCTCACGATGCTCGTGCTCACGATGCTCGTGCTCACGATGCTCGTGCTCTCGATGCTCGTGATCACGATGCTCGTGGTCACGATGCTCGTGGTCACGATGCTCGTGGTCACGATGCTCGTGGTCACGATGCTCGTGCTCAAGATGCGCGTGGTCACGATGCGCGTGCTCAAGATGCTCATGGTCACGGTGCTTGTGCTCACGATGCGCGTGCTCACAATGCTCGTGCTTACGATGCTCGTGGGCATGATGCGCGTGGTCACGATGCTCGTGGTCACGATGCGCGTGCTCACGATGCTCGTGCTTACGATGCTCCGTTGCGCTGTTGCGATTTATTACATCGTATGTCATCATAGCACCGTCGGATTGTTGTTGCGCCGTTGCGTTGTTGCCTCGTTGCGTCGTTGCGTCGCTGCGTCGCTCAATCATTACGCCGCTCGATCGTTGCGCCATTGCGTTGTAGCGATGAATTACATCCATAAGCTAGCTAAATCTACCAGGTAATCTTTAGATTAACTTATTTTAGTATTATTATGTTTTTCTATGATCTCATTGAACAATCTATTTTCAGAATAATTGGTTTCAATCATTTTAACGGATGGATAAAGATTTTTTTTTGAAAATTACTTAGGATACCTCTTAACGGTTTTACATTCTCACGATGTCAATCACGATGCTAGTCACGATGCTCGCTAGTCACGATGTCGCTGGTCACGATGCTACTCACGATGCTCGCTAGTCACGATGCTCACTAGTCTTGATGCTCGCTGGTCACGATGCTCGCTAGTCACGATGCTCGCTGGTCACGATGCTCGCTAGTCACGATGCTTGCTGGTCACGATGCTCGCTGGTCACGATGCTCGCTAGTCACGATGCTCGCTAGTCACGATGCTCGCTAGTCACGATGCTCGCTGGTCACGATGCTCGCTGGTCACGATGCTCGCTGGTCACGATGCTCGCTGGTCACGATGCTCGCTGGTCACGATGCTCGCTGGTCACGATGCTCGCTCGTCACGATGCTCGCTGGTCATGATGCTCGCTGGTCACGATGCTCGCTAATCACGATGCTCGCTGGTCACGATGCTCGCTGGTCACGATGCTCGCTGCTCACGATGCTCGCTGCTCACGATGCTCGCTAGTCACGATGCTTGCTGGTCACGATCCTTGCTAGTCATGATGCTCGCCAGTCACGATGCTCGCAAGTCACGATGCTCGCTGATCATGTTGGTCATTAGTTTTTTTTTTTAGTATTATTATGTTTTGCTATTATCTCATTAAACAATCTATTTTCAGAATAATTGGTTTCAATCATTTTAACGGATTGATAAAGGAATTTATTTGAAATTTACTTATACCTCTTAACGGTTTTACATTCTCACGATGTCAATCACGATGCTAGTCACGATGCTCGCTAGTCACGATGCTCGGTAGTCACGATGCTCGCTAGTCACGATGCTCGCTAGTCACGATGCTCGCTGGTCACGATGCTCGCTGGTCACGATGCTCGCTAGTCACGATGCTCGCTGGTCACGATGCTCGCTGGTCACGATGCTTGCTGGTCACGATGCTCGCTGGTCACGATGCTCGCTGGTCACGATGCTCGCTGGTCACGATCCTCGCTGGTCACGATCTTCGCTGGTCACGATGCTCGCTAGTCACGATGCTCGCTAGTCACGATGCTCGCCGGTCACGATGCTCGCCGGTCACGATGCTCGCCCGTCACGATGCTCGCCCGTCACGATGCTCGCCCGTCACGATGCTCGCCGGTCACGATGCTCGCCGGTCACGATGCTCGCCGGTCACGATCCTCGCCGGTCACGATGCTCGCTGGTCACGATGCTCGCTGGTCACGATGCTCGCTGGTCACGATGCTCGCTGGTCACGATGCTCGCTGGTCACGATGCTCGCTAGTCACGATGCTCGCTGGTCACGATGCTCGCTGGTCACGATGCTCGCTGGTCATGATGCTCGCTAGTCACGATGCTCGATTGTCACGATATTATAATGTTCCAATATTATCACAATGTGACAAATATTCTAGCTAGTCTAAAATAGTTAGTACATTATAATATGTAGTAGTTCTAGTAAATGCAGATCCGCCATTGAGTGGTTGCGCTGTTGCGCTGTTGCGATTTATTACATCGTATGTCATCATTTCACCGTCGGATCGTTGCGCCGTTGCGTTGTTGCCTCGTTGCGTCGCTGCGTCGCTCAATCATTACGCCGCTCGATCGTTGCGCCATTGCGTTGTAGCGACTAATTACATCCATAAGCTAGCTAAATCTACCAGGTTATCAATATATTTTTTTCCTCTTTATATTAGTTTTTTTTAGTACGATTCTGTTTTTCTATGATCTCATTGAACAATCTATTTTCAGAATAATTGGTTTCAATCATTTTAACGGATTGATAAAGGAATTTATTTGAAAACTACTTATACCTCTTAACGGTTTTACATTCTCACGATGTCAATCACGATGCTAGTCACGATGATATGAGTTGTCAAACAGAGTTGCGCGGAATAACGAATAACGAGGCTGTGACTCAATGAACTGCTCATACAATGAGAAGGTATGCAATTATATAGCAGGTTCGGCAACCTAGCTAGGCGGGAACCTCGGGAACGCGAGGTTGGGTGCAGGTTGGGCAAGGGAAAGCCGAAGGCGACGCGAGGTTGCTTCGGCAGCAAGCAAAGTGGCCGAACGTGCACTTCCGAAAGTTGGGGTTGTACGCGGTTTAGTAAACCCCTGTAAGGGAAAAGGGTTTTTCCTTACACACGATGCTCGCTAGTCACGATGTCGCTGGTAACGATGCTCGCTACTCACGATGCTCGCTAGTCACGATGCTCGCTGGTCACGATGCTCGCTGGTCACGATGCTCGCTAGTCACGATGCTCGCTGGTCACGATGCTCGCTAGTCACGATGCTCGCTGGTCACGATGCTCGCTGGTCATGATGCTCGTTAGTCACGATGTTCGCTGGTCACGGGTTTAGGGTTTAGGGTTTAGGGGTTTAGGGTTTAGGGTTTAGGGTTTAGGGTTTAGGGTTTAGGGTTTAGGGTTTAGGGTTTAGGGTTTAGGGTTTAGGGTTTT